>CM067172.1:43313975-43521521 GCA_034093135.1 Erigeron breviscapus
CGTGGTAATTGACCCAATGAAGAGAATAGTAGACGAACCGGTAGCGATACTTGGAAGAAAGCAAAAGAAGTTACGCCGAAAAGTGATTGAACTTGTCTTGATAAAGTGGAAGCATAATCATGGAGAAAGCTTGACTTGGAAAACTGAAGCAGTAATGAAGGAGAAATATCCCGAGTTGTTCCTATCTGATGAGATTCCGGGGACGGAATCCTCTTATGGGGGAGGTATTTGTAACATCCCGAACTTTTATTTAACGTTTGACTAATGCCGTTAAGTCAATTTGGGGTGTCGTTAAGTCTTTACTTAATATTTGAATGTAGTTATGTGTGGTTAACGTAGATAAAGTAGTTAGGTTTAAAAGCCTAAATTTTAATGACGAATAAAAGTGTGATTAATGTCGCTTAAAGGCTATGTAGTGCCTTTAATGAAGGACTAATGTTGTATATGGTCAATAATGCAGTTTGTGGCCAATAATGAAGGGTTTAGAAGTCCAGGGACTGATTTTGACATAGGTTGAAATCTAAAAACGGGTTTAAGGATTTGATGTGTGTAATTAGGGGAATTTAGCCCTCTACTTTACAATTCATATTCTCTCATTCTTTCAAATTCCCCAAATTTCCGTCAACCCTAATTCCCTTACGTCACATCTCTTCCGCCGCCGCCGTACCACCACAACACCACCACCGTAAACAAAAACAAAAACACAAATACCCTCTTCATCAAAACCTCCGTCAACCACCACCACAGCCACCTACCTCACCACCACTCCGCAGCCTCCGGCAGTCTGTTTCCTTACAAGAAACCCTGGCTCAAAAGATCGGTAAAGCTGTTCGCCGCCCCGGCGCTCCTTCCAAAGCTAGGGTTTATGCTGATGTTAATGTTATTCGCCCTAAGGAATATTGGGATTATGAATCGTTGACTGTTCAATGGGGGTTAGCCTTTTTTTATTTTCACTTTTTTTTTTCATTCTATACATATATGTATATATATATAAAATTATTGGAGTTTCTCTCTCTTCTCTCTCTCTCTAACCTCTCCCTCTCCCTAACGGTAACAAATTTCTAGATCTAAGATCTGAATTTGTGAACCGAAGAGTGGGATTGAGATTGAGATTGAGAGTTTATCCGGTTAAGCTTCCACTCCGGTGGATCTAACCTTATTTTTTTCACCCGGGCCGGAGGTCCCTTCCACTGCGGTGGAACCGGAAGCAGCCTCCCTACCTTTGAGTAGGGGTAAGGTCTGTCTACATCATACCTCCCCCATAGCCCGACTTATGTCGGGATTGGGTACCTTGTTGTTGTTGATGTGTGTAATTAGGGCTGATTTAGCAGCCATTAGCAATTAATAACTCACACACAAAGTCTATCTAATCTTTTCTTGATTTCTAAAGCAATTAATCTAGTTTTTGGGTCTAACGATTGGGTATTTTGGTGTTGGAATCGATCAGCCATCTAGCAAGCAGGTAATCATTGAATCGTTGGTTGTATTTTCAGGTTTAGGGGTTGGTTAATTATGAAACAGATCTGATTAAAATTGGATTATACACGTAATTAGGGCTTAGATGGTGTTTTGGTCAATTAACGTGCTAAACGGAGTTAAACGAGTCCAAAGTCGATCTTGATGATCAAAATATGTTTAATTATGTCGAAAACATGTTTTGGGTGAAGCCTAAATCGAATGATTTCTGGAAAATTGAAGGACGAAGCCGTTTTGTGAATTCTGGTCGAAATTGGATCTTAAATTCGTTTTCTGGGTTCAAGTGTTGTCCAACGAACTTTAAGTTCGTTTTGTGGGATCTAAATTCGTTTGGAAAACGAATTTTAAGTTCGTTTGAAGCAAATTGAGCCTAAGTTCGTGTGGCTATGTCTAAATTCGTTTCCTGATGTCTAAATTCGTTTCCTGATGTCTAAATTCGTTTCCTGATGTCTAAATTCGTTTCCTGATGTCTAAATTCGTTTCCTGATGTCTAAATTCGTTTCCTGATGTCTAAAATCGTTTTCTGGAAGCTAAATTCGTTTGATTCCCATTGCGACGCAATAGCGACATAATTTTCAAATGGTCATATCTTTTGAACCGTGACTCCGTTTTTGACAAGTAAGCTATCCCTAGAATCGTGTGAGAGTCTATTTTCTAATGGTAATGCTTTTAAAGGAGGATTTTGAAGTCAAGTTTCCTGAAAGGTTGAATTAGTGAGTGAAGGTCGAGTTTCGTCGGATTCTATGAGTCCTAAAGTATTAATCAAACCTCCAATGCATTTAGATTTGTCATGGGTCATATAGATAGGTGTTTAGGTCTGAGTTAGGACCTTAATGATGTGGGTATTAGCTTGTCTAATGATCGCTTAATGATTATAGGAGGTCAGGAATACTTGCTTTGCACAGTAACGTAGTTGCCTTTTGTCGTGCGCTCCTTTGAGGTAAGATACACTACTCTGACACGCTGGGGGATCAACTAAAAGCTGGTTTCAAATCGTAAACACTTCCATTCGGTACCTTATTATTGCATGTGGGCATATGGGTTACTTGGGAGGTATTATGGGTTATGCAGTTGACCATGAGACCTGAGATGCAGTCCCTATTGTAGTGTAATGCAGTATTGCTTAATGTAATATGTAGTTATGCAGTTGATGTAGTTTAATGAAGTATCTTGATATGTATGATATATAGAAATGAAGTTGATGTGTGATATGCATGCCTGACCTGTACGCCTAGTTCACTAGACTTGCTAGGTTGCTATGTCACTTGCACGTTTAAGGATCCAAACGTAATGAAGTTAAAGTGTGTGAATGTCTAGGAATGTGTGTTACCTAGACAATATGTGTGTGAATGTTTGGGAATGCAGGGACCCAATCTATATGTGTGAAATTGAGCTCATAAACAGATGCAGTGAAAAGTGTTAAGCTTAACCCGTACTAGCCTTAGCCGGGCAGATGCGTAGATGCAGTTGTTGCTTGGGTGGCTCCTCGCAACGTGGTCTCTATAACGCAGGGCGAGTAATACGAGGGGTTTGACCAACCTACATATACGGATTACTCAAGGATTGGCTTGCCATTCCTTAACGACGTAAGATGAGTAGTCTTTTGACTAATCATCCAGTCGGGTGTGATGCAGGGCACACTTATATGCAGTTAACGAAGATACGTGTGACAATGTGTGAACTAATGCAGGATAGGCACATTTAGGATGATTATCCTAATTGAAACGAAGTTGAAATGCAGTATATGTGTGGACGTGTGATGTGTGTTGTGCCTAATAAAACTTGTCTAATAATGAAGATTGTTTTAATTGGACAAATGCTTTTAAATTAAGTGTTATCTTACTTAGATATTCTTATAGCTAACACTTGCTTCTTAATGTGGTTGTTCCCTCAGGTTTAGCTTGATGGAAACTAGATGCAGGACGTGTGAGCTTGGGTAGATGCAATGCAGGAGCCTTAGCTACCCTTAGACGATGCTTTCTTTAGACATTCATTACATTTCGTATTTAATGTCGAATTTATGTAGTGATGTGTGAACGGTTGTTTTATGTTGGGCAACTGTTGGGTTTTCATTTGAACTATTGTTTGATATGGCATGTAACACCAAATAAATGCAGAAACCGAAATGTTTCTATCGGTTTCGACTTTTACAGTCTTTACTTCCGCAAGTTAACACCGTTAGGTGAAAAGTTTTTTTGAAAACCCATATTTTTAAACGACGGGTGTTACAAGTTGGTATCAGAGAAGTAGTTTAAGTGAACCAAGGCCTATTGACCATAGGATTTGGACTTAAACTTAAGGTGTGCATGCTAGGTACTCGTAGGATGCCTTAGCTAGAGATGACATGTGATGTAGGATGGGTTGGGATGAGTGCGAGTGTGATAGGGCTTACGAGATGTTTACGTTACGATGATATGTTTTAGCCTTATCTCGACGAGCTTTTTTGTTTTATTTTGCGCTTATCGACTCCACCATTTTATTGAAGGAAAATGGTTAACACTCGCAACCGCAACATCCAACGCGACGGAGCTACTGCTAGCGTTACTCCACCGGTCCATCCGGGTGCAGGTGCTTCTAATGCTGCTAATGCTGCTGCTAATGCTAATGTGAATTGTGTGAACCCCCGCCGTGTTAATCAACCAGGCTCATTGGGTCCGATGCCTCCACCACCTGGCAATCCTCCGAGAGTTAACGATGTAGTGGTGGATCAGATTCCCGATCAGACGGAGATGTATAATCTTGTGCTAACTCTTCAGGCCCAGTTGGCCCAAACGCAAGAACAGTTGA
This sequence comes from Erigeron breviscapus, assembly GCA_034093135.1. Lineage (NCBI taxonomy): Eukaryota > Viridiplantae > Streptophyta > Magnoliopsida > Asterales > Asteraceae > Erigeron > Erigeron breviscapus. The sequence goes on from CM067172.1 coordinate 43,318,239, forward strand.
ATCAGGCGTTGGCAGCTAACGCAGAAGGAACTGGTAACAGTCACTCTGTGCCTTCTCACCACACTGAGCCACCGTTCGATGATGTTGTTATTCCCCATGCTAATGTTAATGTGGTTCCTCCTAATGATGTTCACGCCCCTCGATTCAAGTTTGAAAGTTTCCAGAAGTGTGGAGCTCAGAAATTCTATGGAACACTTAATGCAGTAGGTTGCATGGAATGGCTTGATGATACTGAGATGGTTTTTGAAGCTTGTGATTGTCCCGAGGATAAGAAAGTGTTGTGTGCTAGTAGGATGTTGAAAGAAGGTGCTCGGGACTGGTGGAAGAGCATTACTATTTCGATGACTCCAGCTATGGTATCTGCTATCTCGTGGGCTAACTTTAAGCAGAATTCATTGAGGAATATATTGGGGTTCATGAGCAGCGTAAGATGGAAAAGGAGTTTCGTGCCTTGACGGCTGAAGTCGGAAAGGTCAACGGGTATGCTCGTTCCTTCATGGAGAAGATGAAGTTCGTGGGTCATTTATTCCGTACTGATGCAGATCAGGTTGCTTGCTATGTTGATGGTTTGCCTCCGAGTTATCGAGGTATCTGCAGGCAGCACAAGACTCTGACTGAAGCTATCAAGGAGTTTAAGAAGCTTGACGATGATTTCGCTTCGGACAAGAAGGTTGAGAAGAGTGATGATAAAAAGCCGGGGTTTAAAAGAAGGTCAAATTGGTCTTCCAATAACAATAATAATAAGAAGTTCCGTGGAAGTGGTAGTTCGAGTGGTGACAAGGATAAAAAGAAGAATGGTTCATGGTGTACATTTTGCAAGACAATTCATGAAGGGCATTGTACCGACAAGACAAGAAGGTGCCATAAGTGTGGAAAGTCGGGACATCTTGCCACTGAATGTAGGGACAAGACTCGTTGCTACAAGTGCCAAGAAACGGGTCATCTCATTGCCGATTGTCCACAGATGAAGAATGCTGGAAAGAAGACCGCCACGACAGCAACAAAAGTGAGAGCTCTTCAATGACGGTTGATGACGCAAGGAACAACGATGAAGTGGTAAGTGGTACTTTCCTTGTTAATTCAAAGCTTGCCTCTGTTTTATTTGATTCAGGTGCAAATAGGTCGTTTGTGTCCACATTATTTGCTCCTAAGCTAGAAAGAGTCACTACTCCCCTTAGATTGTTCATTAGAGGTAGAAATTGCTAATGGTACGGTTAATAATATACGTGTGGGATATGACGAATTGTGACATTGAGATTGAAGGTCGTTCTTTTCCAGTCCAACTATTACCTACTACCTTAGGTGGTTTTGATGTAGTGATTGGTATGGATTGGTTGGCTATAAATGAAGCTAGTATTTTATGTTCCCAAAAGATAATTCGATTGCCTATATCCGAGGGTAAAGTGATAACGGTGTATGGAGACAAGAAGAGAGGAGGAATAAAGATTATTAGTATGATGAAAGCTATTAAAAGTATAAGGAAAAACAAGAGCCATTTCTTGGCTTATGTCATAGATGCAAGAAAAGAGAAGTCTCCAATCGCTAATGTTGAGGTAGTATCCAATTTCCCCGATGTGTTTCCCGATGATCTACCCGGTACTCCTCCCGATCGTGAAGTTACTTTTCAGATAGATCTTATTCCCGGTGCTACACCCGTTGCTAAAGCACCTTACCGATTAGCTCCTACAGAAATGAAGGAATTAATGACGCAACTACAGGAGTTACTTGACAAGGGGTTCATACAACCTAGTTCCTCGCCTTGGGGAGCTCCGGTTCTCTTTGTTAAGAAGAAGGATGGATCAATGCGCATGTGTATTGACTACCGTGAGTTGAACAAACGAACGGTCAAGAATAAATATCCTCTCCCGAGAATTGATGATCTTTTTGATCAACTACATGGTGCTTCGTATTTTTCAAAGATTGATTTGCGGTCCGGTTATCATCAGTTAAAGGTAAAGAAGGAAGATGTAGCAAAGACAGCTTTCCGGACTAGATATGGTCATTATGAGTTCTTGGTCATGCCATTTGGGTTGACCAATGCTCCAGCCGCGTTTATGGACTTAATGAATCGGGTATGCCGCCCTTTTCTAGATCATTTTGTTATTGTGTTTATTGACGATATTTTGATCTATTCTAAGTCAGAGGATGAACACGTGAGCATTTGAAAGCAGTTTTGGAGGTGTTGAGGGAGAAGAAGTTGTACGCAAAGTTTTCTAAATGTGAGTTTTGGCTCCGAGAAGTGCAGTTTCTTGGTCATGTTATTACATCGGAAGGTATTAAAGTAGATCCTTCAAAGATTGAAGCTGTTTCAAATTGGGAACAGCCAAAGACTCCTACCGAGATTAAGAGTTTTCTTGGTTTGGCTGGTATTAATGTAATATGTAGTTATGCAGTTGATGTAGTTTAATGAAGTATCTTGATATGTATGATATATAGAAATGAAGTTGATGTGTGATATGCATGCCTGACTTGTACGCCTAGTTCACTAGACTTGCTAGGTTGCTATGTCACGTGCACGGTTAAGGATCCAAACGTAATGAAGTTAAAGTGTGTGAATGTCTAGGAATGTGTGTTACCTAGACTATATGTGTGTGAACGTTTGGGAATGCAGGGACCCAATCTATATGTGTGAAATTGAGCTCATAAAACAGATGCAGTGAAAAGTGTTAAGCTTAACCCGTACTAGCCTTAGCCGGGCAATGCGTAGATGCAGTTGTTGCTTGGGTGGCTCCACGCAACGTGGTCTCTATAACGCAGGGCGAGTAATACGAGGGGTTTGACCAACCTACATATACGGATTTACTCAAGGATTGGCTTGCCATTCCTTAACGACGTAAGATGAGTAGTCTTTTGACTAATCATCCAGTCGGGTGTGATGCAGGGCACACTTATATGCAGTTAACGAAGATACGTGTGACATTGTGTGAACTAATGCAGGATAGGCACATTTAGGATGATTATCCTAATTGAAACGAAGTTGAAATGCAGTATATGTGTGAACGTGTGATGTGTGTTGTGCCTAATAAAACTTGTCTAATAATGAAGATTGTTTTAATTGGACAAATGCTTTTAAATTAAGTGTTATCTTACTTAGATATTCTTATAGCTAACACTTGCTTCTTAATGTGGTTGTTCCCTCAGGTTTAGCTTGATGGAAACTAGATGCAGGACGTGTGAGCTTGGGTAGATGCATGCAGGAGCCTTAGCTACCCTTAGACGATGCTTTCTTTAGACATTCATTACATTTCGTATTTAATGTCGAATTTATGTAGTGATGTGTGAACGGTTGTTTTATGTTGGGCAACTGTTGGGTTTTCATTTGAACTATTGTTTGATATGGCATGTAACACCAAATAAATGCAGAAACCGAAATGTTTCTATCGGTTTCGACTTTTACAGTCTTTACTTCCGCAAGTTAACACCGTTAGGTGAAAAGTTTTTTGAAAACCCATATTTTTAAATGACGGGTGTTACAAGTTGGTATCAGAGAAGTAGTTTAAGTGAACCAAGGCCTATTGACCATAGGATTTGGACTTAAACTTAAGGTGTGCATGCTAGGTACTCGTAGGATGCCTTAGCTAGAGATGACATGTGATGTAGGATGGGTTGGGATGAGTGCGAGTGTGATAGGGCTTACGAGATGTTTACGTTACGACGATATGTTTTAGCCTTATCTCGACGAGCTTTTTGTTTTATTTTGCGCTTATCGACCCCACCATTTTATTGAAGGAAAATGGTTAACACTCGCAACCGCAACATCCAACGCGACGGAGCTACTGCTAGCGTTACTCCACCGGTCCATCCGGGTGCAGGTGCTTCTAATGCTGCTAATGCTGCTGCTAATGCTAATGTGAATTGTGTGAACCCCCGCCGTGTTAATCAACCAGGCTCATTGGGTCCGATGCCTCCACCACCTGGCAATCCTCCGAGAGTTAACGATGTAGTGGTGGATCAGATTCCCGATCAGACGGAGATGTATAATCTTGTGCTAACTCTTCAGGCCCAGTTGGCCCAAACGCAGGAACAGTTGAATCAGGCGTTGGCAGCTAACGCAGAAGGAACTGGTAACAGTCACTCTGTGCCTTCTCACCACACTGAGCCACCGGTCGATGATGTTGTTATTCCCCATGCTAATGTTAATGTGGTTCCTCCTAATGATGTTCACGCCCCTCGATTCAAGTTTGAAAGTTTCCAGAAGTGTGGAGCTCAGAAATTCTATGGAACACTTAATGCAGTAGGTTGCATGGAATGGCTTGATGATACTGAGATGGTTTTTGAGGCTTGTGATTGTCCCGAGGATAAGAAAGTGTTGTGTGCTAGTAGGATGTTGAAAGAAGGTGCTCGGACTGGTGGAAGAGCATTACTATTTCGATGACTCCAGCTATGGTATCTGCTATCTCGTGGGCTAACTTTAAGCAGAAATTCATTGAGGAATATATTGGGGTTCATGAGCAGCGTAAGATGGAAAAGGAGTTTCGTGCCTTGACGGCTGAAGTCGGAAAGGTCAACGGGTATGCTCGTTCCTTCATGGAGAAGATGAAGTTCGTGGGTCATTTATTCCGTACTGATGCAGATCAGGTTGCTTGCTATGTTGATGGGTTGCCTCCGAGTTATCGAGGTATCTGCAGGCAGCACAAGACTCTGACTGAAGCTATCAAGGAGTCTAAGAAGCTTGACGATGATTTCGCTTCGGACAAGAAGGTTGAGAAGAGTGATGATAAGAAGCCGGGGTTTAAAAGAAGGTCAAATTGGTCTTCCAATAACAATAATAATAAGAAGTTTCGTGGAAGTGGTAGTTCGAGTGGTGACAAGGATAAAAAGAAGAATGGTTCATGGTGTACATTTTGCAAGACAATTCATGAAGGGCATTGTACCGACAAGACAAGAAGGTGCCATAAGTGTGGGAAGTCGGGACATCTTGCCACTGAATGTAGGGACAAGACTCGTTGCTACAAGTGCCAAGAAACGGGTCATCTCATTGCCGATTGTCCACAGATGAAGAATGCTGGAAAGAAGACCGCCACGACAGCAACAAAAGTGAGAGCTCTTCAAATGACGGTTGATGACGCAAGGAACAACGATGAAGTGGTAAGTAGTACTTTCCTTGTTAATTCAAAGCTTGCCTCTGTTTTATTTGATTCAGGTGCAAATAGGTCGTTTGTGTCCACATTATTTGCTCCTAAGCTAGAAAGAGTCACTACTCCCTTAGATTGTTCATTAGAGGTAGAAATTGCTAATGGTACGGTTAATAATATACGTGTGGGATATGACGAATGTGACATTGAGATTGAAGGTCGTTCTTTTCCAGTCCAACTATTACCTACTACCTTAGGTGGTTTTGATGTAGTGATTGGTATGGATTGGTTGGCTAGAAATGAAGCTAGTATTTTATGTTCCCAAAAGATAATTCGATTGCCTATATCCGAGGGTAAAGTGATAACGGTTTATGGAGACAAGAAGAGAGGAGGAATAAAGATTATTAGTATGATGAAAGCTATTAAAAGTATAAGGAAAAACAAGAGCCATTTCTTGGCTTATGTCATAGATGCAAGAAAAGAGAAGTCTCCAATCGCTAGTGTGGAGGTAGTATCCAATTTCCCCGATGTGTTTCCCGATGATCTACCCGGTATTCCTCCCGATCGTGAAGTTACTTTTCAGATAGATCTTATTCCCGGTGCTACACCCGTTGCTAAAGCACCTTACCGTTTAGCTCCTACAGAAATGAAGGAATTAATGACGCAACTACAGGAGTTACTTGACAAGGGGTTCATACAACCTAGTTCCTCGCCTTGGGGAGCTCCGGTTCTCTTTGTTAAGAAGAAGGATGGATCAATGCGTATGTGTATTGACTAACGTAGATAAAGTAGTTAGGTTTAAAAGCCTAAATTTTAATGACGAATAAAAGTGTGATTAATGTCTCTTAAAGGCTATGTAGTGCCTTTTAATGAAGGACTAATGTTGTATATGGTCAATAATGCAGTTTGTGGCCAATAATGAAGGGTTTAGAAGTCCAGGGACTGATTTTGACATAGGTTGAAATCTAAAAACGGTTTAAGGATTTGATGTGTGTAATTAGGCTGAAGGCCTCCTCCTCCCTCTACTTTACAATTCATATTCTCTCATTCTTTCAAATTCCCCAAATTTCCGTCAACCCTAATTCCCTTACGTCACATCTCTTCCGCCGCCGCCGTACCACCACAACACCACCACCGTAAACAAAAACAAAAACACAAATACCCTCTTCATCAAAACCTCCGTCAACCACCACCACAGCCACCTACCTCACCACCACTCCGCAGCCTCCGGCAGTCTGTTTCCTTACAAGAAACCCTGGCTCAAAAGATCGGTAAAGCTGTTCGCCGCCCCGGCGCTCCTTCCAAAGCTAGGGTTTATGCTGATGTTAATGTTATTCGCCCTAAGGAATATTGGGATTATGAATCGTTGACTGTTCAATGGGGGTTAGCCTTTTTTTATTTTCACTTTTTTTTTTCATTCTATACATATATATATATATATATATATAGGGAGTTTCTCTCTCTTCTCTCTCTCTCTAACCTCTCCCTCTCCCTAACGGTAACAAATTTCTAGATCTAAGATCTGAATTTGTGAACCGAAGAGTGGGATTGAGATTGAGATTGAGAGTTTGAGATCGAGATTATCCCTATCCGGTTAAGCTTCCACTCCGGTGGATCTAACCTTATTTTTTTTCACCCGGGCCGGAGGTCCCTTCCACTGCGGTGGAACCGGAAGCAGCCTCCCTACCTTTGAGTAGGGGTAAGGTCTGTCTACATCATACCTCCCCCATAGCCCGACTTATGTCGGGATTGGGTACCTTGTTGTTGTTGTTGTTGATGTGTGTAATTAGGGCTGATTTAGCAGCCATTAGCAATTAATAACTCACACACAAAGTCTCTCTAATCTTTTCTTGATTTCTAAAGCAATTAATCTAGTTTTTTGGGTCTAACGATTGGGTATTTTGGTGTTGGAATCGATCAGCCATCTAGCAAGCAGGTAATCATTGAATCGTTGGTTGTATTTTCAGGTTTAGGGGTTGGTTAAATTATGAAACAGATCTGATTAAAATTGGATTATACACGTAATTAGGGCTTAGATGGTGTTTTGGTCAATTAACGTGCTAAACGGAGTTAAACGAGTCCAAAGTCGATCTTGATGATCAAATATGTTTAATTATGTCGAAAACATGTTTTGGGTGAAGCCTAAATCGAATGATTTCTGGAAAATTGAAGGACGAAGCCGTTTTGTGAATTCTGGTCGAAATTGGATCTTAAATTCGTTTGCTATGTCTAAATTCGTTTCCTGATGTCTAAATTCGTTTCCTGATGTCTAAATTCGTTTCCTGATGTCTAAATTCGTTTCCTGATGTCTAAATTCGTTTCCTGATGTCTAAATTCGTTTCCTGATGTCTAAATTCGTTTCCTGATGTCTAAATTCGTTTCCTGATGTCTAAATTCGTTTCCTGATGTCTAAATTCGTTTCCTGATGTCTAAATTCGTTTCCTGATGTCTAAATTCGTTTCCTGATGTCTAAATTCGTTTCCTGATGTCTAAATTCGTTTCCTGATGTCTAAATTCGTTTCCTGATGTCTAAATTCGTTTCCTGATGTCTAAATTCGTTTCCTGATGTCTAAATTCGTTTCCTGATGTCTAAATTCGTTTCCTGATGTCTAAATTCGTTTCCTGATGTCTAAATTCGTTTCCTGATGTCTAAATTCGTTTCCTGATGTCTAAATTCGTTTCCTGATGTCTAAATTCGTTTCCTGATGTCTAAATTCGTTTCCTGATGTCTAAATTCGTTTCCTGATGTCTAAATTCGTTTCCTGATGTCTAAATTCGTTTCCTGATGTCTAAATTCGTTTCCTGATGTCTAAATTCGTTTCCTGATGTCTAAATTCGTTTCCTGATGTCTAAATTCGTTTCCTGATGTCTAAATTCGTTTCCTGATGTCTAAATTCGTTTCCTGATGTCTAAATTCGTTTCCTGATGTCTAAATTCGTTTCCTGATGTCTAAATTCGTTTCCTGATGTCTAAATTCGTTTCCTGATGTCTAAATTCGTTTCCTGATGTCTAAATTCGTTTCCTGATGTCTAAATTCGTTTCCTGATGTCTAAATTCGTTTCCTGATGTCTAAATTCGTTTCCTGATGTCTAAATTCGTTTCCTGATGTCTAAATTCGTTTCCTGATGTCTAAATTCGTTTCCTGATGTCTAAATTCGTTTCCTGATGTCTAAATTCGTTTCCTGATGTCTAAATTCGTTTCCTGATGTCTAAATTCGTTTCCTGATGTCTAAATTCGTTTCCTGATGTCTAAATTCGTTTCCTGATGTCTAAATTCGTTTCCTGATGTCTAAATTCGTTTCCTGATGTCTAAAATGAAGTTGATGTGTGATATGCATGCCTGACCTGTACGCCTAGTTCACTAGACTTGCTAGGTTGCTATGTCACTTGCACGTTTAAGGATCCAAACGTAATGAAGTAAAAGTGTGTGAATGTCTAGGAATGTGTGTTACCTAGACTATATGTGTGTGAATGTTTGGGAATGCAGGGACCCAATCTATATGTGTGAAATTGAGCTCATAAAACAGATGCAGTGAAAAGTGTTAAGCTTAACCCGTACTAGCCTTAGCCGGGCAATGCGTAGATGCAGTTGTTGCTTGGGTGGCTCCACGCAACGTGGTCTCTATAACGCAGGGCGAGTAATACGAGGGGTTTGACCAACCTACATATACGGATTACTCAAGGATTGGCTTGCCATTCCTTAACGACGTAAGATGAGTAGTCTTTTGACTAATCATCCAGTCGGGTGTGATGCAGGGCACACTTATATGCAGTTAACGAAGATACGTGTGACAATGTGTGAACTAATGCAGGATAGGCACATTTAGGATGATTATCCTAATTGAAACGAAGTTGAAATGCAGTATATGTGTGAACGTGTGATGTGTGTTGTGCCTAATAAAACTTGTCTAATAATGAAGATTGTTTTAATTGGACAAATGCTTTTAAATTAAGTGTTATCTTACTTAGCTATTCTTATAGCTAACACTTGCTTCTTAATGTGGTTGTTCCCTCAGGTTTAGCTTGATGGAAACTAGATGCAGGACGTGTGAGCTTGGGTAGATGCAATGCAGGAGCCTTAGCTACCCTTAGACGATGCTTTCTTTAGACATTCATTACATTTCGTATTTAATGTCGAATTTATGTAGTGATGTGTGAACGGTTGTTTTATGTTGGGCAACTGTTGGGTTTTCATTTGAACTATTGTTTGATATGGCATGTAACACCAAATAAATGCAGAAACCGAAATGTTTCTATCGGTTTCGACTTTTACAGTCTTTACTTCCGCAAGTTAACACCGTTAGGTGAAAAGTTTTTTGAAAACCCATATTTTTAAATGACGGGTGTTACAAGTTGGTATCAGAGAAGTAGTTTAAGTGAACCAAGGCCTATTGACCATAGGATTTGGACTTAAACTTAAGGTGTGCATGCTAGGTACTCGTAGGATGCCTTAGCTAGAGATGACATGTGATGTAGGATGGGTTGGGATGAGTGCGAGTGTGATAGGGCTTACGAGATGTTTACGTTACGACGATATGTTTTAGCCTTATCTCGACGAGCTTTTTTGTTTTATTTTGCGCTTATCGACTCCACCATTTTATTGAAGGAAAATGGTTAACACTCGCAACCGCAACATCCAACGCGACGGAGCTACTGCTAGCGTTACTCCACCGGTCCATCCGGGTGCAGGTGCTTCTAATGCTGCTAATGCTGCTGCTAATGCTAATGTGAATTGTGTGAACCCCCGCCGTGTTAATCAACCAGGCTCATTGGGTCCGATGCCTCCACCACCTGGCAATCCTCCGAGAGTTAACGATGTAGTGGTGGATCAGATTCCCGATCAGACGGAGATGTATAATCTTGTGCTAACTCTTCAGGCCCAGTTGGCCCAAACGCAAGAACAGTTGAATCAGGCGTTGGCAGCTAACGCAGAAGGAACTGGTAACAGTCACTCTGTGCCTTCTCACCACACTGAGCCACCGGTCGATGATGTTGTTATTCCCCATGCTAATGTTAATGTGGTTCCTCCTAATGATGTTCACGCCCCTCGATTCAAGTTTGAAAGTTTCCAGAAGTGTGGAGCTCAGAAATTCTATGGAACACTTAATGCAGTAGGTTGCATGGAATGGCTTGATGATACTGAGATGGTTTTTGAAGCTTGTGATTGTCCCGAGGATAAGAAAGTGTTGTGTGCTAGTAGGATGTTGAAAGAAGGTGCTCGGGACTGGTGGAAGAGCATTACTATTTCGATGACTCCAGCTATGGTATCTGCTATCTCGTGGGCTAACTTTAAGCAGAAATTCATTGAGGAATATATTGGGGTTCATGAGCAGCGTAAGATGGAAAAGGAGTTTCGTGCCTTGACGGCTGAAGTCGGAAAGGTCAACGGGTATGCTCGTTCCTTCATGGAGAAGATGAAGTTCGTGGGTCATTTATTCCGTACTGATGCAGATCAGGTTGCTTGCTATGTTGATGGTTTGCCTCCGAGTTATCGAGGTATCTGCAGGCAGCACAAGACTCTGACTGAAGCTATCAAGGAGTCTAAGAAGCTTGACGATGATTTCGCTTCGGACAAGAAGGTTGAGAAGAGTGATGATAAGAAGCCGGGGTTTAAAAGAAGGTCAAATTGGTCTTCCAATAACAATAATAATAAGAAGTTCCGTGGAAGTGGTAGTTCGAGTGGTGACAAGGATAAAAAGAAGAATGGTTCATGGTGTACATTTTGCAAGACAATTCATGAAGGGCATTGTACCGACAAGACAAGAAGGTGCCATAAGTGTGGAAAGTCGGGACATCTTGCCACTGAATGTAGGGACAAGACTCGTTGCTACAAGTGCCAAGAAACGGGTCATCTCATTGCCGATTGTCCACAGATGAAGAATGCTGGAAAGAAGACCGCCACGACAGCAACAAAAGTGAGAGCTCTTCAAATGACGGTTGATGACGCAAGGAACAACGATGAAGTGGTAAGTGGTACTTTCCTTGTTAATTCAAAGCTTGCCTCTGTTTTATTTGATTCAGGTGCAAATAGGTCGTTTGTGTCCACATTATTTGCTCCTAAGCTAGAAAGAGTCACTACTCCCTTAGATTGTTCATTAGAGGTAGAAATTGCTAATGGTACGGTTAATAATATACGTGTGGGATATGACGAATGTGACATTGAGATTGAAGGTCGTTCTTTTCCAGTCCAACTATTACCTACTACCTTAGGTGGTTTTGATGTAGTGATTGGTATGGATTGGTTGGCTAGAAATGAAGCTAGTATTTTATGTTCCCAAAAGATAATTCGATTGCCTATATCCGAGGGTAAGGTGATAACGGTGTATGGAGACAAGAAGAGAGGAGGAATAAAGATTATTAGTATGATGAAAGCTATTAAAAGTATAAGGAAAAACAAGAGCCATTTCTTGGCTTATGTCATAGATGCAAGAAAAGAGAAGTCTCCAATCGCTAATGTTGAGGTAGTATCCAATTTCCCCGATGTGTTTCCCGATGATCTACCCGGTATTCCTCCCGATCGTGAAGTTACTTTTCAGATAGATCTTATTCCCGGTGCTACACCCGTTGCTAAAGCACCTTACCGATTAGCTCCTACAGAAATGAAGGAATTAATGACGCAACTACAGGAGTTACTTGACAAGGGGTTCATACAACCTAGTTCCTCGCCTTGGGGAGCTCCGGTTCTCTTTGTTAAGAAGAAGGATGGATCAATGCGCATGTGTATTGACTACCGTGAGTTGAACAAACGAACGGTCAAGAATAAATATCCTCTCCCGAGAATTGATGATCTTTTTGATCAACTACATGGCGCTTCGTATTTTTCAAAGATTGATTTGCGGTCCGGTTATCATCAGTTAAAGGTAAAGAAGGAAGATGTAGCAAAGACAGCTTTCCGGACTAGATATGGTCATTATGAGTTCTTGGTCATGCCATTTGGGTTGACCAATGCTCCAGCCGCGTTTATGGACTTAATGAATCGGGTATGCCGCCCTTTTCTAGATCATTTTGTTATTGTGTTTATTGACGATATTTTGATCTATTCTAAGTCAGAGGATGAACACCGTGAGCATTTGAAAGCAGTTTTGGAGGTGTTGAGGGAGAAGAAGTTGTACGCAAAGTTTTCTAAATGTGAGTTTTGGCTCCGAGAAGTGCAGTTTCTTGGTCATGTTATTACATCGGAAGGTATTAAAGTAGATCCTTCAAAGATTGAAGCTGTTTCAAATTGGGAACAGCCAAAGACTCCTACCGAGATTAAGAGTTTTCTTGGTTTGGCTTGGTATTAATGTAATATGTAGTTATGCAGTTGATGTAGTTTAATGAAGTATCTTGATATGTATGATATATAGAAATGAAGTTGATGTGTGATATGCATGCCTGACCTGTACGCCTAGTTCACTAGACTTGCTAGGTTGCTATGTCACTTGCACGTTTAAGGATCCAAACGTAATGAAGTTAAAGTGTGTGAATGTCTAGGAATGTGTGTTACCTAGACTATATGTGTGTGAATGTTTAGGAATGCAGGGACCCAATCTATATGTGTGAAATTGAGCTCATAAAACAGATGCAGTGAAAAGTGTTAAGCTTAACCCGTACTAGCCTTAGCCGGGCAAGTGCGTAGATGCAGTTGTTGCTTGGGTGGCTCCACGCAACGTGGTCTCTATAACGCAGGGCGAGTAATACGAGGGGTTTGACCAACCTACATATACGGATTACTCAAGGATTGGCTTGCCATTCCTTAACGACGTAAGATGAGTAGTCTTTTGACTAATCATCCAGTCGGGTGTGATGCAGGGCACACTTATAGGCAGTTAACGAAGATACGTGTGACAATGTGTGAACTAATGCAGGATAGGCACATTTAGGATGATTATCCTAATTGAAACGAAGTTGAAATGCAGTATATGTGTGAACGTGTGATGTGTGTTGTGCCTAATAAAACTTGTCTAATAATGAAGATTGTTTTAATTGGACAAATGCTTTTAAATTAAGTGTTATCTTACTTAGCTATTCTTATAGCTAACACTTGCTTCTTAATGTGGTTGTTCCCTCAGGTTTAGCTTGATGGAAACTAGATGCAGGACGTGTGAGCTTGGGTAGATGCAATGCAGGAGCCTTAGCTACCCTTAGACGATGCTTTCTTTAGACATTCATTACATTTCGTATTTAATGTCGAATTTATGTAGTGATGTGTGAACGGTTGTTTTATGTTGGGCAACTGTTGGGTTTTCATTTGAACTATTGTTTGATATGGCATGTAACACCAAATAAATGCAGAAACCGAAATGTTTCTATCGGTTTCGACTTTTACAGTCTTTACTTCCGCAAGTTAACACCGTTAGGTGAAAAGTTTTTTGAAAACCCATATTTTTAAATGACGGGTGTTACAATATTGCATACCATATAGACATCTAATGTTTATGTGTTGTGGAAACTTGTTACCTCTCCATTAAATTTATAAAATAATTCTGATTTTTCAGGCGATCGTAGGAGTACTGACTGAGGTACGTTTTGATCACTTCATATGTGAAAACAACAAAAGACACAAAAAATTATTTTCGTGCATATTAGAACATGATGTAAAAAGTAGCTGACTATAATTACAGATCAACTTGCAAGTTACCTTTGTTTTTATCTTCTTATTAGTTGCCTTCGGCTTCCATCCAGTCTTCGATGACCTGAATCACCCAAAATTCACGGGTATACAAATAAGGATTAACATAAAACATGATAACTTTGCAATAACGTCGTCAACATCACTACAAATAGAAAACATGTATTAAGTATTAACGACTTTAATTGGCTGGGTGTTACTTTGCACAACGTTGATTACCAGAAATGATGACCGGTCCACAGTCCCCGCTCGGCCGCTCCTAAAACAATATGTACAAAGAAACAATGAGTTTATGCTGAAGACTATTATAACAGATAATATACATTAACTGAAAACAGACAATAGAGATATATCTCAACCTTTGAGATTAATAGGTAGAACAATATCAAGTTTCATGAGTTGAGATTAACAGGTGGAACTCGAATCTGTAGGTTTTGTTCACAACCTAAAAAAGATTCCAAGTTCAAAAATTAGCATCGCGCGGGCACCCTCCATTGACTTGCCTTCAAATTGAATTTTTTTTATTCAAATACATAAATACAATGAATCAAATTTTGAGCAAATTTCAAGAAAATGCAAATTTAATTTTGCAGTTTCTACACATATATGCATTCTATATCATTTAATCATTCAAGTAAAAAGCACATAGCACATTCCATTTCCTTCGCAATTCGTATTATAACTCAATTCAATTAAACTAAACTAAACTCGAGGAGTTAAACACTTCCCAAATGTTGATCCCATTGCTAATGTACTCACATTTTGAGATTAATAGGTAGAACAATATCAAGTTTCATGAGTTGAGATTAACAGGTGGAACTCGAATCTGTAGGTTTTGTTCACAACCTAAAAAAGATTCCAAGTTCAAAAATTAGCATCGCGCGGGCACCCTCCATTGACTTGCCTTCAAATTGAATTTTTTTTATTCAAATACATAAATACAATGAATCAAATTTTGAGCAAATTTCAAGAAAATGCAAATTTAATTTTGCAGTTTCTACACATATATGCATTCTATATCATTTAATCATTCAAGTAAAAAGCACATAGCACATTCCATTTCCTTCGCAATTCGTATTATAACTCAATTCAATTAAACTAAACTAAACTCGAGGAGTTAAACACTTCCCAAATGTTGATCCCATTGCTAATGTACTCACATTTTGAGATTTTACATTTGGCAATCAAGTCCTGTTCCTTGTGGCATTTGGTGAGTGATTTTTCTTTTCCCACCAATATTATTCAATGACTTCAAAAAAAGTCACATTTAAAAAAAAATTATTTACACTTAATATTTGTTTTACCGAAATACATAAAAACTAAGCATTACCTGAAAAGATAGGCAAATTTTGGGAAATGGATGTGGATGGATTGGCCTGAATATGAGGTGATAACTTGGGAGCCTTATTTTTTCCATCATATGATTCTTGTGAATCAAGTGCATTTTCAAGACTTATTTTTGAAGATGAAATATAGACGGCTTATTGATATAAACCTTGCTAAAATGAACAACTTGGTATTCAAGCCTTACCACTTATTGCTTGAAGATCCAGTGTTTGCCAATATTCATGATTGCAACTTTAGAATGATGATAACTAAATTCCAACCAAAAGGCCTTTTGCCTGGCAATAATAACCTGAAAACCAATAAAAAGATATGATTTAGCCACAATACCATATCGTTGAAGTAATGTAAAGATTTTTTTTGGGGGAATTTCATCAAACACTTGGAATGCATTAGTACCATGAAAAATTCAATAACATGTCTCTGCCAAAAGAAAAAGATTTAGCCATAAAAACTTAAAACATGTATGTATCCCTTTATTTGTATCAGAGAATTCAAACAACTCTTACCGAATGAAAAGATAATCAAATACCGCAATATTAATGAAGACCGAATATTTCGTGAAATCAAAACACACCCAGAAATTGTTTATTTCGTTTTCCGGCGAGATGGTCGGCGTGATAGTCACCGGCGATAATAAGCGGTTCTGGTGGCGGTGGATGGTGATGATTGAAGAGTGTTGGTGGCGACGAAGGTGATGATTGAAGTCTGTTTTGAGATGGAGATGAACCCATAAATTATCCGGTGTGATTGTCTGATTTGAGATGGACTGAAATCTGAGATGACGCGGTGGATGGAGATGGAGATGACGGCCGAAAACCGGAGATGGAGATGTGACAGATGAGAAATGTGGGGACGACGGTGGAAGGAGACGTTGTATTTGCGAGAAAAGAGTTTCAACCATGTATGTTTTGTATGTGTATAGATTTGGGGGGTCTGAATTATTTAAGGGTAATATAGACTTTTCAAGTTCTGAATTACTTAATCCAGTTCTCTTTATAAGGGAGTATAGATAGATAAATTGCATGTTTTATGTATATTTTATTTAATGTTGTTAAATAGAAGTAAAAATCATAAGGAATTCATGCAAAATTCTTTATGATTATTACTTAGATATATATGATATAAATTGCTTAGTTTAATGGTCCAATAATTAGGGTTAATTATTTGATAATTGTGTGACTATGTGAATTTTTCGTGTGATTTTTCCTGCTTGACACCAGTTCACTAAAAAATTCATATAAAATCAACCGTAATGAGTTAGGAGCTGTCATTTGGACTGTAGATGCATGACTCATAGGGCTAAAACTTTGTAGTTCTGGTTGAAGGCTGATTCGGACTGCAAAAAGGTCTAAACTGGTCGTGAAGCTGCTGGAAATTTCCAGTCAGCATGTTTACATGTATTTATTTGATAATAGTTTGTTTAAAGGCTTACGCAATCAAGGCAACTTGATGTATGTGGTCCTCTTCTTTGAAGGGGGAGCCGACTTAGACATATACATTAACCATAGTGACCATGCTTTAGGTGGCCTACCATAAATCGTTGCATGATTAATTGTTAATAGTTAGTAAGTTTATTATTTTGTTATTATTTGTAAATGGTGATGCAAAATTGTTTTATTGAAAAGAATAAACTTGACTAAGAAATATCGAAATATGATTTTGTTTTAATAAAATTTGTGTCTTACAATCAAAAGATACACCGGCTCACCCATTTGAACAAACTCTAAGAGAGGTATAAGTCGGAGTGCGCTAACCTTCTAAAGGAGCGGGTTTTTAATTGCGTATATCGCAAACCTTTGCTCCTGCGCTTCTTTGTGCGTTCAAATGGAGCTACCGAGTTCTTTTGTGTTGTTAAGACAAATAAAAATGATTTTATTAAACATTATGTTATGAAGATGTGCATGAGTCTTCATACATAAACTTTTGATTCACATCAATTGCATTATCCAATTAAAGTTAAGTCATTGCCACCCACTTTGCTAAGAACACTTGCAAGTGCTTTTTGCTCTACATGAGACGTAGGTGAATTGTAACTCCAAGGTAAATTACTACTCATCGTGAGACGGTGGTAGACTATTTACAAGTTCTTAATTGGGCGACTTAAAGCGAGTTAAGCGGTGAGACCTTGACCCGTGGCATAAGATGGGACAAAACATGTTTACAAAACACTTAATATCCCTTTAAAGTGTTGTTGTAAGTCCCATAAATCTAGGAATTGTACTTGTAATACAATTACTGATCGTCACTTACCTTTTGAGTACGTCATTTCTAGCAGATCAACTGATGAAATGATGGTATGTCAATTGGATCCTAGCCTTAATGAAATTAATTGTTAAATGATTTAACATTGGGTAATTATATTTCTTAAGGAATCATTATCGAAAATACTGATTTTTGAACTTGAATATGTTTTGTAAATGGCAACAAATCCTTCACAAAACATACACCAATCGGCTTTCAGGTCGATGCTAGAAAGAGAAAAACTTTCTGGAACCAACTTCAATGACTGGTATCGTCAGCTGAGAATTGTTCTAAGAGCTGAAAAGAAATCCGATGTCCTTGAAACTCAGATGCCCGCTATCCCTGATGCGAGTGCCACTGCTGTGCAGATGGAAGCATACAATACTCAGTACGATAGACATAATGAGGTTGCTTGTTTGATGCTAGGTAGCATGACTCCCGAGCTTCAAAAGCAATTCGAGAATTGTAATGATCCGTATGATATGATCAGAGAACTCAATTCTATGTACAAAAAGCAAGCTGGAGTTGAATTGTTTGAACTTGTTGAGTCACTCCATGATTTGAAACACGAGTATGGGAAACCGGAGAGTCCTCATGTACTCAAGATGAAGAGTTACTTTGAGCAATTGGAAATGTTAAACTATGCGTATCCTCTGCCTATTGCTATTGGCATGATTCTCAAGTCTCTTTCAAAGGATTTTGAGAGTTTTGTGCGCAATTACAATATGCACAGCATGAGCAAAAGTATAGCTAAACTTCATGCCATGTTAGTTGAGTATGAGAAAAACCTTCCCAAGAAATCTGAGACACCCCAAGTTCTTATGATCAAGGGGGGAAAGGTTCAGAAAGGAAAACAACCGAAAGCTAAGGGCAAGAACGATGGTAAGGGAAAGCAAGGTGCTTCAATCTCAAAACCTAAAACACCCCTCCGGCGAAAAAGGAGCATCCGGCTAAAGACCAGGCTTGTCATCACTGTGCTGAAGTGGACACTGGAAGAGGAATTGTCCTAAGTATCTAGCTGAGTTGAATGCGAAGAAGAAGCAAGCTGGTTTAGCCAGTTCTTCAAGTATCTTCACAATTAAATTATATGCGTTGTAGTGATTCAAATGATAATTCAATGTATAATGTTAGCAAAAGAGTCAAGCCTAATTTAGACTCTACCTATCTTTGGCATTGTCGTCTTGCTCATGTTGGCAAGAAACGCATTGAAAGACTTCAACGTGAAGGGATCTTACAATCAACTTATGAATCATTTGAAAAATGCGTGTCTTGTGTCTTCGGCAAGATGACAAGAAAACCTTTTCCGCATAAATCAGAGAGGGCTAAAGAGCTACTTGGACTTATACATACCGATGTATGTGGCCCATTTAGACATGTGTCAAGGAAAGGTGCTAGCTACTTCATCACTTTTACGGATGATTTCAGTCGTTATGGTTATGTTTACTTGCTTAAATATAAACATGAAGTCTTCGAAACATTCAAAAAGTTTAAAAATGAAGTATAAAATCAACTCAGTAAAACCATCAAGATTCTTCGTTCGGATCGAGGTGGGGAATACTTAAGCCAATAGTTTAAGGATTATCTAAAAGCTTGTGGAATTATTCAACAGCTTACTCCTCCATATACTCCACAGCATAATGGTGTATTTGAGAGAAGGAATCGAACCTTGCTAGACATGGTGAGATCAATGATGAACCTTACGACTCTCCCATTTTCATTTTGGGATTATGCTCTAGAGACTGCTGTACGCATTCTCAATATGGTTCCAACCAAGAAGGTTGACAAGACAACGCATGAATTGTGGCATGGAAGTGTTCCTAATTTGTCTTACTTAAGGGTCTGGGGATGTGAGGCACTTGTGAAGCGAGATACGCCTAACAAACTTCAACCTAGATCAGTTAAGTGCATCTTTGTAGGATACCCAAAGGAAACGATGGGTTACTACTTCTACTTTCCTACCGAAAACACTGTTAAAGTTGCTAGATATGCTGAGTTCTTTGAAAAGAATCTCATAAATCAAGAAAACAGTGGGAGGATAGTCGAACTTGATGAGACTCAAAAGGAAGATGTGTCACCTTCTGAAAATACTAGCGATCATCAACTTTGGGGGGGGGGGATGTTCAAAGTGATGAACCTCAAGTTGAAGATAATGCGATTCCAATTCGTAGGTCCTCAAGGACAATACGTGCTCGTGAAAGATTGAATCTTAATATTGAGTCTGAAGAACACGTATTAGGAGACTTAAATGAACCTCCTAATTTCAAAGCTGCATTATCAGATCCATAATCTGACAAATGGCTTGAAGCTACGAATGTGGAAATGAAATCCATGAAAGATAATCAAGTCTGGAGCTTGGTTGATCTTCCACCTAATGGTAGAACCGTTGGGTGTAAATGGATCTTCAAGAAGAAGACCGACATGGATGGAAATGTACACACCTATAAAGCTTGTCTCGTGGCGAAAGGTTATACTCAACTCTACGGAGTTGACTATGAGGAAACCTTCTCTTCCTTAGCGGACATTAGAGCTATTAGGATGATCTTAATGGACTAAAGCAGGCATCAAGAAGTTGGAATAAAAGGTTTGATGAGGACATCAAAAAGTTTGGTTTTGCTCTAAATTCTGATGAGCCATGTGTATATCGCAAAGCTAGTGGGAGTAATGTTATTTTCCTTGTCTTATATGTTGACGACATATTGATAATAGGAAATCACATTCCAATGTTGCAAGATGTAAAATCCCATCTTGAAAAGTGTTTTGCTATGAAAGACTTGAGAGAAACAACATTTATTCTTGGAATCAAGATCTATAGAGATAGAAGTAAACGGTTGATTGGACTAAGTCAAAGTGTTTATATTGATAAGATCTTGAAGCGATTCAAGATGGAGAATTCCAAGCTTGGTTTCGTACCTATGCAAGAAGGACTTAACTTATCTAGCAAATATGGTGCCTCTACACCTGAGGAGGTGGAGCGTATGCAAAGAGTTCCTTATGCTTCGGCTGTGTGATCTATTATGTATGCGGTAAGATGCACTAGACCTGACATAGCGTTCGCGCAAAATATCGTTAGCCGATATCAACAGAATCCAGGTGAGGATCACTGGACTGCTGTGAAGAACATTCTTAAGTACCTGCGGGCTACTAAAGATTTATTTCTGGTGTATGGAGGAAATCCTGATACAGAGCTCAAAGTGACTGGATACTGTGATGCTGGATTTCAGACTGATAAAGATGATACAAAATCTCAGTCAGAATACCTCTTCGTTTTAAAGGCGACGTGGATTGGAAGAGCAAAAAGCAAAGCACAGTTGCTATGTATGCGACAGAGTCTGAGTATATTGCCGCCTCAGAAGCCGCCATGAAAGTCGTCTGGATTAGAAAGTTTATTTCTGGGTTTAACGTGATGCCTTCAAATAACACACCTTTAGATATGTATTGCGACAATACTGGTGCAATCTTTATTGCCAACGAACCCTGAGTTCAGAAAGGTGCCAAACATTATTCTAGACGATATCACTATGTTCGTGAGCAAATCGAACTAGGAGAAATCAAGTTACTCAAAGTTCACACAGATTATAACTTAGTTGATCCTTTTATAAAGGTATTTAAGCGTGCCAAGGGCATTGGACTTAAATTTGCTAGTTATATCATGTAAATCTGTGATTGGTATTTGGATAAAGGATGTTGAACAATTATTATTTTACAAATGAATTAAAATACGTGGTATGTTTGTTTTCATTTAATATTAATTGTATCCTATATTTGCATGTTTAAATCCATGAATATTTAATATTCTAAATGTCCATTGTCGATTAACTGTATGGGAATATGGTTAAACTAAGACAAATCTGAGTGATTGGTAATATTCTTAAGAATATTTGAAGATGGTCCTACCAAACTCACATAATATCCATAGAGATGCATATTGGACTACCCCACTTAACGAATCATCACTTTATGGATCGACGTCATTGAGTGAAATTCGTGAAATGGTTGCTTTATTTATCCTTAGACTTGAGATACAAGCAGGTTATGCATGTGTGGATTGCATTTTCTTGATATAGTTCTAACTATCCTGAATAAGGTAGTAACAAAGGGCTATTTTCAGAAATGTAGTGAAATGATAAGACTAACACGTGTAGTCAAAACAAGATTTGTTCCTTTAACTTGCAATTGAAGAATGATACCATTTGACGCCCTCATTGATTAATTAAGATGTTTGTATGGCCATACCCAAATGAACTCCAGAAGTTGTCTCGATTAATTTGGTAATCTTAATTAGTTGTAGAAATGAGAAACAGAATCGTTAAATTATGAAATGACATTGATCCATATTCATAATTAACATAGGTATCTGAAACAAAGGGATAGTAAACACTGAAACCGTTTCAAAATACTTTAAGAAACTATACTTAAATATTTTCGGGAGCATTGACGTGTTGCTAGACACTAACCAATGTTATTGCCTTTATATAACATGCTCAAGTGGGAGCTGTTGGAATATGATCACGTTAAATAAACGCATGTCCGAAAATGTTTAAGCCTACGGGGTCACACGCGATGACACTTAGATATCCGGTAATATGTATATATTGTATCTACATATTTATAATCACCAAAATGGAGAAGAAATGACATTGGACATTATTAACTAGATATGTTAATTGAAATTATTTATTAATTAATAAATATGAATTATTAATTATTAAATATTAATTAATAATTAAATGTAATTATTAATTTAAAATTCTAGTCCAAGTCAAATTATAAAAGAAGTTAGCTTGAAGGTTAAGTTATTAGGGAATATATTTATACCCTATATATATATCCTAATAATAAAACCCTAACTAATTACAAATAAGATAAAAATCACTTTCGTTACTCTCTCTCGATCGGAAGTATACGAAATTGACGAAACTAATTCTAGCCGCAAAAACAAACTCAATTAATTGATAATGGCATTACATTAATTGAAGGGGGTTTTGTTCGATAGAATTAAAAAGATTAGTTTCTTATTTGTGTTGTATCGGATTGAAAGAAAAGACAAGCTAGGAGCTTTTGGTTTTTGGTGATTCAGGATCTAGTAATCTCCGGTTATTGTTCGACGTGTCGTGTGTGCGATCGTAGAGGGGTTTTGCTTTAAACCCTAAATAATAATAATCTTATTATTAATTAATTATTGGAAGCTAAGCTAAAAGGTACATATTCGATTATTTACGTTGTTAATTAATTATATTGCATATGATTCTTTCCGCTGCGTATTGTTGATGAATCCTAACAAATGGAATATATAATAGGCCATTTGGTCTTCAACTCTTTGCGTACAATGTGTCACTGCTTCAATTATTGCCAACAATTTCATGAACCGTCCCAATATGTTAATGGATATCTTGTTCCAAAAAATCTGTACTTCCAATGACAACATAGTACGAGTAACAATTACGATTAATTTACAATTATAGTTTATCGATATGCTTAAAAAAAATACTCAAGACAAGAAATGCTTAAAAAAAATACTCAAGACAAGAAATAATGGGTACCCAAGCTTAAAACTTCCCTTGTACTTGGGGCATATGGCACTTAAATGTCCTTAATAAATTTGCTCAACCTTCTAACAATCCACTACTACTCAAATCAAAGGCCAAAAACAAAGGAGACCTCACCTCCATTACTATAGTGAAAGTTTCCTTCACCACAAGGCAATTGAGATTGTTTTCAAGAAAATGATAGGCCAAATAATGGGCCATCTTTGAAGGTGACCCATAACCCTCATGCATTAAAAACCAATTTGACTTGGCTTCAATCTTTGAAAATCTGTCAAGGAATACATAACCTACATATAACGTGGCATAATAAGTATTGTGTAATATACTTGTAAGACATGATATTAACGAAAGCGAAATCCAAATGGTTCGCCTCTCCAAATCTTAAAAAGACAGTTTATAATTGATCTAACTACTTAAAACATTGGTGAAGTCATCTCTTTTTGGCTTTAATATGAAAATTATGCTCCTAATTGAAAAAAGTTCATGTTTATCGCAAAAGATTGAGTATATTTCATTTCTTTCTTAGTTCTTTTTAGGTCGTTGTCTCGTTGAGGATGATTATTTTCATAAATCACGAAATTTGTAGAGGTGACATTTCAACTTCAACCACATAAGGATGTTTATATTACGACATTTTAAGGAAAAAAATTTTAAACAAAATTTCGAAAACGATTAAATCAAAGAAAAAAGAAAAGACCTAAATCTTTTACACATGCCCAACCCCCAAGATAAGGCTTTGTGCAATTCCCCCCTTTTATTTTCTTCTTTCACTTTTTCTTTTACAGGGAACAAAATAAAATCACGTGGGTTTGACAAACTTTGAGGCGTAGAAGATATTTACCTTTTGCTAACTCCTTATTTCACCAAAACACACAATTCATTTTAATTTTTTTAACTCTACTCCTACTCGACACACAGTTTATTTTTAAGTATACGAGTTGATGATAATATTCATAATGGCATCGAAATTAACCTAATCACCACCACGGAGATTTAGAAGTCAGACGTCATGATGTATTCAAAAGATATATCACGTTTGAACATTTTTAAGTAAACATTTTGGGGATGGTTCTAAAAAATGTTTGAAAATAGGCACGAGTAAGACTTGTCTTGTTCTGATAACCTGAATATGAAAATATCATCCGTTTATCCATCTTACCGAGATTAAACAAGTTCATTACTTTTAAAAATCATTATGCAAAAATAATACAAGTTATTACTAACCATTAAGTTCGAACTTCTTTCAGTTCTTAACAAACATTCTAGTAAGTAGTTAACTGTTATGGTTTTAATATGACGAGAGAAAGTACCCGCGCGTTGCGGCGGTGAGATGGTGGGGGTGATAGGTCATAGATTGTGATAGCCAAATGCCTTAGCCGTACGCGCTCCGCTCGGATTTAAAATTTCGTCGAAAGTATATCGAATGACATCTCTAATGAAAGAGCATGAAATTTTAAGAACACCCATTTAATTTTTATAATTTATCGAAGTACGGTTTTTGAGATAAAAGATTTTGAATGAATTAGAGGAATAAAATGATTTATGGAGGAGAGAAAAAAACGATGGTTGAGATTTGAGGAGAGAGGTGAAAATGAAAGTTGAAAGTTGAGGGATTGATGTATGGTAAATTGCATTATCATGTGTACATTGTTGAAATTGAAAGTTGAAAGTTGAAAGTTGAAAGTTGAAAGTTGAAAGTTGAAAGTTGAAAGTTGAAAGTTGAAAGTTGAAAGTTGAAAGTTGAAAGTTGAAAGTTGAAAGTTGAAAGTTGAAAGTTGAAAGTTGAAAGTTGAAAGTTGAAAGTTGAAAGTTGAAAGTTGAAAGTTGAAAGTTGAAAGTTGAAAGTTGAAAGTTGAAAGTTGAAAGTTGAAAGTTGAAAGTTGAAAGTTGAAAGTTGAAAGTTGAAAGTTGAAAGTTGAAAGTTGAAAGTTGAAAGTTGAAAGTTGAAAGTTGAAAGTTGAAAGTTGAAAGTTGAAAGTTGAAAGTTGAAAGTTGAAAGTTGAAAGTTGAAAGTTGAAAGTTGAAAGTTGAAAGTTGAAAGTTGAAAGTTGAAAGTTGAAAGTTGAAAGTTGAAAGTTGAAAGTTGAAAGTTGAAAGTTGAAAGTTGAAAGTTGAAAGTTGAAAGTTGAAAGTTGAAAGTTGAAAGTTGAAAGTTGAAAGTTGAAAGTTGAAAGTTGAAAGTTGAAAGTTGAAAGTTGAAAGTTGAAAGTTGAAAGTTGAAAGTTGAAAGTTGAAAGTTGAAAGTTGAAAGTTGAAAGTTGAAAGTTGAAAGTTGAAAGTTGAAAGTTGAAAGTTGAAAGTTGAAAGTTGAAAGTTGAAAGTTGAAAGTTGAAAGTTGAAAGTTGAAAGTTGAAAGTTGAAAGTTGAAAGTTGAAAGTTGAAAGTTGAAAGTTGAAAGTTGAAAGTTGAAAGTTGAAAGTTGAAAGTTGAAAGTTGAAAGTTGAAAGTTGAAAGTTGAAAGTTGAAAGTTGAAAGTTGAAAGTTGAAAGTTGAAAGTTGAAAGTTGAAAGTTGAAAGTTGAAAGTTGAAAGTTGAAAGTTGAAAGTTGAAAGTTGAAAGTTGAAAGTTGAAAGTTGAAAGTTGAAAGTTGAAAGTTGAAAGTTGAAAGTTGAAAGTTGAAAGTTGAAAGTTGAAAGTTGAAAGTTGAAAGTTGAAAGTTGAAAGTTGAAAGTTGAAAGTTGAAAGTTGAAAGTTGAAAGTTGAAAGTTGAAAGTTGAAAGTTGAAAGTTGAAAGTTGAAAGTTGAAAGTTGAAAGTTGAAAGTTGAAAGTTGAAAGTTGAAAGTTGAAAGTTGAAAGTTGAAAGTTGAAAGTTGAAAGTTGAAAGTTGAAAGTTGAAAGTTGAAAGTTGAAAGTTGAAAGTTGAAAGTTGAAAGTTGAAAGTTGAAAGTTGAAAGTTGAAAGTTGAAAGTTGAAAGTTGAAAGTTGAAAGTTGAAAGTTGAAAGTTGAAAGTTGAAAGTTGAAAGTTGAAAGTTGAAAGTTGAAAGTTGAAAGTTGAAAGTTGAAAGTTGAAAGTTGAAAGTTGAAAGTTGAAAGTTGAAAGTTGAAAGTTGAAAGTTGAAAGTTGAAAGTTGAAAGTTGAAAGTTGAAAGTTGAAAGTTGAAAGTTGAAAGTTGAAAGTTGAAAGTTGAAAGTTGAAAGTTGAAAGTTGAAAGTTGAAAGTTGAAAGTTGAAAGTTGAAAGTTGAAAGTTGAAAGTTGAAAGTTGAAAGTTGAAAGTTGAAAGTTGAAAGTTGAAAGTTGAAAGTTGAAAGTTGAAAGTTGAAAGTTGAAAGTTGAAAGTTGAAAGTTGAAAGTTGAAAGTTGAAAGTTGAAAGTTGAAAGTTGAAAGTTGAAAGTTGAAAGTTGAAAGTTGAAAGTTGAAAGTTGAAAGTTGAAAGTTGAAAGTTGAAAGTTGAAAGTTGAAAGTTGAAAGTTGAAAGTTGAAAGTTGAAAGTTGAAAGTTGAAAGTTGAAAGTTGAAAGTTGAAAGTTGAAAGTTGAAAGTTGAAAGTTGAAAGTTGAAAGTTGAAAGTTGAAAGTTGAAAGTTGAAAGTTGAAAGTTGAAAGTTGAAAGTTGAAAGTTGAAAGTTGAAAGTTGAAAGTTGAAAGTTGAAAGTTGAAAGTTGAAAGTTGAAAGTTGAAAGTTGAAAGTTGAAAGTTGAAAGTTGAAAGTTGAAAGTTGAAAGTTGAAAGTTGAAAGTTGAAAGTTGAAAGTTGAAAGTTGAAAGTTGAAAGTTGAAAGTTGAAAGTTGAAAGTTGAAAGTTGAAAGTTGAAAGTTGAAAGTTGAAAGTTGAAAGTTGAAAGTTGAAAGTTGAAAGTTGAAAGTTGAAAGTTGAAAGTTGAAAGTTGAAAGTTGAAAGTTGAAAGTTGAAAGTTGAAAGTTGAAAGTTGAAAGTTGAAAGTTGAAAGTTGAAAGTTGAAAGTTGAAAGTTGAAAGTTGAAAGTTGAAAGTTGAAAGTTGAAAGTTGAAAGTTGAAAGTTGAAAGTTGAAAGTTGAAAGTTGAAAGTTGAAAGTTGAAAGTTGAAAGTTGAAAGTTGAAAGTTGAAAGTTGAAAGTTGAAAGTTGAAAGTTGAAAGTTGAAAAATCATTTTAAATATATCAACATATTCAATTTTTTACGAGTTTTTAAAATATACTCATAAAATCGCAAGCACCTACTTGTAATTTTACCAAGAAATACAACACCTCTTTGAGTCATTCCTTATGGTGTTGTAATTTTGTTTTTTTTTTACTTTTCGGATAAGATATATTGTAAGATTCAATAATAATATGTTACCTATACTATGTATGATGACATCAATAGTGCAAAATTAAAAAAGCTCTAAGGTCGCGTTTGGTTCACAGATTCTGATGAAATCTGATAGTAGGAATGAGTTTCCTTAGTGTGTTTGGTTGTTTAAAGACGAAGGAATCTCATTCCATTGAAATGTAAACATTCCTCATTTGATGGAATCTTCATTCCTTGAATGTGCGGGAAGGAATCTCATTCCATTCCTAACTTGAATATTCAAAAAATCAAAAATATTTCGTCAAATTTCATTCCTTCAAATTCTAATTCCATTGAAAAATTTCATTCCTCCTAAAAACATTCTGTAAACCACACGCACCCTAAGTCTTCATTCAAAATAATAAATATAAATTATTATATTAATGGAGTTTTTCCGCATCCCTCTTCAAGAGTGGTAGTAGAGTGGACGGAGTGCGGTGGGAAGGCAAATAGTGACTGGTCAGTGACCGGGTGGATCGCCATCTCAACCATTTGACACCTAATGGCTGGGAAGTAAAGTGGACAAAGCCGTCTCGGCTTCCTCACCACCTTCTTCTTTATTTTATGTTTTTTCTCTTATTCTCTTTTGTGTTTTTCTAAAGTGGGAAGAATATAAAGATGTGAGGTGAAACATTTCTTGCAAGCTGTCGGGATAGATAAAAAAAATGGGGCAGTCCGTCCATCATTATAGGAAAAGAAATGCTACAGGTATTATTTCATTAACATTTTTTAACTTAATATTATTTACTTTCACAAAAATTTTTCAATAAGAAAAAAAGGAGAGTCAAAGTTGCAACAACGCCATTAGAAGGTGTTATATTTATGGGCAAAATCGCAAACACTAGTCCTGTTACGGTAACACTTCCCAGTTCCATTTTTCGGTACCATGGTCCAAAGTCTTGTGGACCAACAAAACTAAGTATCATTCCCTATTTTTTTTTTTTGAACAACAATGGTGATTGGATTCAGCGGCATTGCCTCTTCATCGTCCAGTAAAGATCGACCACGTCACCAGCACAGTCAATCCAAGGGCATGACTGGCGGTGGAAGTCCCACTACCGTTCTGGAGGAAACCAGTTAAATGTTAGAGAAAACCCCCATGCCTCACCTCATTGGCAAAGACTTCCCAATATGCATTTCAAAAGTTTCGAACCCGTGACCAATATTTGGCTGAAAGACATAAGGGGCATTAAATGTCCAGTTGGGCTAAGTACCATTCCCGATTTATTTTCCATTTAATATCTTCGAGATAAAATTGAGACAGAAAAATTTTGTTCATCCCTAATTTCCATATGAGTGGTGTAATTTGTTTTCTAAAGTCAAGTTTTCACACATGTATTATGGATAAGAATTTAATGTACAATTTTTTTTTTTGTTTAATTGATCATTTCGAATATCATAATTTTATTTTTTTTTGCCGTATACACACCAAAATTAACAAAATTAAAAATGAATGAGTTATTGTCTAAAATACCTCTAACTCATGTGTATCAATAAATTCCAAGACAGCCAAGTGGCAATTTAGTCAAACTACACCTTTTGTTGGTGTAGGTGAGAACACTCGCAACTTATATTAGAAGCAAGCAAACACTTTGGTAAGATTTGGAATCCCAAACCATTCCTCTTTCCTAGTGTCTCCATTTACTGCCATTGTCACAAAAAAAATATGCCGTCCGGAGAGGATGGCATCACCATCACCTTCCTAAAGAGAGAACTCGAAGCGTCGTTGATCAAGATCGATTCGTTAGAGAAAGAAAACCATGAACTAAAACAAGAAACGAGTCGTCTCAAAACACAAATAAACACACTTAAAGCACATGATCTCGAAAGGAAAACAATGTTATGGAAGAAGCTACAAAACACAATGGATTGCGGAAAACTTGCTCTAGATGAATCACCACAAAAACCGAAACCTCTTCAAGTTGACGTGCACAATGCGCAAGTTAAAAAACCAACTTTAAACCATATAGAAACAACCGTAAAACCAACTTTAGCCCATACTGAAACAACCGTGAATTTGCCGAAACCACCACCTTCGCCACCACAATGGTTGCAAAGACGAGTAGTGGGTCCACCACCTCCACCACCACCCCTACCTTCGAGTCCAATTGGATCAAAGGCGGTACGACGTGTGCCAGCTGTTATGGAGTTTTATAGATCATTAATGAAAAGAGACACGCAAAAAGATAATAAAAATGGGGCGACAGGGTTCGCCCCATTCACATATTCCCGAGACATGATCGGAGAGATAGAAAACAGATCAACTTATCTTACATCTGTAAGTTCATTTGGTTATTCTGCAAGTGGTTATACTGTTACTTGCAGAATAACCACAATCATAGTTTTTCTTAACATATTTATTACCTTATCATATTTTTTAAGCTTTACTTGCAGAATAACCACAATCACAATTTTTTTAAGCTTTAACGGTAAAAACATTTTTGTGACAGATAAAATCAGATGTTGAAAAATATGGTCATCTGCTTAATTTTTTGATAAGGGAAGTCCAGAGTGCAGCATTTACGGAGATTTTGGATGTGGAAGGATTTGTGAAGTGGCTAGACAGTGAGTTATCGTGTTTAGTAGACGAAAGGGCTGTACTAAAGCACTTCCCACAATGGCCCGAACGAAAAGCTGATGCATTACGTGAAGCTGCTTTCAGTTACCGAGATTTAAAGAATCTAGAATCGGAAGTTTTGGGTTTCAAAAGCAGCCCAAAACAACCATTGATTCAATCTTTTAGGAAGATGCAAACACTGCAAGACAGGCAAGTATGTAGCAGAGTAGTATATATAGAGTTTTCACATTAGTTAAAATACTTTTGTTAAGTTTTTCACGCTTATAAAACATTATTAAATTTATAAGCGCAAAAATAAAAAGGGGATAGTATATCTCACAAACCTGAGACTCGGTTTATTAAACTTCAGGGAGCAAATGAACTTTTTTTTTCTCATCATCACTTAGAGTACGGATCATTACCCCAAAATTATGTCCAAGCTTGTGATTTTGTATATATATGAAACGTCACACTTAAACGTGTAGAGATCAATTTGTTACTCTTGATTTCTTCATACTTTATCTCGAGTGAGGGAATTTTGTATCCGAAATTGTTTTTACAGGCTTACTATAGGATATTTGTTGCAATAAGCCTAATGTTAATGTATTTCTTTTAGTTATTGATCGAAATCTACTATATAATGTGCATACAGAGTGGAGTCAAGCATTAGCGGATTGGAAAGAACGAGAGAAGGTATAAGCAAGAAATACAAGGAGCTTCAAATTCCATGGCAATGGCTGATGGATACAGGAGTTGTTGGACAGGTAGGTGAAAATAACAACCTACGAGAATTACTTATTATTCCCTTTATTAGCAAGCAAAGCTTTTTTAAATTATAATTAAACTTATTTAGCAAGACATTTACAAAATCCCCTGTTATCCTTATGATAAGTAACCATAAATCTTGATTGTAAAGCTAAGTTTATGATATTTTTTGTGACAGATAAAACTAAGCACACTTAAACTTGCAAGAGAATGTATGAGAAGAGTAGCGAAAGAATTAGAATGCAATGAAGCTTCACGAGACGGGGATCTTTTACTTCAAGGGGTTCGATTTGCTTTCCGGGTTCACCAGGTAAGAGAACAAGTGATTGCCGAGAAGTTTTTAAAACCGAAATGCAACATACTTTTCACTTTTTCAAGTATACAAGTAATCTAAAAAAGCTAAATGGGTGGGAACCCTCTGGTCCCATGTACCGTCTCACACCACATAGAACTCATGTTCAGTGACTCACCTTCTCACACATGAATTACACGATATATATTTCCTCCACTTGCTTTTGACAAGATTTGAATATGTGACTTGCACCTTCATCTGTGAAGCCCACGTGATCATATCTATGATCAATTGGTTCTGTTTTTTACCACTTAATATACCATATTTACATTTTGACGCACTTGTATGTGATATAATCGGTCTCAAAACCCAATGGCCACATAGGTATATAATAAAAAAATATTGAAGTATGTTATATCTGGACAATTAAAATTGAAAGTACGTTACATACAGGGTAAACAATATAGTAAAAGTATGTTGTTTTTTTTTTTGGTAGACACAATCCGCACGGATTAGTATCGCGACTAATAAAAGAGATATGGTTTCCAGTTTGCAGGAGGTTTTGATACAGAAACAATGAATGCATTTGAAGAATTAAAGGAGATTGGAAGCAGCATCTACAACAAGTAGCAGTATAGGTTAAGGATATGAATGGCATGATTAATGTTGTTTTAACTTAATGTATATGTATTGTATGTATGTATGCATATGGAGGAAAAGATGAAGTGGCATATGAATGCATATCTTCAAAGGAAGCAGAGTGATAGTAACGAAACGAATTTGGGTGTTCATTAGCCAAGTAATTATTCATAATCAACATTGGTTTACCATATTATATATATACTAGCTGCTATAAACATATTTGCCTATAACTTCAGTAGTTAAACAGTTTGATAGTTCAATATGTTAAACTATACGAGAGATAGTGCCCGCGCGTTGCGGCGGTGAGATGGTGGGGTGATAGGTCATAGGAGGTGATAAGTTATAGAGTGTGATAGCCAAATGCTTTAGCCGTACGGGCTCCGCCATCGGATTTAAAAATTTGTCGAAAGTATATCGAATGACATCTCTAATGAAAGAGCATGAAATTTTAAGAACACCCATACAATTTTTATAATTTATCGATATACGGTTTTTGAGATAAAAGATTTTGAATGAATTAGAGGAATAAAATGATTTATGGAGGAGAGAGAAAAAAATGAGTGGTTGAGATTCAAGGTTATTATAGGTATATTAGGTAGAGATGTTTAAATTAGTGAATAAGAAATAGGGTATTTTGGGTAGTTCAAATCATCTTTTCTTAAAAAAAAGGCAAAATGCTTTATAAGATAAGTATTAGATATATTTTGTTGCAATTGGGTCATCTAAATTGTAAATTTGTCTCAACTTAAAAACCAGATGAAATATAAGATATGCGTTGCATACTAATTAAAATCTAATGAATACATACATCAATTTAGAATTGTCTATGCAAAGCATCCTACTTTTGAGTTTGAAACGAAACAGAAGCTAAAATTTGGCATGGGCCATGTGTCAAGACCCTTTAGCTATAGGATAAATCACAAAAATTCTCCAACAAACCCAAATCATACCAATCATTTTTGCTTTCTAGAAATCTATCCTAGCATTGAAACTAAATTCGGAAGGAAAAATTAATAAACATCCTCACTTACCATTTTCTCGATACATTGCATCATCTATCTTTTGACACCACACTTGAATGTCTTTATCTAGACAAGACAATTTTAATGGACCAGACCTAATGACAATATAGATAATGTCTTATTTTCGGATAAAAACCAAAGTTGATGCAAAAGTGGTATGTTATCTTAGGACAAACTTAAATGAAAGGCAGACACTTCGATCTTTTAGGACGGAAGGAAACATAAGATAATATTGTAATTAGACACATAGTCATCCACCACCACCATCCTTAAAACCACCTACAAACGAGGGTCGAGTTTTACTTCGCTAAGGTGGGTTATAAAATACGCAAGTGAAAACCTCTTCACATCGAATTATGTCTGCACTCGATGCCATGGCCTTTACAACACTCCATTGCTCATTATCTAAAGCAAATCGCCAATATTGACTAGCAAAATAATATCGTTGGGCAATAATAGGGTGGCCCAACCATAGCCCTTATGTACTTGGAGGATGCTAGTGGCTCCAAGTATAACTAGCTTTTAAATTGGGGTTAAATACCTTGAAATGTAACCAACTATAACAAAATGTCTATAGTAGGAACGAACTAAGGTTTTGGACATTGTATGTTAACAACTTGATAAATTGTCCAAATTATGTAATATGGCATACGTGGCAACCCATATGAGACGCCACATGCAAGTTTTTAATTGGTCGGCTCATGATTTGAACATTTTTACTTAGTTCTTAACACACAATACCCAATCTGATAGTTGGTTCCCACTATAGACATTTGATGATAGTTAGTTACATTTCGACGAACTTAACCCTTTTAATTGCTTAGAAGTGTATGCTTAAGGAGCACAAGCTCTTAAATTGCTTTATTCAAAAATTCAGATTGTAATAATAATCAACTAATAATATGGTTCTTTAGCATAATTAATGTATTAAAGTTATTTAATTTATATTTTAATGATATATACACTGGGAATTTTACATAGGGATAGAAGGTAAACGGGCAACAAGCTGCGCCGCTAACCCTTTTTGAATAGAAAAACCAAGACGTTTAAAAACTACATTCATGTATCTTGGCATCATGACGTTAGCGTGCATGACCCGTTGGACCCTACTAAGTAACTCAACGGCCTCATGTGCAAGAAACCCAAATGTATCAAATGCAAATGGTATAAATACGTGTTGATTATCTAGACACGCTTTCTCGTGTTTGGCCACTTTGCATGAAGCAGCTTTTAAAGCAGCATGACCCACTGTGAACATACACTGAAAAATATCCATTCCCAACCCATTTGTTCTTGGTTACCCAACTGCCCAATCAATCATGTCAAATGTAGTTCATAGCTATTTCATTTTTTTCAACAAAGAAAGTCAGTCGAATAAGCTAACATTTGCCTATAAAAGTAGCTATATAATTTATATGTTTATGATATATCCTGTTAAATGATCCATTTATATTTACATCCCTTTTGTACCTGGGTTGTGACCCAACTACTCAAGCAATCATGCCTTGCAGCAAGTTGTCTATGAAGATTTATCATGAAAAACAATAAGTTATTAGTTGTCCTATAAAGTAGAAGCATTACTATGTGTGTTCAATATGCATGCACACGGAATTGTATACATGTTCTAGCATAATATGGTAGCTTTTTTTGGATACAAAGAATTCACCGGCAAGATTTGAAATTATAGACTCAGTACGTACAACATCCAACAAGCAGAAGAGGATGACAAGATGAGCAAAACCGTGAAGAAAGTCTTGCTTGTTTTGAACTGCATAATTCTAGCTAGGGAACTCTGGCGGTGCCTTTACTTTGTAAAAGGAGGTAAATGAATATGGTTATAAAGCTGGTTATACAAACAACCTGGCCATCTATCTTTATCCGAGTAATTCTTTCTTTTGTTAGATCGGAAAAGATATGGAAGCCGTGAAACCAAGTTTTTTACTATGACGTCAACTATCTTTATTCCTTGTGTTGTCATTGGAATTTTGACTGTATTGAACTTTTATTGGCTGCATATGGTGTTTCTTAACTGCTTGTTTCAACATATACTCTTATTATTGCCACGCAATTACCATTAACAACTGAATCTGCATTTAGTCAAACAAAAGTTGACTGTTTCACAATTAATTTCATATATAACTACAAAGTTACAATCAATTCCATATATAACTACAAAACTTTGTAGTTATATATGGAATTGATTGTGAAAGCAGGGAACTTTTGTTTGACTAGAATAAACGCAAATTCAACCAAGAAACACCATATGCAACCAAATAATCATCTAAACCAGTCAAAAATCCAATGACGGCAGAAGGAAATATAGAGAGTCGTAGTCATGGTAAAAACTTGGTTTCTCGTCTTCCATATCTTTTTCGATATAAAAAAAAGGATTTTAGGGATAATGATAAATGGCCAACCGGGTGTTGGTAACCAGCTTGACAACCAAATTCTCTTACCTCCTTATACAAAGTAAGGTGTTGCACCAACGGGCCGCCACAGTTCTCTCTAGCTAGAACTATTCAGTTCAAAGCAAGCAAAATTTCTTCACGGTTTTTCTCATCTTATCATTCCCTTCTGCTTGTTGGATGCTTGTACGTACCAAGTCCATACTTTCAGATTTTGCCGGTGAATTCTTTGAATAGAAAAATAAAGCTACCATATTATACTAGAACATGTATACAACTATGTATGCATGCATATTGAACACACATAGTAACGCTTCTACTTTTATAGGATAACTATTAGCTTACTGTTTTTCATGATAAATATTCATAAATAACTTGCTGCAAGGCATGATTGCTAGAGTAGTTGGATCACAAGCCAGGCACAAATGGGTTGGGATGTAAATATAAATAGATCAATTATCAGGATATATCATAAAATTATAAATTAAATAGCTAAGACATTAATCATGCTCAAAGAACCATTCTATTACTACACTCTAAATTTTTGAATTAATAGAGCAATTTAAGAGCTTCTGCTCCAATGTAAGTGCACTTGCGTCAAAGTGGGCCATTATTCCATGGGCAAGGTCCGGTCTTGGACATGACGGTAGTAGTTCACCCAAATCTTGATATCACATTGTTTGGGCTCAAAATAGTGTCGCAAGAAAGAATTTTTATTTAGTGATAAAGATTCAGCAAGGTCTTGGAGCAACCCATCTAGGACTTTCATTGATTCTTAATTAAGCTTTATCAATTATATAAATAATTTTTAACTAATAATCACACCTAAAAAATATATATATATATATGAGTTGTATTCATGCAAAATCTACAAATTTGGTGAGATCCAAGGGCTAAATCTCATTCCTTGGATCAAAACAGATCGACGGTTCCATTAAAAAAACAAAAAAACACACAGAGGGGTACTTTGGTAATTTTGCACATTATCTCACACCCCAATTATTTCTTTCCAGTTTCAAACACACACACACACAAACACACACAGATCTCTCTCTCTCTCCCCACTAGTAGCAGCACCATAACCACCACCACCACCACCACCGTGCTCAGGTCACCATCGCGTTTCAATCGATATGGTACAGCCATCGTTGCCTCTGTCGTCATCATCTCCATCATTCATCATCAATTGATCTTGAAGATGACTTTTTGTTATGTAAATTCGAAATATTCAAATGTAATTAGATAACATGTGATTAGATCTTTCCAACATTTGAATTTGTTAAATTTTATTAGTTATTTAATTGACTTTGTTGTTTGGTATAATATTGCCTACAAGGTGTTTGATGAAATGTCTAAACCAAAGTTTCTTATATATGATTTAGTATCAAATCACATTTGATTGAGTATTGCATATAAGGTGTTTGATGAAATGTCTAAACCAAAGTTTGATAATACCTTTATGATTCTAAATCAAATTTGATTGTGTATAGGTTTTTTGATATGGACTCCATTTGGTTTTCTAAATGTATGCATAAAATCAAATTTGATTGTGTATAGGTTTTTTGATATGGACTCCATTTGGTTTTCTAAATGTATGCATAAAATCAAATTTGATTTTGTATAGCTTTTTGACACAATACGTATCAAATATGGGTAAAATCAAATATGATTTCGTATGGGTATTTCACAATGTATGCTTAAAATCATTTTTGATTTTAAATGGGTTTCTTGGTATGTAACTCATTTTGTTTTGTCTCAATGTGCTATACAAAATCATATATGATTTTGTATAGTTTTTCCCCAATGTATGCGTAAAATCATTTTTGATTTTGAATAGTTGATTTTGAATAGGTTTTCATACTTTATGAGTAAAATCAAAAATGATTTTGAATAAATTTCTTTTTATGGAAGCCATTTGGTTTGACTCAATGTGATACACAAAATCATAAATGATTTTGTACATTTTCTTGACAATGTATGCGTAAAATCATATATGATTTTCTATAAGTTTTTCACACTGTATGCGTAAAATCAAAATTGATTTTAAATAGGTTTTTTTGTATAGAACTCATTTGCCTTGTCTCAATTTTATACGTAAAATCATATATGATTTTGAATAAATTTTTCACAGTGTATTTTTAAAATCAATTTTGATTTTGAATAAGTTTCATTTGTATGGAAGCCTATACAAAATCATAAATGATTTTGTACATTTTCTTGACAATGTATGCGTAAAATCATATATGATTTTGAATGGGTTTAATGATATCGAACTCACTTTTTTTGTCTAGATGTATGAATAAAATCATATATGATTTTGTATAGCTTTTTCACACTCTATTCTTAAAATCATTTTGATTTTAAATGGTTTTCTTTGTATGGAACTCATTTGGTTTTGTCTCAATGTGCTATAAAAAATCATATATGATTTTGTACAGGTTTTCCCCAATGTATGCGTAAAATCATTTTTGATTTTGAATAGTTGATTTTGAATATGTTTTTCACAATGTATGCGTAAAATCATTTTTGATTTTGAATAGTTCATTATGTATAGGATTTTCACACTGTATGAGTAAAATCAAATATGATTCTAGGCATAAGAACACAGGTAACTAAAACCTCAATACAAAATCAAATTTGATTGTACAAAACAAAGTTACAAAACACAAATCTATTGAATCTATATACAAAATCAAATATGATTTTACACATACAGTTACAAAAACAGAAATCTCTATAATCTCTATACATAATCAAATATGATTATGAACATAAAAGTATGGGTATTTCACGGCTAACCCTACAACTTCAAACCCTAAACTAAAGCTTTATCACGGGGGCCTTCAAACCCTAAACTAAAGCTTAATTGCTAATCAAAATTGATTTCACATGTATAATGTTAAAAATCAATGCAAAATCATTTTTGATTTTATGCATACATTTTAGAAAAGTTGCATTCTAAAACCCTAAAATCTAAACCCTTGGGGGCTAAAAGCTAATCGAGGGGGAAGTGTGATTACGGGGGCCTGCGGCCCGCGCTTTAGTTTAGGGTTTGAAGTCGTAGGGTTAGTCTAACGGCTAACCCTACAACTTCAAACCCTAAACTAAAGCTTTATCACGGGGGGGCTAACCCTACGACTTCAAACCCTAAACTAAAGCTTAATTGCTAATCAAAATTGATTTCACATATATAATGTTAAAAATCAATGCAAAATCATTTTTGATTTTATGCATACATTTTAGAAAAGTTGCATTCTAAAACCCTAAAATCTAAACCCTTGGGGGCTAAAAGCTAATCCGAGGGGGAAGTGTGATTACGGGGGCCTGCGGCCCGCGCTTTAGTTTAGGGTTTGAAGTCGTAGGGTTAGCCTAACCCTACGACTTCAAACCCTAAACTAAAGCTTAATTGTTAATCAAAATTGATTTCACATGTATAATGTTAAAAATCAATGCAAAATCATTTTTGATTTTATGCATACATTTTAGAAAAGTTGCATTCTAAAACCCTAAAATCTAAACCCTTGGGGGCTAAAAGCTAATCCGAGGGGGAAGTGTGATTACGGGGGCCTGCGGCCCGCGCTTTAGTTTAGGGTTTGAAGTCGTAGGGTTAGCCTAACCCTACGACTTCAAACCCTAAACTAAAGCTTAATTGCTAATCAAAATTGATTTCACATGTATAATGTTAAAAATCAATGCAAAATCATTTTTGATTTTATGCATACATTTTAGAAAAGTTTTCAAACCCTAAACTAAAGCTTAATTGCTAATCAAAATTGATTTCACATGTATAATGTTAAAAATCAATGCAAAATCATTTTTGATTTTATGCATACATTTTAGAAAAGTTGCATTCTAAAACCCTAAAATCTAAACCCTTGGGGGCTAAAAGCTAATCCGAGGGGGAAGTGTGATTACGGGGGCCTGCGGCCCGCGCTTTAGTTTAGGGTTTGAAGTCGTAGGGTTAGCCTAACCCTACGACTTCAAACCCTAAACTAAAGCTTAATTGCTAATCAAAATTGATTTCACATGTATAATGTTAAAAATCAATGCAAAATCATTTTTGATTTTATGCATACATTTTAGAAAAGTTGCATTCTAAAACCCTAAACTAAAGCTTAATTGCTAATCAAAATTGATTTCACATATATAATGTTAAAAATCAATGCAAAATCATTTTTGATTTTATGCATACATTTTAGAAAAGTTGCATTCTAAAACCCTAAAATCTAAACCCTTGGGGGCTAAAAGCTAATCCGAGGGGGAAGTGTGATTACGGGGGCCTGCGGCCCGCGCTTTAGTTTAGGGTTTGAAGTCGTAGGGTTAGCCTAACCCTACGACTTCAAACCCTAAACTAAAGCTTAATTGCTAATCAAAATTGATTTCACATGTATAATGTTAAAAATCAATGCAAAATCATTTTTGATTTTATGCATACATTTTAGAAAAGTTGCATTCTAAAACCCTAAAATCTAAACCCTTGGGGGCTAAAAGCTAATCCGAGGGGGAAGTGTGATTACGGGGGCCTGCGGCCCGCGCTTTAGTTTAGGGTTTGAAGTCGTAGGGTTAGCCTAACGGCTAACCCTATTGTCAAATTTGATTGTGTATAGGTTTTTTGATATGGACTCCATTTGGTTTCTAAATGTATGCATAAAATCAAATTTGATTTTGTATAGCTTTTTGACACAGTACGTATCAAATATGGGTAAAATCAAATATGATTTCGTATGGGTATTTCACAATGTATGCTTAAAATCATTTTTGATTTTAAATGGGTTTCTTGGTATGTAACTCATTTTGTTTTGTCTCAATGTGCTATACAAAATCATATATGAAGTTTGGTGTTACCCCGAGGTGACTCAAGTGAAGATTTTGCAACAAGAACCTAAACAATCGAGAATTCGAATCACACGGAATATTTTTTTAAATAGTTATGCAATCTTATTAGACATCATGATAGAACTCAGAATCCTCTCTTTAACGAATCAAAGCGAATTTGCTCCATGAAACCCTAACAGATTCGAATGCTCACCAATCAGGGATTGTAGCCATCCTTTATGTCGAGAAAGTACTAGTGAGGCGTGGAGTCCGACATCAATGTTTCTGGCAGATATGCGCGTTTTACTTCATGCTTTTGAAGTAAATGTCAAGAAAATGGACGAGTTAATCGCTAAGCACTGCATTTTACCCTAGAGAGAATGGTCGCGTGAGAGAATCCTCCAAAATTTTAAGACGTGTGGTGAGCATGAGTAATTGATCTTTGACGGAGCATAGAATTTACACTTGTTCGTAATAGGATATTCGTATAGCAATCACTATCGCGCAAGTATTCGGGTGTCACCCTGTGGAATGTTACTTGGAAGATTATGTTGATCTCTGAAGAACAGTCGAGTAACTGGAGCTGTATTGCATGAAATATGGACATGACACCGACTAAGAAAATTTACGCATTAAGATGACAACTCAAAGCGGATTGTGATTAGCAAAAATCTTATGTGGATAAGAGAGAAACTTATCGAGATCAACTTGGAATACGTGTTCAAGTCAACAAGGTTACTATTTGTTTGAAATCTCCCAAAAACTTCTAAGAAATTCATTTTATCTTTCACAATTCTCGTTTTATGAAGTATTATACCGTCAAGGTTTCACGTGTACCTATAAAAGAAATCGAACTTCAAGTAAATTAAAATAAGACAACATCAAGGAGCCTATTGTCTTTGTGAAGAAACGCTTAAGAAGAAGATAAATCAAGACTATATGGTAGAGCATAACGCTATGAAAGCATGGAAAGATGTCGAGGTGTTAACGTGAAATCGAGAGAAATGTGTTTCGTCAATGTCATTGTTGGATGTGGCTTGGATCACGAGGTCGTGATCCGTTTCAAGTGGGGGAGAGTTGTAACATCCCGAAATTTTAAAGTAAATAAAATATACCTTTATTGTAGTTTTAGCATTAAAATAATTTCCTAGTATTTTATTTTTATATAAGGAGTTAATTTAGTTGGAACTTTAGTGGATAGCGGGTATTTTCCCCACCAAAAATATTATGGGACGTGGCATATGAGGGAAATGTCAGGCAACTCATTCTTGATGATTCACAACTCAATTTCTAGCTATATCATCACCTTGTTTTCTTCTCCAAACTTGCTACCTAAATTCATCCTTCTAAATCTCTTAATTTGTGTTGATTCTTCCATTATCAAACTCAAGAAATCTCCCTAATAATTATAATCTTCTTGTAATTCCAATCCAAACAAATATCAAACCTTTCAATTTAATTAAAGAATCATTCAAGAGATAATAATAACAATCAAGGGTTAATCATCTAATTTTGGAAGAAATTGTGAGTGTGGGTGTGTGTGGGTCGAAACAAGGAAGAAAGGAGAAGAGGGAAATTTGTAATTCTTCCATTCTATTTGTTATTGTTCAAAGGTATCATTTTTATTTCATTATCAATTTCAATTAGGGTTCTTGCAAGTAATTAAGTTGGGGTTTTGATTAAATGGGTCAATTGAATTAATTTTGATTTAGGGTTCATGATGTATTGAATTTGGGGGTTTTCATAAAAATGGGTTAATTTCTATAATACAAGTTAGGGTTCTTGTAATTTAATCAAATTTAGGGTTTTAATTAGGTTGCATGATAGACTTTGATGAATGGAAGTAAGAACAGAAACTGGACAGATTCTGTCCCTGAATTTGAAACGAGTTAAACACCCCCATGTCAGAGTTTTCACTTGTTGAGTCCTAAAAAGAAAATGTAGGTTATT
Source organism: Erigeron breviscapus (assembly GCA_034093135.1). NCBI lineage: Eukaryota > Viridiplantae > Streptophyta > Magnoliopsida > Asterales > Asteraceae > Erigeron > Erigeron breviscapus. The sequence goes on from CM067172.1 coordinate 43,359,755, forward strand.
GTGTTAAGCAAATTTTGCCACTGGAATGGGTTAAAAAGACGAAGTAGAACTCTAGATGTGAATTTTTGAATTCAGGGTCGTCATGCTGATCTTTCAGCAAAACTGATTTTTACGTCTGTTAATAAAACGAGTAAAACACATTCTTATGAGTAAATTCATGTCTTGGTCACTGAAGATAAAATGTGCTAAATTGTGTTAAGAAGAAGTGGCCACTGGAATGAGGTCAAAATATTGTGTAGAACTCAAGTTATGGTCATTTGAAGTCAGTAAGGTCAAAGCTGTTTAACAGCAGCAGTTTTGGTTTTTAAAACGACCAGAAGTTACCTTTGGAGGACAATTCACATATTGGTCACTAAAGATAAAAGGTAGGTATATGTGTCATGTAAACTTGACCACTGGAATCATGTTAAAAGAGTAAGTAGAACTCAAGTTATGATTATTTGAAGTCGGTAAGGTCAAATCTGTTTTGTGCGTAAGGACAGCAACTGTTTGTGTTTTTAAAACGATCAGAAGTCACTCTTGAGGGATAATTAACATGTTGGTCTCTAAAGATGAAATGTACCTAAGTGTGTTAAGTAAATTTGGCCACTGGAATCACCTAAAAAGATTGAGTAGAACTCAAGTTATGCTTGTTTGAAGTCACCTTGGTCGAATAATGAAAAGGATACTTTTCGTATAAAAATGAGTTTGGCCTTATGATAATGATGTAAGAGGCGAATATGTTGTAAATCAAACTAAGAACAATGTGAGACTATAAAAGATGGGTTTGGTTCTAAGATGCAATTGAATGTGGCTAAGTGACCTTGTGTGTGTTTGATGACATTATATGTATTTGTGAATTATTGCCAGGTTGAAGCATAACTATTGTGTAATTGCGGTTTTGATGGTTTTTTGATTTGTGGTCGCGAAGGAGGTGAGTACTCTTGCATACGATTATATATACGTTGGGTCAATTGACCACATCATGTTGAAGTTGTTTATCCATGTGTGGAAAGACCACCATGTTGAAGTTAGTTTATCCATGTGTGGTAATTGATTCGGCGTCAGGCCCATTTGGGGCATAGTATTGTTGAGGCCTAAGAACCTCCGGGGCCTAAGAATCCCGATAGTTGTTTTGAGAAGAGGCCTAAGAACCTCTGGGGCCTAAGAATCCCGATAGTCTCATTGGTTAGCTTATATGGATCCATATATGTTGTTTAGCGTGCAAGGTGAGTATTATAGATATGACACGACGGTGTCATAGTCTATATGCAACAGTCCTTGCGCATTGCCCTCCTTCGTATGTATAAACGTATGCAAGATTATTCACTAAGCTTTGCTTACTGTTTAGTTGTTTACCCTTTTTTATAGGTTGTCCCGGATGCGGAAGAAAGTTAAGTAATGTAAAGATTGAAGTTAAAGTCGCTTAATGGATATGATTGCTTTAGCTAAATGCGGATAATGGTATTGGTAATAGGACCCATAGTGACCCCTTTGAACTATCGGCTCATCGTACACTTGTTATGTCATTTTGGGTAAAGTAATTATGATGTCTAGTGTTAGATTTGAGTTTTGGTTAATTTAATGGGTCGTCTTGTAGTTGTAATGTATTGATTTTGTTTAAACGTGTTTTGGAGAAACTCATAATCCGTAACAGGTTTGGATGACGATTTTACGAATGGGTCATGCCGAAATTTCTAATTTTGTACGTTGTCTTTTGTAATGTGTCAAATCCTTCTTTGAACTCATAAATGTTGTAATGTGAAGTTTGGTTTTAAGTTGGTTGAGTTGTAAGTTGATTTAAGTGTCAAAATGGAGTTTTGGAAAAAAAACTGGGCAGCAGGTACCCACTGCGCCGCAGTGGGCAGGCATAGCCCCACTGCGCCGCAGTGGGGAAAATCTGTAAAAAAAAAAAAAAAAAAAAAAAATTCTCTTATTTTCCTAAAATGAGTTTGGGTTCTTTCAAGTGGTATCAAAGCCGTGGTTTAAGGGATTTAGGTATTTTATTATTACACGGATACCTAGACTTAAACCATAGATGTGACTTGACCTTATGTGCATAGTTTGGTTTCTAGTGACATATGGAAGTATTTAGCGCAGTTCACTTGAGGTGTTATAATAAGTAATCATCATAATGACTGCAGCGTTATTATGATCACATATTATAATAGCTCAAGTTAAGTCCGTTAAATATGGAAGTATGTTAGTGTGAAGCCATAGGTTGGAGACCTTATTTGGCAATGTGAATTGTTTTATGATTTTACTCGTTGATATCTAAGTATGATAGAATATGAGCTTTGCATGCTAACTGGTTTTATGAATGGTTAGAATTGAAATTTTGAGATTGGTTTATGAGTTTAATACATTGTTGATGATAGTAAAGAAGAAGACATGATAAGTACATGGTAAACGTGAAATGTATGCTAATGTGTAATTGCTTGTTGATATGCGAATGAGATAGAGCATAAGTTTTCCTGAATAATTGATTACGAAATCGTAAAAGTGAAACTTTGAAGTGATTTGTAAGTTTACTAGATGATTTGTCGCTTATAAAGAAAAACTATGTTGAGAGATTGATGGATATTGGAAGTATGCGATTGAGTTGTGATATTTTAGTGTAAGACCATTGGGTAGTGAGACCCATGGCATCGTATTTATTTGGTATAAGACCATTGGGTAGTGAGACCCGTGGCATCATTATTGTATTAAGAAGGCCATACGAGATATGGCGATGAGAATCAGTTGTGTAGTAATGTGATTTAATTGACTGATTAATGTTATGAAGGCACATTATGTGTGTTAATATAAGGTTGTAGAGTTGGAGACTCATAGTCTAATTAAGTTTGCGTAGAATATATGTTGAAAGACCATGCGAAGTATAAGAGGAAGTAATTGAGTAGTAACATGTTTAAATTGGCAAGTTTAATGTAATGAATGCATGTTACATATTGATATAAAGTCGTAGAGATTAGAAATTCTAATATAACGATGATTATTTATGTGTGTGGATAAAGGACCATACGGAGTATGGTGAATGTGATTTTGACTTTGATTCACTTGTTTTTCTTGAATGAGTATTTGACTACTTGATGCATAACGATAAAAGTTAAGATGAAATTGGCATAGTAAGAACATGAAGATAATATGGTAATAATGAATTCGTAATTGATAAGTATGGTAGTTATAAGAGTTAGAAACCTAATCGGAAATCCTTCGAGCCAAATTGTTTTTCTCTTCCTTCGCAAGCGTGTAGTGCAATGTTGAGAATGGATTAGTTAAGTGTGAACGATGTCGAAATTCGTGGGAGGAGAAGGCGACCTAGTTGAATATCCATGTGTGGTAATTGATTCGGCGTCAGGCCCATTTGGGGCATAGTATTGTTGAGGCCTAAGAACCTCCGGGGCCTAAGAATCCCGATAGTTGTTTTGAGAAGAGGCCTAAGAACCTCCGGGGCCTAAGAATCCCGATAGTCTCATTGGTTAGCTTATATGGATCCATATATGTTGTTTAGCGTGCAAGGTGAGTATTATAGATATGATACGACGGTGTCATAGTCTATATGCAACAGTCCTTGCGCATTGCCCTCCTTCGTATGTATAAACGTATGCAAGATTATTCACTAAGCTTTGCTTACTGTTTAGTTGTTTACCCTTTTTTATAGGTTGTCCCGGATGCGGAAGAAAGTTAAGTAATGTAAAGATTGAAGTTAAAGTCGCTTAATGGATATGATTGCTTTAGCTAAATGCGGATAATGGTATTGGTAATAGGACCCATAGTGACCCCTTTGAACTATCGGCTCATCGTACACTTGTTATGTCATTTTGGGTAAAGTAATTATGATGTCTAGTGTTAGATTTGAGTTTTGGTTAATTTAATGGGTCGTCTTGTAGTTGTAATGTATTGATTTTGTTTAAACGTGTTTTGGAGAAACTCATAATCCGTAACAGGTTTGGATGACGATTTTACGAACGGGTCATGCCGAAATTTCTAATTTTGTACGTTGTCTTTTGTAATGTGTCAAATCCTTCTTTGAACTCATAAATGTTGTAATGTGAAGTTTGGTTTTAAGTTGGTTGAGTTGTAAGTTGATTTAAGTGTCAAAATGGAGTTTTGGAAAAAAAACTGGGCAGCAGGTACCCACTGCGCCGCAGTGGGCAGGCATAGCCCCACTGCGCCGCAGTGGGGAAAATCTGTAAAAAAAAAAAAAAAAAAAAATTCTCTTATTTTCCTAAAATGAGTTTGGGTTCTTTCAGTTTTGTCTCAATGTGTGCACAAAATCAAATTTGATTTTGTATAGGTTTTTGACACCGTATGCATAAAATCAAATTTGATGTTCCACGAGACTCAAATAACTACAAAAAAGGTTATGCTATGCACAATCAAGTATGATTGGATGTATAATTAGCAAATACGTATATAATCAAATTTGATTTAGTACATACACTTTGGTTTAGACATTTCATCAAACACTTTGTGGGCAAAATTCTTTAAACAACAACAACCAAGGATACAACTTCTTATCATATGAAAAAACAAAAATAATTGAAAATAACTACAAAAAAGGTTATGCTATGCACAATCAAGTATGATTGGATGTATAATTAGCAAATACGTATATAATCAAATTTGATTTAGTACATACACTTTGGTTTAGACATTTCATCAAACACTTTGTGGGCAAAATTCTTTAAACAACAACAACCAAGGATACAACTTCTTATCATATGAAAAAACAAAAATAATTGAAAATAACTACAAATCATGGATAAAAATGGTTTGATTATCTACTTTTTATATAAAAAACATTAACTACATAAAATCTCACTATAATAATATCTAAAACATCATCATCCATTTGTTGTTGTTGTTAGTGATTTGAGGTGGAGATCCAGACAGGAGGGGGAGCGCGAGATGATGGTGGCAGTGGTGGTGGTGATGGTTACCGTCGCCGGAGTTGATGAGAGAGAGAGAGGGAGAGAGAGAGTGTGTGTGTGTGTGTGTGTGTGTGTGTGTGTTGTGTGTTTGTCTGTGTTTCCATCAGGAGGAGGAAAGGGGAAAGAGAGTTTTTTTTTATTAAGCAAATTTACATAAATGCCCCTCCGTGTTTTTTTTTTAATTAAGGCATAAGTTTAAATCCTAGCCATTGATTGAGATGATCAAATGGCTAGGATTTGGTCCTTGGGTTTCATAAAAAATTAAGGATTCAAATGAACATTTACCATATATATATATAATATATATAACGGGTAAACTCACGTTTACACTATTTTAAGACATAAGCAGCCAGATGTAGAGTGGGATAAATTGGTTTGGTTTTCAGAGTGTATCCCTAGGCACTCTTTCCATATGTGGTTGGTTCTTAACATGAAGCTCAAGACGCAAGATAGAATGAAGCCATGGGATGTTGGAGGGGCTGTAAACTTGAACCTCATGTGTTGCCCCCTATGTAACACCAGAATTGACTCACATAACCATCTCTTCTTTGAATGTCAGTTTTCTATGCAAGTATGGACATTAGTGAGGTCGTTTGCTCAAATACAACTTGTACCAGCAAAATAGGAGAACATAATCAGCTACTTAACTCCTATCTCCAAGAAGAGATCGACATAAAGTATTATAGGGAAATTATTGGTTGTAGCTTCCACATATTTCATCTGGCAGGAACGAAATGCAAGATTGTTCACAAGAGATCAGAGAAGCCCTGCTTAGATATGTGACTTAATCCTTAACACGGTTAGATTACGGTTGCTGAATTTCAAGTTCAAAGATCGAGAAAAGAATAGACATCTCTGGGAAGCTTGGAAAATACCGAGGAGCAGATTAATCAGGCCTAATGCATTGGAAGATATGATATTGTAGCAACCACTTAGTTCTGGTGGTGGTGTTGTCACAAATTGGAGACTACCTTGCCCGATTTCCTAGTAATTGTTACTTATCAGCTTGGAAATAATATTGTTTATTGTTTGCTTAATGCTTGTAATATATATGGTATGCCATATATAAACTAACGTGATACTCTGTCACGTTTCTTGTACTGAACATTATTTATGTGTTGTTATAAAATCACCGGATCCCATTACCAAAAAAAAAACTCCCTTTACACGACCTTACCGTTTTAGGCAAGTTAAATTGATAAGAATATTTCATTTTTATAATCTATTTGTAATAACAGAATGAGTAATATTAAAATTTTCAATTAAATTCTTTCACGAATCAAGCTTAGCATACTTTATGGCCTCCCTGGTAGTTCTTATATATCTCTTTGGAACCACCTACAAACGAGGGTCTAATTTTACTTTGCAAAGGCAGGTTATAAAAATTCGCTAGTGAAAACCTCTCTACATTGAGTTGCGTCTGCACTTGATGCCATGGGCTTTTCAACACTCCATTGATCATGATCTCAAGCAAATCGCCAATATTGACTAGCAAACTATTACCGTTGGGCTATAGTAGGGTGGCCCAACGATTGTCCCTGTGTATTTGGAGTCCGCCAGTGGCTCCAAACTTGAGCAAGAGTCTAAGTGCACTTGCGTCAGAGTGTGGCATTAACCCAGGGCAAGGTCCGGTCTTGGACATGGCGGGTAGTACGTAGTTCACTACTAGAAAACTGGGCATCACCGACGAATTTTTTTCGTCGGAAATTTTCCTAGGATTTACCGACGAATTTCAAACAAAAAGAGCATGAAAAGAAAACTGTCTCATTTGTGACAAATTTCCTACGAATTTCCTACAAATTAATTTTCGTCGGAAATTCGACACTAATATACACACAATAGCGACAAAATACCGAGGGATTAATGTCAAAATTATATTTCGTCGGAAATACCTTAGAAACATTTAGTTTAAATATTAATTAATTTCAAGATTATGTTTATTTTGTTGTAATTTAGATTTTGTAATCTGATCACTAGTACCTTGCTAGTTGATCCATTATTTTAATAAAATAGTTTAATTGCCGTTCAAAAAAAAATATTAATTACTTTCAAATAAGACAATTCCTCGGAAATTTGTAGGAAAATTTTATCTTTGTAAGGAATTTACGACGAAATATATCTATATTTCAAAAGTCACAAGAAATTTAAAAAAAGAAAATATTGGTCGGAAATACGTTGAAACCGAATTAAATGTTTTAATGAATTTTCGACGATTTTTTTTTAACTTTTAAAATCTATTATGTTTTTTAAGTTTTGTTGGAAATTCGTAGGAAAATATAACTATTTCCAACTAATTTCCTACGAATAATTTATGTTTCTAAAAAGGTAAAATATTTCCTTAGAAATTCGTCGGAAACATAAATAATTTCCTACGAATTTACGACAAATTAATTATCGTCGGAAATTCGACACTAATATACACACAATTCCGACAAAAATTATTAAAATTATTTAAATTCAAGGTATCTCACATAGTTTTAGGCAAATTCATTACTATACGGCCCCAAGTTATAAAAATAGTAAAATATACAGTCATATGTATGTACGTATGGAAAGTATTTGGTGACCTTAAGGTCCCAAGTTCAATCCCCGTTTGGTCAAAAGAAAATAAAACAATTCCTTTAAGGTATCAATTACCAATGAAGCTTAGGTCCACATGTGAAGTTCTACAGATGCGGGTTCGATCATTCGGGGGTGCTTAGATCATGTGGGATTAAGGTGGAGGTATTGTGCCTAGATCATTCGGTACATTGATGTGCATGTGTATAATTCGAGTATGTTTAGGTATATGTTATGCGTAAGTTATTTATACAATATTTATTCACATTTAATAAATATATAGATATTATTATATATTATATACATGGGAGATATAAGTGATCATTAATGTGTCCATGAATTTCATATATGTATGATTGTTTCGGTTCAATGTATATGTTTATATAAACTAAATATATGTAAATGTAACTATTTTTATATATATTGTGATGTTTATATATATTTAATCATTATTATGATGATATGTGCATGTATGTGTTTGTGAAAGCATTTAAAAAAAGAATAATTTATTACTTTTTATACATTTCGTTGGAAATTCGTAGGAAAATATAACTATTTCTAACTAATTTACGACGAAAATTATATTATTAAAAAATAAAATATGTCCGTAGAAAATTCGTAGGAAAATATAATTATTTCCAACTAATTTCCGACGAAAATTTATATTAATAAAAAAAATGTTCTTAAGAAATCGTCAGAAATCAACATTATTTCCTACATATTACTGACCAATATGTTCTATGTATCATACATCATGGAGTTCATTAAAACTAAAATATATAATTTTCTAACAAGTGAGTGGCAAATTTGTTCCTTTTAAAGTTATTTAGTGGCAAAATTGCTCATATATCTATACTCCCTTATAAAAATTATAGGGTGGTGTTGAAAGTTTAGAATTTTTGGGACATGGAAAATTACCAATTTACCCTTCCCCTTAAAACAAAACACAAATATCCTCATTCTCTCTTTCTCTCTGCCAAAACAAGACACACAAAATATTCTTTCTTTCTATATACCAAAACAACACACACCCCCTTTATTTCCGTCAATAACCACCGCCGTCGTCCATCATCACCAACACCCCGGCCACCGCCGTCCATGATATCCACCGCAACGCGCGGGTACCATGCTCGTATCTATTAATGTTTATATCTGACTGTAAATACTCAATACTATTGCATTATGCCGTTTTGTAGAAACTAATAGTAATAAATTATCCTTCAATATTATCGTTTTTAAAAAAGATAAATCATAAGTTATTATTGATTCAATTATTTTTATATTTAATAATGATATTTTATATATATTTTTATATGAGGTTAAAAAACGTAACACGTATATAAATAATAATCATAAGAGTTAACTACTTTTTTCGTCCCTGTGGTTTTTTGATTTTGCACTTTTCATCCTCGCCGTTAACTTTTGGCCAAAATCATCCCTGTGGTTTGCATTTCGTCCTTGGATCCGTTAACCCCCTCACGTGCCTTGCACGTGAGGGGCATTTATGTCTTTTCATCCATCTTCATGGTTTGTCCCTATGCTTAAGTGCAAAATTCGTCCCTATGGTTTGTCGTTTTTGCATTTTTCATCTTTGTCTTTAACAAACCTCCAAACAAGAATTTAATCAAAAACCAAACAAACTCAAATCAAAAACCTATATATATCTACATATGAGGATCTAATTTAATACCGGCCGGTACGGATAATTTAATTTAATTTATTTTTTTTCTATAAAAATGTATAAAACTTACTACAATTTAACGAAAATAGTCAAAATATAATTACAATTCACTCAAAAATAATATCAAATAGGTACTTTATAACAAAATATAAGTTTTAAAGTTCACAAATTACAAAAAAATAACATTAAAGTATTATAAAAATAATTTTTAAAAAAATTCAAAAAATAAAAATGAGAATACCGGAACGGTAATACCGAATAATACCGGAAATAGTTGTACCGGAGTACCCTCCGATACCGGTATTACGGGTAATACTACGGTATTTAAAACATTGTATGTACGTGTTTGTATTTGAAGGTGATTGACTAGATCCTCAAATGTAGGTATATATAGGTTTTTGTTTTGTTTGGATTAAATTGTTACCGGTAATTTTTGTTTGTTTTGTTTTGTTTGAAAAGTTCTCCTGGATTTGTTAACGATGAGGATGAAAAATGCAAAAATGACAAAGCACAAGGACGATTTTTGCACTTAACTCTATAAAAAGACGAAAATGCCCCTCACGTGACTTGCATGTGAGGGGGTTAACGACAAAGTTATAACGGCAGGGACGAAATGCAAACCACGGGAATGATTTTAGCCAAAATTTAACGGCGAGGATGAAAACTGCAAAATCGAAAAACCACCGGGACGAAAAAAGTAGTTAACTCTAATAGATTTAGTTATAGTGAAGTTATTAAACAAATATGCTATGGATTAATGTAGAGATATAACTCAGTCATCAACCGAAAATAAATATATTAGTTGATATGCCACATGCCTACATTGAACAAAATGAAAAGAACACAACCAATCAAAAACCTCTAAACCCCCTCACACGGATAACAATCTGAGCCACATACACCAACCCCAAAAATCCAATCCTACGGTTCACAATAACCATCAACAAACACAAAACCATACCCTCTTCCCCAAATCAATAAACCCACTACCTCTAGTAAAAGATAATCTGACTTTTTCTTAAAAACTAAACAATCCACTACCAAATTTTTAACACAAAAATACCAAAGTCATTTTAAATAAATCCTAACTAAATGTCAGGAGCAGAAAAGTAAGGTAAAGGATCGGTAAAGGGCAGAGCAAAACGACATCAGAAGGTTCTCCGTGATAACATTCAGGCATCACCAAGCTTGCCATCCGTCGATTGGCTTGCCGCCTCGCCGAGGTGGTGGCAAGCGTGGTAGCGGTCTCATTTTTACGAGGAGACACTCCGTGTTGAAGATTTTTGGAGTCAAGTCACTCATACATTACAAGATTTGAAGATGACAAACAACTCAAGAAATACTTAAGTCTTTGGTTCTGGAGCTGAGTCAGCTTGGAATGATCCAAGCTGAGTCAGCCTGAACATCTTCATTAGAAGATGGTATCTTTCAAGCTGCATCAAAAGAAGAACAAGCACTTGGTCTAAATCAAAGATGAAGAACAAGGATAGAAGGCCAAGCTGATGGGTGGAAATCAGCTTGGATCTTGCAGTCAGCTTGGAAGGTACATGTTCAGCCTGGAGTATTGCAAGTGCTCCAGAGTTGTTATAACTTTGTATATATCATCAATCAACTGGATAATCATCAGAAAGAACATTCTAGAAGTGCCAGTTGTTGATTGTAAACATTCTATGAGGTGTCCATTGTATTGTTGCTGCACGATCATTCTTGGTGAGCAAGTAGGGAACAAAAAAGGACAATGTCACTATCACCAGGTACTGATCAAGTAGAGACCATCATACCAAGACGCGTGGAAGAAAATGGACGGCATCCAAGGCATGGTTGATGCCTATATAAACCAGCTTTTGTGTCTCAAGAATGTGTGCATCCATTACATTAACTCTCACAACGATTAAAGATTATCAGCTTGGATCCGTGTTGTACTCAGCTTAGGCTAGTAGAGTTAATATACATAGTTGTAACTTGCTATTCAGCCAAGTAGTTAGATTTGTAGGCTAATCTGTTCTACAACTACTTGTAATTCTTTTTATTCATCAATAAAAGAATTAGTTGAAAATCAGCTTACACTTTGTTCTTGGACTGCACTTTACCTTATTGTCTTTATATTCTGTCATTTACTTTACTGTTTCATTAACATGATTATCTCAAGCTGAATATGGTTAAATACTTTAAGATAATTTACATTCCGTATTAAAAAGTATTTTCAAGCTGATTAAGTGAAAAGTTGTATTCACCCCCCCCTCTACAACTCTTTGAGACATCTTAAACCATCATGTTTATCTCCTTTGGGACCTATCAGGTGGTATCAGAGCAGGGGTTTCATAATACACTTAACTTGATCCCTGTCTTTTTATTATTATTGTTTAAAGTTGGTTTAAAACATGTCTCAACCTATGTATACTGATAATGGTTCTTCAACCAGACCACCCATGTTTGATAAGACTGATTTCAGTGGGTGGAAAGGAAGAATGTCTCTTTTTCTTGAATCAATTGATAATGACATGCCTGACATACTTGTTGATGGACCTTATGTTCCAAGGGATACAATAATCACACCAAGGCCAGCTTCAACTGATGGAGCTGAGCCTGGTTCACCTGATGTCAGAGTTGTTATCAAACCCAAAGCTGATTGGGGTGATGAGGATAGGAGAATAGTCAACTTGGATGTAAGGGCTAGAAACTTTATTGTCGAAGCTGTACCTAAGGACATTTATAGAGCCATTAGACATTGTCCTAATGCTAAGAAAATGTGGGATACTTTGACTGTTATGTATGAGGGCTGTACAACTTCTATGGAGTCTACCAAGACTACCTTGACTAGAAGGTATGAAAGATTCTTTGCACATAAGAATGAATCCCTTACTGACACTCATACCCGATTTAATGCACTTGTTAATGACTTGATTGCTATTGACATAAATAAAGATGATGATGTACTTAAAAGCAAATTTCTAGATTCATTACCTTTAAAATGGAATAATTATGTTGCTAGTGTCAAATTGAGTCCAGTATACAAAGAACTTGACTTACCAGGTCTCTATGGGTTGCTTCACAACCATGAATGCACTGAAGCTGAAAAGCTTATTGCCATGGGTGATGCTGTGGGAAGCTCTAGCTCTGCACTTGTTGCATCTTCAACAGAGCATCCCAGCCCACTGTGTGATGAGCCTGTTCCAAATCAGTTTGTGTGTGATAATGTTGAAACTGAGAAACAATGTGAATCTGGGACTGAATATTATTCAAGTGATGAAACTGAGGGTTTAGCTAATGAGGTTGCCATGTTGGCTGAAAGATTGAGAAGAAGAAATTTTTCAAAATTTAAAGGAAAAGGAATTTCTAAAAGTGACAAACCCAAAAAGCCTTTGGATATGTCAAAAATTACTTGTTATAAATGTGGTAAAACTGGTCATATGGCTAATGATTGTAAATCAAAACCCACTCAACAAGCTGATACTTCTAAACCTAAAAATGGTGGAAAAGATGAAAAATACTCTAAACTCAAGCTGAAATATAAGAAACTGAAAGCACAGGTTGCCAAGCTGAGTGAGAAGAGTCTTGTTGTAAAAGATTGGGCTGAAAGTGCAACTTCATCTGATGATGAAACCTATGAAGATGCTCAATGCTTCATGGTCAAAGAACAGTCAATAAAGTGTCAAGAAATCAAGGATATGTGCTTGATGGCCAAAGATGCTACTGAAAAACTTCTTGATGCATGACCAAGCTGAGAGAAGAAAGTGATCAGCTTACCCAGTCAGCTCACTCTGCATCCACTGTTCAAGTGGTATCTCCTTTTCTTTCTCTTTCTAATGAAGAAAACTTGCTAAACTGAACAAACTTGGTGATGAGGTTCTTTTACAAAGACATTTTAATAAACAACATAAAATGGAAATTGTGTCTTTGAGAAATGAAATTTCAGTACAAACTCAGTCTATTGAAAAACTTCAGTCAGAAATCAAAGCTTTAAAAAGAGTAAATGTTTCTCTTTTGCAAGAAGCAAAGGAAACTGATAAAAAGTATTTTAAAATCAAGCACATAACTGAGTCTTGGTGTACTGGTTCTAAAAGAACTGCCAAGTGTGTAAATGAGCAAGTACCTCAACAAATTCAGGCCATATTTGATGGTGACTATGACAAAGCTATTTCCATAAGTAAAGTATGTGCAATGGAGCCTTGTTATCAGCCTATACCTCCTACAGTTATTCACACCAAAAGGATTCTTAAAAAGCAGTCTGAAAATCCTGGTCTTGGTTTTGTTTATGGTGGTAATTTGAAAACCTTATCTGATGGTGTCACTACTATTGAGTCTATCCCTACCAAGTCTGAAGTCAGTCTGGATTCACCCAAGCTGACTGACTCTCCCTCAGAATCTAGTAGTGAACTTAAGACCAAGGAAAACTCTCCTAAGCTGACTAATCAAAAGAGTCAAAAAGTTAAAAAGAACAAATCTATTAAGAAGAGTCAGTCTGATCAAATCAGCTCCAAGGGAAAATCGAAAACACCCAGTCAAGACTCAGATCAACTTATCTCTAAGCTGATTAAGTCCAGACTGAGTGAGATTTCAAAAGAGGTTTCTTTTTTAAACAGTCTTTCAAAAGTTGATCAAAAGAAACTTAGAGCTGAGTCAAAGAAAGCTGGAATTGGTAAAGGATATTTAAGACAATCTGAATCCAAAGTTGTTGAAAATAATTTTCAAGATAAATCTAAACAACAATGGAAAGTAAAATCAAATGATAAGAGTTCTTCTTCTACTCAAACTGAGTCTGGCACTTCAGTCAGCTCAAGTGAACCCATCCTTGGATGGGTTCCCAAAAAGAACTAACTCTTTTCATGATTGCAGGGCATTCACAATACTTTTATCTGGTACTTGGACAGTGGATGTTCCAAGCATATGACCGGATGTAAGTCCCTGCTATCTGACTTTAGGAACATACTTGGTCCTAATGTCACATTTGGTGGTGATTCTCAAGGAGCTACAGAAGGATATGGTTCTCTTACAAATGGTCCTCTCACTTTTAGAAGAGTCTCTTATGTCAGTGGGCTGAAGCACAATCTAATTAGTGTTAGCCAATTGTGTGATGCTGGCTATGAAGTGAGATTTCGAGCTGATAGAGGGATTGTTTGTGATTTGGAAGGAAATGTTGTTCTGATTGCTAAAAGAGATGAATCTCTTTATATTTTTGATATGAGCAAGCATGCTGTATTGAAGGAAGTGTGTTTCTTGTCTAAAACTTAAGATGAGTTGAATTGGTTATGGCACAAAAGACTATCTCACATGAATTTCAAAGATATTAATAAATTGAGCAAAAATGAGTTAGTTTATGGTCTTCCTGCTATCAAGTATGAGAAAGAAAAATTGTGCAGTGCTTGTGAGAAAGGGAAGCAACACAAAGCTTCTTTCAAATCTAGAACATGTTCAACTATTGAATCTTGTTTAGACTTACTACATATGGATCTGTTTGGTCCAGTTAGTACACCCTCCTTGAATGGAAAAAGGTACTCACTGGTTATTGTAGATGAATATTCAAGGTTTACATGGGTCTTCTTTCTCAAAGCCAAAAGTGAAGCTGCTAAAGTAATCATTAATTTTATCAAAAATGCTGAAGTCCTTTACAAGAAGCCAGTCAGGAAGCTTAGAAGTGACAATGGGACTGAGTTCAGAAATCAAACTCTGCACTCTTTCTGCATTAGTAAAGGCATCTCTCAATGTTATTCAGCTGCAAGAACTCCTCAGCAAAATGGAGTTGCTGAAAGAAGAAACAGAACCCTGATTGAAGCTGCAAGATCCATGCTAGCTCAAAATGGTGTGAAGGTTCATTTTTGGGCTGAAGCAATTCACACAGCTTGCTTCACCCGGAACAGATCATTGATTGTTAAAAGGCATCAGAAGACTGTATATGAAGTTTTAAAGGGCATAAGACCTGAAATAGGGTTCTTAAGAATGTTTGGAAGTCCTTGCTTCATTCTGAATCAAAGAGACCATCTTGGAAAATTTGATGCCAAAGCTGATGAAGGAATTTTTCTTGGTTATTCTACACTCATGAAAGCCTACAGAGTGTACAACAAAAGAACAAGAGTAATTGAAGACACAGTTCATGTGAAAATAGTTGAATCAAACTCAGTCAGCTCAGCTTAAGAAGATGGTGATTTTGACTTTGAAGAGCTTGCTGCTCCTGATTGTGATCCTCCTACTGATCCAATTAATGAAGATGATGATGCACATGTTGAGGGGGAGATTCCTATTTTCCATGATCTTGATGAAGAGCTGAATCAGCCACATGTTTCTACTCAACCTCAGAAGACAAATGAAACTATTTTACCCATCTATGAGCAAGCTTAAGCTGATAATCCTATCAGCCCAGCCAACTCAGTTGTTCAAGATCTCAACAGTAATCAAGCTGAGTCTGTACCTCAAGCTGATTCTCAATCTATTGAAGAGGAAGCTGACCAAGAAGTACAGAATGTTCCAGTTCATGCTATAAAGTGGACAAGAAGTCATCTAATTGATCAGATTATTGGTGATCCCACTTCAAAAGTTCAGACAAGAAGAAATGCAACTGGAAATTTCTGCATGTTTGTGAATTTTGTTAGCAAGACTGAGCCAACTGAAGTTGAAGAAGCTCTAAGTGATCCATCTTGGGTGAGTGCAATGCAAGAAGAACTCACTCAGTTTGAAAGGAACAAGGTGTGGAAACTGGTTCCTAGACCAGCTGACAAGACCATTATTGGCACAAGGTGGATCTTTAGAAACAAGATAGATGAAAGAGGTATTGTAACAAGAAACAAGGCAAGATTGGTGGCTCAAGGTTACAGTCAACAAGATGGAATAGATTATGATGAGACATTTGCTCCTGTTGCTAGGCTTGAAGCAATACGAATGTTTCTAGCATACTCAGCCTACAAAGGATTCAAGGTATATCAGATGGATGTGAAAAGTGCCTTTCTGAATGGCAAACTTGATGAAGAAGTTTTTGTACATCAGCCTCCTGGTTTTGAAAGTTCTAAGTATCCACACCATGTCTACAAGTTGGACAAAGCTCTCTATGGATTGAAGCAAGCTCCAAGAGCATGGTATGATACACTGTCCAAATTCTTAGTTAAGAATAAGTTTGAAAGAGGTAATGTTGATAAAACTTTGTTTGTGAGAAAGATAGGAAAGGATATCTTATTAGTTCAAATTTATGTGGATGACATTATTTTTGGTTCTACTAATGATAAATTATGCAAAAAGTTTTCTGAGCTGATGTCTAAAAATTATGAAATGAGTATGATGGGTGAGTTAACCTATTTTCTTGGTCTTCAAATTAAACAATCCAATTCTGGAATTTTTATCAATCAAGGAAAATATGTTAAAGATTTACTCAAGAAATTTGGTTTTGACAATTGCTCTCCAATGAAAACACCTATGGGTGCTGCCACCAAGCTGAGTGAAGATATCAGTGGGAAACCAGTTGATATTACAGCTTATAGGGGCATGATAGGTTCTTTATTGTACTTAACTGCTAGTAGACCAGATATTATGTTTGCCACATGTCTTTGTGCTAGATATCAAGCTTGTCCCAAAGAATCTCATCTTCAAGCTGTGAAACGAATTTTTAGGTACCTTAAAGGTACACCCAATCTGGGTCTTTGGTATCCCAAAGACTCAGGGTTTGATCTAATTGGGTATTCAGATTCAGACTTTGCAGGTTGTAAGATTGACAGGAAAGGTACAATAGGAAGTTGTCAATTGCTTGGCAATAGGTTAGTCAGCTGGGCTAGCAAGAAGCAACACTCAGTCTCAACTTCTACTGCTGAAGCTGAATATGTTGCTGATGGAAGTTGTTGTTCTCAAATCCTATGGATGCAGCATCAGCTTGCTGACTATGATATCATTGTGTCCAAAACTCCTATTTTCTGTGACAACACAAGTGCCATTGCAATTACCAACAATCCAGTGAATCATTCAAGGACTAAGCATATTGATGTCAGATATCATTTCATTAGAGACCATGTCATGAAGGAAGATATTGAACTCCATTTTATTTCAACAGACAATTAGCTTGCAGACTTGTTTACCAAGCCTCTTGATGAAGCAAGGTTTAATACCTTGCTGAGCAAGCTGGGAATGTTAAATATGGAATAATCTATTAAGAAAGACTCAAGCTGATTGACCTTAGTTTTGACCTAAGGATGACCAAGCTGAGTCACCTCAGCTTGGAGTCAGCTTGGATTTTACTTAGTAAGTTATTTTATATTTTTCATTCCTTGTTTTACTCTGTTTGTCTCTTTTTCCTCTGTACAAACCACAACCGTTACTCCTTCCATGGTAAAAAGTAACCGTTGGGGTAAGTGTACTTTCTCTCTCCAATCTCAAAACGACACACTTTTGGTGGGAAGACCATATAAAAGCCAACCCGTTTGATCAAATCACTATTCCATTGCATTCTCATCTCTCTAATCTCATTCTCATCTAATTTTCACTCAAAATCATTCATACTCTGTTTTCAGTTCTCTCGTATTTTATTATTCTTTAGTTAATTCTCAATCAGTTTATCATCAAATGGCTTCACCTTCTCAAGTTGATTATCCTGAACCAAAACAAGTCGATAAGATCGGTACATATTTGAAGGGAGATAGGGTTCCTGAGATCGAAGGTGCTAAATGGGTATCTACACAGATCAAGGTTAGACCTCCTCAGTTTGCCAATCTCCATCCACCTTCAAACAAGTCCGAATATTCTGATATGGCAAGGTATATCTTTTATCATCCAATGGGTAAGATTCTGCATCTTTCTCCTGGTTTCATTAATTATAATCAGCTTTGTGAGTTTTGGCTCTCAAGCAGGGTAACAACCACCACCAAGGGCAAGCAATGCATTGTTGGCACTTTGGACAATGCATCTCGTCGACTTGTACTTACTCTTGATAGTTTTAAACGAATTTTTGAATTAGAGTACAAGTCTGACCTTGCCTATGAGTCAGCCCCACCCCTGGATGTGGCTAAAACTGTTTTGAATGATATTGTTTACACAGGGAGGGTTGGTGGTTCGGTTAAAATTTCTCATTTTTCTGGTATATACAAATATTTGATCTCAACTATTGTGAGATCATTGCAGACCAAAGTTGGTGGTTTTGATACACCAAACAAGCTTGAAATGCAAATCTTTTACTGCATGGTCCACAATAGGTTAATTGATTTTGGTAAACTAATTTTTGATGATCTTGTAACCAAGGTTTCTGCAAAATCTGAAAATGTTTACTATGGCAGAATCTTGGGTTACATTATTGAAAAGTTTTTAAAAGGTGATTACCAAAGGGCAATAGGGGACTTTATAAAAATCTCTTCCCTGGCCTCAAATATATTTGGACCAATTGAAGTCCACCAGAAACTAACCCCTGCAATGCAGGATTATTTAGATTTTTGTGTGAACAGGGAGAAGGAGAACCTTGAGGATCAATCTGATTCTCAAGAAGGAGCTGAGGCTGACTACCCTTCGACGCAAGCTGATCAGCCTGAAGCTGAATCAGACTTAGCCATTCAGGGTAGTGTTCAAGGTACAACTTCTAATATCCCTGAAACTCCTTCTCCATCTCATCGTTCTTCATTTTTTGAGGGTAGGGAAGTGGACCCACAAAATCCCTTCCTAGCCGATCCCTCACAAAAATCTTCAATTTTGCAAAATGAGCCAAACTCCCAAATCCCCAAAAAGAAAAGATCACTGAAGAGAAAGAAAGCATCAGTTGAGGGGGAGCATGCTGCAAAAGCTGCTAAAGTCTCTTCATCTCAAAGGAGATTACCCCTTGAGGCTGAATCTGCAAGGGAACGTTCCCAAGCTGACTCAGCTTCACCTGCTGCTAAGCCGATTCGCCCATCTGCATCCTCTAAAAAGGGTGCATGTAAGATAAAAGGGAAAACTGTTACTGCTGCATCCTCCCAAAAGGATGTACGCATTGAAAGACTGACCTCCGCCCAAGGTCAGACTGAGTCCATAATTATATCGCCTTCATCACTCTCCAAACAGAGTGGTGAAATCACTAAAGGGACACCCCTGGACTCAACCCAAGTCCATAAAGAGTCGAGTCTTGAGCATGTGTACAAAAGATCTCCAAGAAAAGGTACACAAGCCAACTCTTCTCTTTTACACTCTAGGTCTGCACAGGCTGCCAATGCTCTACCTAGATCACAAGGTGGAGTACAGGCCTCAAAATTCTGTCCCGATGAGGCTGTGGTGCAACACAACATCACAGAAGAGGGACCATCCAATTCTACCCTTAACATTACACCAACTGCAGTCGTCTCTGCACTTGTGGAAACACAAGGGACTGCACTTGGTCAAGAGGGCTTGATTCGTCAAGACCTCAATTCATCTCTTGCAGGTGAGACAGCTACCGATGGTCCTCACGATGTTGGTAGTCAAAGACTCATCACCACCACAAGGGGTGATCAGTCACTTGGTCAGTCTGGTGCTCACCCATCCTCAAGGGATGTTCTGGTGACTGCCAATGCTGAAGCTGATCAATCTATTCAGCTTCATGAAGCAGGCAATGTACAGCTTGAATTACAAGTTAATTCTCCTCAAGCTGATGCCAAACTGACAGATTCTGCTCAACCTCTTGTGACTCACTCTCATGAGGCAAATCGCCCAACAACTTCTCCAGCTCCACAATCTCTAAATTCGCCTAATATACCGATCATTGGGGCCACCAGTGAGCCCTCTGAAAGGGTTCAGGCTGAAAAGCCAACTGCTGGTCCTCCCATTACGGACAGATCCATATTAAAGGATGTGGTAGCCAAGCTCACTGAGATGAACGACGCCCACAAGGCTGACATCACACAGCTTGGTGAACGTATGGATGTGCTCCAAGGTAAACAGGTATCTTTGCAGGATCAACTTCAAGATATTGTGAGCACTCAGTGGATCTTGACCACCCATCAAGAAGAAATCATGGAGGAAATGGCAGAAATAGCCAAGATGGGTGCCAGGCTGAGTGGCACAATCGAGGGTTGGAGTCAAGGGATGGCAGAATTGAATGAAGAAAATAGAAATTATCTAGCAGCACTTGCCACTTCCCAAAACAAGCTGAGGAAGTCCATGAGAACCAGATTCAAAGCTAACAGGCTGAGAATAAAGAAGCAAAACAAGAAGGTCCTCTATGACATCCAAGGCATCCAAACCAAGCTTCAAGAAGTTGTGAATGTGCCTTCTAAAGTAGAGAAGTCTGAAGCTGAGCTGAAGAACAAAGTTGCAACACTCAGCTCCACAGTTGATGAACTGAAGGCTTCCAGCTCATCCAACACTATTAATTTGACTGAGCTTGAATCTTATCTAAGAAATGATCTCACATTGTTGATCAAATCAGTCAGCTCCACCACCTCTGCCCCCATTGATGATGACAAAAAGGGGGAGAAGGAAGAAGAAGGGGAGAAAGTAGTTGAAGAAGATGCTGCTGCTACTATGGAAGAAGATACCGAGGTTAATGATGAAGAGGTTGAAGCTGCTGTTGCTATATTAAATATTGGAGCTGATCAGTCTGAATCCAAAGCTGAAACTCAAATTCAGACTGAGCCAGTTTCAACACAAGAAGAAGTTGTTATGGTAGAATCTGATGATGAAGAGGAAGAAGAAGGGGAGAAAGTAGTTGAAGAAGATGCTGCTGCTACTATGGAAGAAGATACCGAGGTTAATGATGAAGAGGTTGAAGCTGCTGTTGCTATATTAAATATTGGAGCTGATCAGTCTGAATCCAAAGCTGAAACTCAAATTCAGACTGAGCCAGTTTCAACACAAGAAGAAGTTGTTATGGTAGAATCTGATGATGAAGAGGAAGAAGGAGCATATGTAAAGGTTGTCTTAGCTCTCCAGGCTGATGCAGATCTCATAGAGTTTGAAGATGAATCCTCCTCAGATGATAGTGACAGGTTGCCCATTGGGCCTTATTTTACAGAGAGGAGAGGATCTGGATCAGGCCCAGCTTCCATTCAGCCTATTGAAGAACAAGCTGACCAAAATATTCAGACTGAAGGCACTCAGACTGAAGGTACTTCAAGACAAAGAAGTCAGCTTGAGATTGAAGAAGAGGCTTTCGGAAACAATGAAGCTGAAAGGGAGAGAAGACAAGTGGCAAAAGATGCCAGAATGGCAAGGAGACTGATTCTGGATGACAAAGAAAAGGATAGATACACCAGACTCCAGGATCAGCTCAATGAAGAAGAAAAGAGGCAGAGAATAAGAGAAGAAGAAGAGAAATCTCTCAAGGCTCTCCAAGAACTTGAAGAAGAACACTTAGATGATTCTCCAAAGAAGGAGAAGTCAGCTCAAGTAAAGAAGAAGCCAATAGTCATCTCCAAAAAGTCATCATTGTCTGAAAAAGAAAAATTGGAGAGGTTCAAGCTGACTAGGGCTGTTCAAGAAGATATTGTTGGGGTCAAGCTGACTAAAGTCAAGACAAGTAAATACCCCAGAATCCACTTGAGAAGAGAAGGTGTTTCCTCTACAAGTGAAGTATTGGAGCTGTCTGAGCTGTTTACTCTTGGATATGAAGAGTGTGTGGAACTACATAATCTTCTGGTTCTGAAAAAGCCAAACAATTATGGAGTGGTGGTTGGTGACTTGTCCAAGAGATTTGAAAAAATGAGAAGCTATAATATTGATACATTTGGACTGCCACAACCACTCACTTCTGAAGATGATAATTCGAAAGCTGAAGAGGATGAGACTGTGCCTGGTCTCAAAAGAAGAAAGAAGAAGAAAGTAACCATTGAAGACTTCCTAAGGAGGAGAGACTTACATGCTAAAATTCAAAAGTCTGGATATGGTGAAAAGATGGATAAGCTTAATTTCAGTCTGCCTCCTGAAATTACCAATCCACTGGAAGGCCAAATCATTGAAGCCCCTGAACTTGGTTTGATCATTAGAACTCACAAGGAAGAAATTGGGCTACAAAGAGCTTCTGAGCTGAACATTGTGCCAAATGTACACTTATATGCTCTCAAGCTGGTATGCAATCAGGTTGGTGATAACAAAAGCAAATTTCATGAAGCCTTAATGATAGAGCATCAAGAAGGTGGTATGATTTGAACAAGCCTGCTCCAGTTGACATAAAGGAAGAATACTATGACAGTTTTATGTAAAATACTCAAATTCTATCCTTTATATAAATTCTGTAAATACTCTATGTTATGCCTTTATGTAAAAATTAATTAAGTAAATAGAGTTGATCACATCTTTTTCATTCAGCTGTGTAAGTATATATTGTATTAGATGAAAAAGATCTAAAGAACCCAAAGAAAAGATTGGAAGGGTCAAATGTATAATGTTATCAACTTGATAACCTTCTCAATCTGTTTAAGTATTTCCAGTCTGATCAGAAGAAGCTGCAAAGGTTTTGTCATCATCAAATAGGGGGAGATTGTTGGAATCAAGTCACTCATACATTACAAGATTTGAAGATGACAAAACAACTCAAGAAATACTTAAGTCTTTGGTTCTGGAGCTGAGTCATCTTGGAATGATCCAAGTTGAGTCAGCCTGAACATCTTCATTAGAAGATGGTATCTTTCAAGCTGCATCAAAAGAAGAACAAGCACTTGGTCTAAATCAAAGATGAAGAACAAGGATAGAAGGCCAAGCTGATGGGTGGAAATCAGCTTGGATCTTGCAGTCAGCTTGGAAGGTACATGTTCAGCCTGGACTATTGCAAGTGCTCCAGAGTTGTTATAACTTTGTTAATATCATCAATCAACTGGATAAGCATCAGAAAGGACATTCTAGAAGTGCCAGTTGTTGATTGTAAACATTCTATGAGGTGTCCATTGTATTGTTGCTGCACGATCATTCTTGGTGAGCAAGTAGGGAACAAAAAAGGACAATGTCACTATCACCAGGTACTGATCAAGCAGAGACCATCAGATCAAGACGTGTGGAAGAAAATGGACGGCATCCAAGGCATGGTTGATGCCTATATAAACCAGCCTTTGTGTCTCAAGAATGTGTGCATCCATTACATTAACTCTCACAACGATTAAATCTTATCAGCTTGGATCCGTGTTGTACTCAGCTTAGGCTAGTAGAGTTAATATACAAAGTTGTAACTTGCTATTCAGCCAAGTAGTTAGATTTGTAGGCTAATCTGTTCCACAACTACTTGTAATTCTTTTTATTCATCAATAAAAGAATTAGTTGAAAATCAGCTTACACTTTGTTCTTGGACTGCACTTTACCTTATTGTCTTTATATTCTATCATTTACTTTATTGTTTCATTAACATGATTATCTCAAGCTGAATATGGTTAAATACTTTAAGATAATTTACATTCCGCATTAAAAAGTATTTTCAAGCTGATTAAGTGAAAAGTTGTATTCACCCCCCCTCTACAACTCTTTGAGACATCTTAAACCATCATGTTTATCTCCTTTGGGACCTATTAAAGATCTTCTAGATAACGTTATTCGTGATGTGGTGACTTACACGAAGTATGCTAGAATGAAGACGGTGACAGCGAAGGCTGTGGTTTATGCTTTGAAGCGCCATGGCCGTATTTTTATTTATGGTTTAGGTGGTCAAATCAATTGGAAGGTTGGGTTTATTTTTATCTGAAATTACGGTTAATGACTTTTGGGGTTGTTCGGTTTAATCGTTGATATATGTTTGTGTGTGTAATATAATTGGAACTTGCAATAAATGCTAGCTTGCTTCTTGGTTACCTTTTCCCCATAATATAAATCTAACTTGTATCAAAATATCTGTGAATTATTTTTATTCTAATTATCGTTAAATTTATTGGTAAAGTAATATGATAATGATTATTATGTAATATATATATATATACATATATAATATAATATGTTCTATATATATATATAATATATCCTATATATATATATATATATATAATATGTTCCATCAGAAAAATATCAATATTGTAAATAAATTAAAAAATATATATATATTCATTTATTTTAATTTTGTAAAAATCAAATTCTATGAAATTTTCTAGTAGTGATTACCGACGAATTTCCCACTCATTTTTTTCCGATAGTAATTCGTCGGAAAAGTTAAGTATATTTCCAATGAATTAGCGACATCAAATATCGTCGGAAAGACGTCGCTAAATAACCAACTATTTAACATTTTGTTAGTTATTTCAAAAATTATATAGTAAGGGATTTCCGACGAAATAAACCGTCGGAAAATAATATTCGTCGGGAAGTTTGGTCGGTAATTGTTTCCGAGGTTGGTTTTTCCGACGAAAGATTTTGGTCGGAAGTTTCTCGGTAAAACCGTTTTCCTACGAATTTCCGACGAATTTTGTCGTCGCTGAAAGTCAGTTTTTTAGTAGTGGTTCATCCTAATCTTGATCTCACTTCGCTTGGGCTCAAAGTGTTGCAAGAAAGAATTTTTCTCTAGTGATAACGATTCCGCAAGGTCTTGGAGCAACCCATCTAGTACTTTTCTTGCTTCTTCCACATATTTTTCTATAGCTTAATTTCCTGTAACATTCGTTAATTTTTACAAAATACATCAAACTTATGCAAGTATAATTCTTGTTAGAGCCAAAGTAAGAAGACTACCTATGATTTCGATTTTAGGTAGGGTTAAAAAACTAATAAGGAACTAATAACATGTATCAAAAAGGATACAATGACAATGGCTTTTAGCTTGACCTAATATGGTTTACAATATACTTATTGTTTTAATTATTGGTAGATAGATGGTAGATATTTCCTTAAAGTACATCAAACGTGATAGATCAACTAATTTAGAAAAGGTTGAATTAACATGTGAAATTTTACCTGAAATTTGTTGGTTTCTTAGGCCAAACCAAGAGCCCATTAGTTGATTCATCTAACGGGGTCGCTTTCATGGTGAGTCGATCAATCCAATCCAAAGGTTGATCTTTGGACTTGACAAAGTTCTTACCATATCCCATGTTGTCCACACTCTTATACGATCCAACGTTGACTTTCTTCTCTTCAAAACTCAACTCGAAAAAACCTTTTACTACATCCTGTAAATCATTCAACACCATGTCATCCACCCGATGATTCTTGATCAAAAAACACACCCCATTCTTTAGCAGATTCTGCCAGCCGGGTCAGCTCCAATGCTCGACTACCATCATTTTTTATTTTTGTTATGTCAATGACAGGGGAGTTATGGTGCCAAGCGAAGTAGAGTCGTGGCCTAGTCGTGGCAAGGTTGTGAACCTTTTTGGGAAGTGGTTCATATGCCCTTGACGCGCTAGCTCTTGGATCACGGGAATCTTGGTGGTTTTAAGTTCACCATTTATGTTTCTAAATGTGGCCTCATGAAAATGTGTGTTTTTGTATTCTTCACTGATAGACATGATTAAGTGTGGCATTAATTAAAAGGGATAAGTGCGCCGGAATGCAGTTAACTAATACAGAAAAGTTATTGTGTGCACGAACTCAAGGTTTGTTTTATTGTATTCAGGAAACTTGAAATTATGTTTATTGTAAACATAAAACGGGATTATGGATATTGTAACCGGTTGACTCTTCACGTCAGATTTTTTTATATATAACCCTATAATTCCATCCTTTTCCTCATTATTCTATTTTCCCTTCCTTTTTTTCCCGCTCAAACCCTCTCCTCCCTCCTCCCCTTTCCTGCTCTCACCTCCACCATGGATGGTTCTTCCTCATCTTCATCTGCAACCAATAGAGCAAATCGATACGTTTTATGCCATTGTGGAGAGAAGATGAAAATTATCACTTCATGGACTAGTAGAAATCCTGGAGGAGATTTGTTCGTTGCCCTAATGTAAGTACTCGAATTACATTTAATTAGGGTTATTTCACATACTTGTTAATATGTTTGTGTTTTTGCTAGGTGAAAACCCGATTTTGTACTACCTTCAGATTCATCGACGATGAACTTACAAATCAATACTACAAAGATCTTCTGTTCGACCTTCGCTCACAGTCTCAAAACCAGGTGAAATATGTGGTGGTGGATGAAGAAGAAGTGACATCTGCAAATCCAAAAGCCAATTTTTCAGAAAAATTTGTTTATGCTTTGTTTGGGTTTATGGCTATGTTTTGCATTGTCATGTTCTTAGTTTTGATGAATTGATAAGTTGTAATGGGTAGCACTGGTTTGGTTTTTTTAGTTAATAAAACAAGTTGTGAAACAAATAAGGTTGTAATGGGTTATGCATTGTAATGGTTCTCTGTTTCTAGTAATGAAAAATCGTTATATTTTGGCCACTATTTACTGCATTGGAGTATTTGACTTTGATGTGTAATACAACACAAACACAACACACAAACACATAAGTTAAGATACATGAGTTAAGATACATTCATATTACCATGTCATATTCTGACCAAATTACTGGTTAACCACATTACACAAAAGATGATTACATACCAAGGGTCTTTGTTAAGCCCACCTAGATAGGAAGTTACTTAAAGTTAAGGTACATCCACCAATGTTACATACCAAAGCAGTTTGTTAGTAGAATACACAAAAGAACATATAAAATGATATGCTAACAAACTGTACAAAAGATAAGTTCAGAAGTTCAGAAGTTCATAATGACACAGTTATGGGTTCTTCAGGGGTCAGGCCTGGTCCAGTTTCCAATCTCTTTCCAAGCTTCTTCCCCAAAATCCTCTGGCTAGGAACCCTTCTCTTCAATGGAACACTTGGTTTCTTGGTGGTTGACTTTTTCTTGGTAACTGCATTCACTGACTCTTGAGTTCCTAATTGAGCTGCATTTTCTTCAATCCTCACTGGTGCAAACACTGGTCCTTTTGGATCCATTTTTTTCCTAATTGCTGACCATGTTACTCTTTTCTTAGGTTCCACATGTCTTGGTTGGTTGCTTACCATTGTACCAGATGAACCCATCCCACAACTTAGCCAGCTCATAGTCCTTCCAAATGCCACCCTTGGACCTCCCTTTGGTATACCCAATGACCCCTTGGCCTTAAAAGTGGGAGGTTTTGGCATGGGTTTAGGCTGTGTGTTTCCACCATCATCTAAATCTATCCAATAAAGTATTCTTGTTACACTATATGATTTACAGTTAATAAAATTTAGGAATGTATATTAATAAGGAATAAAAATTCATACCAAATGGTTCATGAGTTGGAAATCTGAAGCCTGCTTTGGTCACACCCATCCTCTTGCCTGGACTAAGCTGACTTTCTCTAATGACAGTCTTTCCTTTAGATTCTGCATGATTGACTTTACTTTGGACTGCTTCATGACCATGTTGACTCTCATGAAATAGCCTTTTCTTCACACTTGACCCTTGGCTATGTGTTGGTGCAACATTTTCTTCATGCATTGGTTCCTGATTTGCAGCATTGATTGGTACATGACTTTGAGCAGAAACACTTGGCCCTTGACTTTGAGCAGAAACAGTTGGTCTTTGACTTGAAGCAACACTTGGTCTTTGGCTTTGAGCAGCATTCATACCTTGTACACTTGGTCTTTGACTTTGAGCAACACTAAAACCACCTTGGGGTTCTTCACATGGTCTCTTAGGTGGCCTACCCTTGGGCTTCCTCACAACTGGTTTCTGAACTGGTGCATTCTTACAAGTTTTCACATTGTATCCCTTCTGTAAACACCTTGAACAACTCATCTCCACCCATGCTTTGTTACCCTAGAGCCACATACCTTGGGCTCATGTGCTGCCCTTTGTCTCTTTTTCTTTGGTCTACCAGGCATGGTTCTAGGTCTTGGTGGAAGTGGTACATTCAAATGAGGGAATGAGTTCCATGTATCCATCCCTCCCACAGGGTTCAAGTAAAACTTATATGCATAATCAAAATGAACTTTCCTAAACCAAATAGCCACAAAATCTTCTGAATCCCTATTCATCTTATAGATAGCTTGCATGGCATGGACACAAGGTATCCCACTCAATTTCCACATTCTGCAGTCACATGTTCCCATGTCTATATCCATAGAGTATGCATACCTATAGTTTCTAACCTCAAACTTGTGTCCACCAGCATGAATGGTCATCCAATCTGACCTTTGACTTTTAATGATATCTAGTTTCTTCCTAATGGCTGGACAAACCTCATGTTCCCACTTAGAGCTTTTTTCCCTAATACTTTCTAATCTTATCATCAAAATTACTCTTAAAGCTTCTAAAAGTGTGATAATAGGTTTATTTCTTACCTTAACAAGCACATAGTTCCAGCATTCAGAATATCCATTCTCAACAGCTTCACAACAATTCTCAACTTCAAAGAAGGCTCTGCTCCAAGACTTTGGATTTCTTTCCATCAAGTATTTGAAAGCATTTGGATTTACAGCCTTGATTTCTTTCATAACTGCATCAAATTGGCCAGGGTAGCTAGCCTTTGCAGCTATCCAAAACAAGTGTCTGTATTCAACTCCACTGTATGTCTTCCTGAAATTCTCATAGATATGTCTGGCACACTGTCTGTGCTCAGCTCTTGGCATTACATCCTTAACAGCTTCAACAAGACCCTATAAACAAAGCATTAGAACCTTAAATGATAACTTTAAAGAAATAAAGTATGACAGAAGAGAGTTAAGTGTATTACCTTGTGCTAATCTGACATTAAAGTAAGAAACTGTCCATTTGGCGCATCAAGATCATTGCTCAACAATGTCAAGAACCAAGTCCAGTTGTCCTTGTTCTCCACATTCACAACTGCCCATGCAATTGGGAATATTTGATTGTTCCCATCTCTCCCCACAGCAGTTAGTAACTCTCCTTGACATGAAGTCTTCAAGAAACACCCATCTAAGGCTACCACCCTTCTACAACCTTTTTTGAACCCTTCTTTCAGACCATACAGACAGACATAAAACCTTTCAAAATAAGTTTTGCCATCAGGATTAGTGGTAGTTCCTAACTGTACAGTGGAACCTGGGTTAGTTCTTAGCAGTGCATCAGCATATGGTCTTAGCAAAGCATAGTGCTCCTCAAGTGATCTCTCATACTCGTTCAAAGCCCAAGCCCTTGCTCTTTTAACTTGTTGTTGGGTTACAAAATACTTATACTTTTTCATTACCAACTCTTGCAATACACTAAACTTAATATCAGGCTGCTGCCTAATTCTGTCTGCAAAGTGCCTGCCTATCCATTTGTAGTTGATTAATGTACCATATTTGAAATTCCTGGCACAAGTGTGCTCATCATCTAACTTCTTAACCTGGAAAGACCTCTCTGAATGCATCCATGAAGCAGCCAACCTCCATTTACATGTCTGCTTTTGTGGTTGGTATCTCTTGTTCTTCTTTTGTTTTCCCTTAGTAGGATCTGAAATCCTAGGTGGTCTCACACCACATCTTGCTACAATGTGGGATTTGGATGTTCTCTCATACCACAATGAGTAGCCATTAGCCAATGCATAGTAGGACAAACATTCTTTCAGCTGATCAGGATTCTCATATCTCTCACCAATCTGAAATAGATTAGTATATCAATTATTAATTAGAAGTCAAACATACACCATAAAATATAAAAAAAACTTGGTACTTATGTAATAAATTGAAAAGTAATTACCTTTGGTGCCTTCAGTCTCCAATGTATGTCCTTGTCATGAATTGGGAACTCATTCTGTTGAGGTTCAGGTGGTTGTAATGGATCAACCCACTCATTGCCTTCATCTCCCTTCAATGCATTGATAAGTGCAGTCATAAACTCATCATGCTCTTCATTTATAACTGTCATCTCATCTCCCTTAGCATGTTGGTTAGAACCACCAAGTTTTGGTAAGTGCTTTATGGTTGGTATCTTAGCTATAGGATTACCCCTTCTGACCTCCATAAGTTCTTCTTCTTCCTCACTCAAATGATCTAATGAGGCAACATAGTCTGCATCCTCACTGTCACTAGGTTGATACTCTTCATCCTCACTGTCACTACCATCAGAATCTGGTGCAAAGTCCCCATCTTGGGGTAGTCTACTAGATTAGCCAACTTCTGGTGGTGTCCTGAAAACCTCGCTGTTTTCATCTGGACCAGCTTGGTTTTCATCTACATGGTCACCTATAGGTTCATCTAAGGATTCAGGGTCATCATCTGGTACTAACTCAACTTGCTCTACATGTTCTAGTGGTTCAGGGTCATCATCATGGTCAGAAGGTACATTGTTAATGTGTTGAGATAAGTCAATTGACATGTGATCAACATAAACATGCATTGTACCATAAGTGTCACCCACATCATAAAATACATCAATATCATGTTCAGTTCTTAGCAGCATCAATGTACCAAAATCATCTGGGGTTAAAAGATAGTACACACCTGTGACAGGACTGGCTATTTCAGCCTCTATGTAACTCATCAAATCTGCTAAATTTTTTCTTGGAATGGACAATTGTTTGATTTCCCCACCTTCATAACGATTGATTTGTCCACCCTCTAGGAACAAGAAAGCACCATCATGGTGCAAGGCCAAGATGAAATTGGCATTTTGATTCATTCCTACAAATTCAATAAATTCATATCAAAATTAAATTTGGAAAATTTTTTGTATTCCAGGGTTTTCCCCTATCTATAAAAAAAAAAAATTGCGTAACAGTTGGTATTGTTTTTCATGACAAATACTTGTAATTAAATTTGGGGAAAAACACTATAAACAACTAAATCTAACCAAATATTAACTGGATTAAACGTAAATGTAAAGATTTATACTTTTTAAAAAAATTCAAATTTTAGGGTTTTCTACAGTAAAAAGATCGGGAAAATCACGATTGTTTGTTTTTTTGGGGGAAAACGTACCTTTGTTCGACGAAGAACGTGTTTCAGATCATCGATTGGACCGGAATTTAGTGATTTCAGGAGATTCGTTGGCGTATTGGAGGATTTCGATCGAGTGTGTGTGTGAGTAACTGATAACACTATTATATATGCGTAAACTATTTTATTTAATTATTTTTAATTGTATAAAATCCAGCCAAGCATGCCACGTAAGCAGTCAACGGGTCAAACTGAAAGTGGTGACCGGCTAACTTCTTACCCGGTAACTTTTGATTACTATGGGACTTTTGAAACAGTTTCTTGAATACAATAAAACAAACCTTGAGTTCGTGCACACAATAACTTTTATGGATTATTAACCCTAATTAAAAATGATTATATGAAATTAATGATGAATATGGTTTGTAATTGGATCAGAGAAGACAAAATGTGGACCAAAATATCTTTGAACCCGTCTAACATGTAGTGATGTAAATGATGTTAATTGATAAACACTATCACATTACGGTATTCGCCCAATGGGCCTTAGTAAATAACGAGGACTATAATTGAGCCATGACCCATCTATCTTGGCCCAAAAATATGTAAATGGTTTATTCCAAATATTATAGGGTTATTTGGTTAAAAGGTACTTTAACTTGTCCCAAATATCTTTTTTGGGGTCCGAACAAAAAACTTCTCTATTATGGGGAACAAAACCGGCAAAAACACCTATAAAGGGTCCGCGAATAGGTAGCCAGCCTTTTTTTATTTTTAATTTCATTTTGTATTTTTTATTAGCGAAATTAATGATCTAGATTTTCCACCTCATTTTTTTTTCATGTGTGTAACCATCCGAAGTCCTTAAACATCTTCTCTGTTACCTCCAAATAAAAATAAGAGATTAATGCACACCCAAATCTACTTATCTATCTACATTTTTCTTAACTAAACCAAAAACCCAGTTGTGGTCGAATTAAACAAGCACACACAATTAAGTATCAATTATGTCTCTCTATTTCATTGTCACCCTCAATTCTTTATACATTAATTTCCATAATAATCAATCGACATCTATACACAAATTACTGTGTCTAAGTTATATATCTATATAATCGATCAGAATCTATATATGCATTTCCATTACAGTTTCAGTTTCTGATTTAGTTTTTCAGTTTAACGACCTTCGTACTGATAACGTCACCAGTGGTTGAGCATTCCGATGACCGGCGGCCGGAAAACTAATGTAATCCGGTGTAGAAGCCAGGACCGGTATTTATTGATCGTGTATTATCCGCATTAGGTGAAACGAAAGAAGAACGTGAAACAAGGATATACAGTTTGTTTAATTTCTTTGACACAACAAAGGCAAGTTATTTGGATTCTGTACAGATTGAATCACGGATGATAAGGAGCTTGAATTGTATCATATTGCTATTGATGTTGAAAAAAAGAAAAGATGTATGTTGCCTGAAGAACTTTATTTTCACTACTTTTTTGTCGCATTTTTTTTGTTTATAAAAATTGTAACACCCGTCATTTTAAAAACCTGGATTTCAAAAACTTTTGCCAAACGGCGTTTAAAACGTAGCGGAAATAGGATCACTTAAAAAAACTGCTTCATCCGTAACGGATGGTACCTTTCATTAAAGTTTGGTGTTACTAATAGCATCATCGTAATAGTCAAAGTAAAATCCAAGTTATGGCACTAACATAATTGCCATCAACACTACAAGAGACGTAAATCATAAATAAAGTAGCCGAACATATGGCTATGGGTAAAGTCTAATCATAGGGAGACTAATGCTAATCTTCCTTTATTCTTCTACCCATCTCACGATCCACGCACTTCACTAGCTTATACCTGCTTATCCTGAAGGACACAACATTTTCATAAAAGCAAGTGTTAGCTAATAAAATTAGCTAAGTAAGATACACACATTTTGATAAAACGTTCTTCATTTTACTTTCATAAAACTTCGTCATATTTTACTTATCAAACGTAACCACATTACATATCATCTACAACAATCATATATCAACCCATACATCCCTTTTCCCACATTGTATCACATTTCATTTCATATCAACATATACATCATATCATCATATACCCTCTTTTTAATCAATATCTTATATCATATCAACATAGACTTACCACTTAAACATAACTTCATATCATATCTTGGCATTTCACACATAAACTTGTCACACGTATTCATATTAGCACATATTCTCACGTCACATCGTGATCTCACAACGTAAAGCACATATATTTCTTTCACACATATCTTATTATCA
The DNA here is from genome assembly GCA_034093135.1 of Erigeron breviscapus. Lineage (NCBI taxonomy): Eukaryota > Viridiplantae > Streptophyta > Magnoliopsida > Asterales > Asteraceae > Erigeron > Erigeron breviscapus. The sequence continues at coordinate 43,392,888 of CM067172.1, forward strand.
ACTTAATCAGCTTAATCAACTTCATCTCACGTCTTACATATCACACATAAACATATCGCACATATATGTATAGCACATGTAGGATATATACTCCTAATTGTGCCTATGTATCGTTCTTATCACACGTCTCAACACATCTCATTAAATCCCACATCACATTGTAATCCCACGTCTTAAATTACATGTACATCTTTCTCACATATTCATATATTTATCTTAATCAACTTATTCCCACATCTTACATCTTTAATCAGTTTACATATTACGCACTAGCTTTACAACTAGCACGATTTCCCACGTCTTAAATTTTAGGAAAAGCAATGCCATTTCCAGAGTATCCCGTCATGCTTTTAACATTGGTGGTTAGTCACTCCACCCGGAAATACTAGTCCCACGTAACTATGCCGCAAGGAGCCACTCAAGCGACCACGTACGCACTAGCTTGGCATAAACTAGCACGGGTTAAGCTTAACACTTCCCACATCAATCTCACGTATTTAGCTATAGCATTTCCCACGTATTTATATCTTTCTTACTTTTACGCACTAACACTAAGGCTAGAACGATTTCCAACATTTCACACTTTACTTTAACATTAGGTATATTCATTACCTAACTAATCCCACATCTACTTTAACGTTTAATCCCACTAACGTACACAACTCATAACATTTCTTACGTATATCTAGTGAACTAGACATTATCACACTTAAGTCTCACATATAATTTATCACGTATCATCGTCAAATCATAACATCAACATCATTAATCCCACATCTACTTTAGTGTTTAATCCTACTAACGTGTACAGATCATAGCATTCCTACGTGTAACACACTTAAATCCCACATATATTTCATCATATATCATAATCAATCATAGCATCAATATAATCAACATCACAATAAATATCGTTAAGATATCATGGCAGCAACATTATGTTCATAGTACTACATATGCACATAACTACTTCATATTTAAGCGTCATCATAACATAATAAACCACTTCAGCATGCATACATTCCCACATAACCTCCCGCATAACCCGGAAAACCAACACACATAAGATAATCTAATTAAGAGGTTAATTATAGAAAACCACTTTTTGTTGTGCCTCCAGCGTGAGAAAAGTCATGTATCTTACCTTGGTACTGCTTAGCAATGAGTTACGTATGCCTTACAGTGCTTGCTAAGTGCTCTCGACAACCTAGAACGAGTATAAGATCGATCTATAAGCTAAACGAAATGTTTTGTGCAAACTGGGCATCAGGTGCGTCGCACCTCCCAAGTGGTGCGTCGCACCAATCATACAGAAACTCAGATCAGGTATAGGTGCGCCGCACCTGCCCTTGGTGCGTCGCATATCGGGCTCCCTTCGAAAATCAAAATCCCTAATCTGGGCAGTGGTGCGCCGCACCACCCACCTGGTGTGCCGCACCTGGGGTGCCGACCAGCAAAACCAACTCAGTTTCTCTTCATTCACCTTTCAAACGGATCCCAAACCTCCACCACGACTTACACCCATTAAATTGACATCAAATAGGTCACAATTAAGCATTTGAAAACATCAATTAATCCTTGAATCAATTACATAAATGAATCCTTCTTTTTGATCATCAAAACGACTCGAAACCGCAACGTTTGGTTCAAAAACACAATTGAACACACATGGATCTAATTAAACACCTGAGATTCACTTATTTACATATAAACAACATTATTCAACATTAAAGTTTGCATCTTGACATAATTAATCAACTCTATTAACGATTATAATCATAAAAACAACGTTTTTGACCTAAAACATCATGATCAAGGAACCCCAACCCTTTAGGCCGAATCTACAGGGGTAAATCCTAATTGAAAACCTGATTAACAATCAGTAGGTGATGCTATACCTGTAGGCTTGATCAACGGATCGAAAAGCACTCGAATTCCCTTCCAAAATCTCCCGAAATCAACTATAACTTGAAGATTAGATCTAAGCTTTTGTTTGCAGGTGTTTCTAGGGTTTTGTAACTGATCAAAAGGGTTCTTGGTCGACCATAGGGCGCCTTATATACTGGAGACAACTTTCAATTTTACATCTAGGCCCTCGCACTTCGTTATAACTCGTTTCGACACTTAACGGCTCGTTTAACGCCCACAGAAACACTTATCGACCCTTAAATCTTATCGGGAACATTAAATGACTTCATTTATCATTATCTACTTTAATTTCATTATTTTAAATCATTTTAACACATAACTCACGTAATTCGTTTAATTCACATAAGCACATATACAACACATAGTTACTAACGGTCACTAACGACAAGTTGACGGTCAACGTCAAAAGTCAAACTTGATAAGTTTGGGATGTTACAATTTAATATTTGAAGATTTGTGGTGTGAAACTAGATAATATTGAATGATAGTATTGATAAGATTGTGTGCTTAGTTTAGTTTATGAAGTGTAAGTATGTGATTAGATGGGTTTTATTGAGGCCAAAATCGGAAAAGGTGGTCCGGCGGTAGGGGTAGCCGAAATCAGAAAATGGAGGGAAGGAGGGAGAGTGAGGGACAAGATAGTGTTTGCAAGGGTTTATATATAAATATATAAATATATAAAATAATATAAACTATGTTAAATATTTATTAAATTAAAAAAAACAGAGGTAAAGTGGGTCCTAGGTGTACACATGGATGTCAAGTAAGCAATGACTGGCTCCACATCATACGTCAACTTGTACAGACCCTTTATAGGTGTTTTATCCGGTTTTGTTCCCCATAATAGAGTATTTTTTTGTTTGGACCCTAGAAAAAATATTTGAGACAAGTTGAGACTTTTCAATCAAATAGCCCAATATTATAATCTCCCTATTTATAGACAGGAGAATTACAATTTGGTGAAGAGCAAGCCCTGAAGTCTTGACTGAGTCAGTCAACTACACCCATTTGCATCCTTAATTCTTGTCTCTAAAAATATTATCACACTATATATTAATTTATATGGAAAAAGCTGCTTAATCTTCAGAATTAATCACTCTTCACATCCAACTTGTTTTTTTCCGAGTATTCTACCATATGTCGGTTATATATTTTTATTATATTTATTCAGTATTGTAGTTAATCAACGAACAACAATGGTGACTTTATTATATGTAACTACATATATGTACGTGTAATGCATTCCTATTTAATATTACATTTATTCTTTTTGTAATTGTAATGAAGCCACAACGTGATCCTTTTGTTTGTCCCTTTTGTTTTTCTACATTGTCATTTAGAAGAAGATATGGTCAATGAGCTTTAATCTACCAATTTACGAATCATTGTTGTTATTAGCTTTCGCATATCATCAAACAAAAGGTATTTTTCTTATACATAAAGTAGACCGGGACCAAACAAATAAATCTTTCGAATAGATTTTCAACTAAATCTATTAATGATCCCATAGATATAGAAAATTAGTTTTTTTTAACGTTCAATTTTTGGGTCTGGGGCAGTTTACATAACCTAAAATAATTTAAGAAAAAAACCCTCACAGACATTAAAGGAATCGAAATCAAGACCTGCGTATAAAATCAAAGAAGCCTCCTCACCGTTTCAGGCATTTTCCGGTTAATTAGCCCCTTCATTAAAAGTGGGCATGGTTTTTGCAAATTTTAGCCGCTAAATTTGTTAATTATGAAAATTGATAAGTTACCGAAAGTTTTGATTTATCTAAGATATGCTCAATTTTTATCGCAGCTCAAATATTGGTAAAAATTAAAGAGTAGGGACAATTTTTCTATTGATAATATAAAGTATTGAGTTCGATCAAGCTCGAACACTCCGCCAATTAAATATAACCATTGAGTTCATCATGTATGTTTCACATTACAATTTACAATAAACCGATTATGGGCCTATTTGGTTGCCCGTTTTCGGTCCTTAATCTGTAAAACTTAAACGAATGTGGTATAAGTATCCGCTCTCGTTAAATATTAGTTACTCCAAGTAAAAAAAGAAGTAAATAAGTAATCAAAAGTTATGGAAAAAAGGAGAATAGAAATAGGGGTGTGTGTTTCATGTGGTTTCATGTGTGATGAAAACTGAAACCTAAAACTTGCCATGGTTGCATATGGCACACGTGGACGCATGTGTTTGTGTGTGCGAATCCGTGTGTACTAAAAAAAAAAGATGGCATGTGGGATTTATGAACAAAAACGTAGAGTCAAGAATGGCAGTACTCCACGCTCCAAGAATTGTACCTTTCAATTAATACTATTATTATTGCCTTAACCTAACTTTCTCAGTAAAAGAATGTTGCCCACACGTGCATTTCCACCTTCCACGGATCCTCAAGTGTCACTCGATCTTTTCTACTATACAAATATTTTCACATAAACGTATGTTCTACCATTTTTTTAATCCCAATTAATTAATCATGTATGATCGATTAGATTTGTACCAAACATTAGATAGATGTGTGTTTATAGATTGTTTGTAATTTTATATCTTATTTCCTGACCACGATATATATTTAAATACTGAATAAAATGAGGTTTCTAGTTTATGTGTTATATTCTACTATTGGATTTGAACCAATTAATTTTGTCATATGAAATGATCGATACTCTAATCGTTGAGTCAAGTAGGGAGAGTCAAGTAAGAGAAAAACTTATTGATGTATTACCATGTTTATTTTGACATATTGTGCTTTAAGAAAAAAAAGTTCCTTTTAATGAAAACAAATGTGTTTAGCTAGCATTGCCGACGACATCAATTGTTGCCTGCCCTAGTTGGTCCTCGAAGCTAGACATTGCAAGGCTAATAGATGAATATAAATAGTGGTGTTCTTTGGAACCACTTTTGGCCTCCAAGATAGACTTGCAACTTTAATTTGCAAGGCTAATGGATGTAGATAGTGGTGCTTCTTTGAACATCTTATGACGTACTCCGTACCAGGGGCGGTACTAAAGGGGGGCAAAGGGGGCAAATGCCCCCCTCAAAATTTGAATTTTGTCATGTATTTTTAAATTTTTCATAGATTTTTAAAAATTTTCTATAGGTTTTTAACATTTTGCCCCCTTTAAAAAAAAATTCACGGATTCTTTAAATTTGCCCCCTCTGAAATTTTTTCTTGGTACCGCCTCTACTCCGTACTATTTAACCAATAGGAATTAGTTGGTAATTACTTCATACATTAAGTTTTTGCAAGGGTGTGCACACCACATTAAAATAAAGTAATTGCATTATATTTTTTAAGTATACCAATGAGGAGGCTATAATCAAGTATATGTATATACTTGATTTACCTATATTATAGGGTTGTCTAAATCATATTTAAGAGAATGACTACTAATTGATGATGATGAATAAGAAGCTAATTAAAGGATAGATGTGCTTGTGTGATGATGAATAACCACTACTTGTTGAGGAGTCATCCAAAATTCAATGTTCTTGTCGTTTCGACATAGGATGTGTCATTTTCTTTGCATGACAATATATAAAGTTCCATAACATATGCTCGATCAATTAATAACAATTCGTGTGCAAGCAGACACATTATATACATTTTGCTTAATATTTTGGCAAGATACACGAAAAAACTTTATTCATTACTAAAAACATTTGAAACACTTTTAAAAATATCTAATCAAGCTCACATTTTTACAAACATTTGAAATTAGTTAATTTAATTGTGTAATATTTATTGGGTACTTTCATTCTGTTAAATAATAGTTGTTGATATGTGATAATTGATGGAGATAATGATAAAAATCAGAATAATAAAAGAGTTGCCACGTAAAGAAGCCCATGAAGTGGGGGTATTTGTCTAGGTTCATCTGATCTTTTGTGGCCCATCTTCATGGTCCTAACACCAACTACCACTAACCTTAAGGTGCTTCAAAGTGTACAACCCTTAATGCCATATGTACAACTTCTCATTCCATTCATATAATTATTGACCCGAAGGCCACCGGGTATGAAAAGGTGGTGAAAGTGTTTGGCCATGGCTAGTACCAGTATGCCTAGCTGTCCTCCATGTGATTGTATTTGTATTTCTTTTAGTAGCTATTTTTGTTTTTTCCTGTGATATCTTGTTAAATTTATAACCTAATTAATTAGATGTGGATATGCATAAGCTTATCCATAACCACATATATTAATCAAATAATTGTGGTTGATTAAAATAACTAGTCAAATTCAGACCCATGTCATGGATTTAAATATGTTACTCGATCGGGTTCTACCTTTCAACGTCCTATTCATACTACTGAAAATTTTAAAGAAATTCTTTCATTGCATGAAACAGAAAGAAAGAAAGAAAGAAAAAATCTGTCCACTGCCGTTTTCTTGTGGATTTTGAGCCCCGATACTTCGATGGTGTATGGAAGAGGTTAAGATATAAACAAACCTTGCTTCTACCTAGGTAGAGAGGCTGCTTTCAGGTTCTACCTAAATGATATGATAAAAAATGGCCTCCAAGTTCTTTCTTTCATTTTATGAAACGAAAAAAATCATATATAGCTTTAATCTAAAGTATAAATAAGAATGAACCTTTTAATCTCTTGTACCACATTGATACCTACATAACCATTCTGTAAAGTTTTGGTGTATCGAGGTGAATGCACCTAAATGGATGCCACCACATGAAGTTGGTAAAATCTGTTCTGAGACGAGAATAGAACCCACACCAATTTTTTTGTTAGGCTACACTTACAATGAGGCCCCATATGAGTGGTGGCAGGTGGCAACTTGATGTATGGCCAAGTGGTTAATACGACATTAATCTAAAAAAAAAGGAAAAATGATAATGGGGAGAACCTTAGCCACGGTACTACAAATTGAATACCCATCGACTCACCCGTATGAGCCATATGATGCAGGTACGATACCTCAATCCTAATTCCCACATGATTTGGACAACCCGAAAAATCTAACCCGCGTCTTTAGAGCTCCACATGTGGACTTAGATTCATTGGTAGCGGATACCTTAAAGAAATTGTTTTTTGTATCAAGTGGGGATCAAATTTGGGACCTTAAGGTCACCAAGTGCTTCTCTTACCACTGGGATGATAATATACATAGTTGTCGATTCGTAACTTTTGACTCGACCTAAATAATAATTTTTGACTTGTGACTCGAAACGTGACTCGATGAAAGGACTCGACTCGACCAAAAGACAGAATTTTTTTTTTTGTTCTGGCCGTAAATTTATGGCTGGGAGCCGTAAATTTACGGCTTAATTACAACTGACCGTAAAAACCTAGCCGTAAAATTATGGCTTAAATTATAACTAGCCGTAAAAATGAGCCGTAATTCGCTCCTGGATTTTTTTCTTCCCTGATCAAAAGTAACTCGAAAATACAAGGGCCGTAAATTTATGGTCCTGGGCCGTAAATTTACGGTCAGGTCTGCACAAAACCATTTTGACTCAAATTTGATTCAAACTCTTTCCAAAGCTCAAATGCTCAAACCAAAACACCAAAAAGAGTAAAATCACATATTACAACATAATGGATACATCCAAAACCTTAACCATTGAAATTTACATTAAAACGACCAAACGGGTCGCATTACCCACGTTGTCATTAACCAAGACTATTCCATACTTTGAGTTACAAAAGACCATGACTCCAAACTAAGTTTTTGCAGAAATATAGATTACCAAATATGACAAAACATCACAAATGTACCAAGAGCCAAGTTTATCAAAACAACAAGAGTATCATGAGCCATAATGAGGTAGGATGACTAAGTATCTATACCAAAAGTTCCATTCTTCCGCGAATGGACAATTACCTTCCAAAACACCTAGATCAACTTCTTATCAACACTTCAAATCAACAAGGGCTTAGTTCCTTCTTCCGGAACCACCTATAAAAATGGTAAACAAATAAAAGTAAGCGAATGCTTAGTGAATAAACTTGCATACAAATATATATATACGAAGGAGGGCAAAAACACAAAAGACTATCGCATGTAGCCAATGGTACCGTCATACCATCACTTGCATACTCACTTTTGCGCTAACAAACACATACATGGATCCATATACGCTAAACAATAATCAAAGAGGTTCTTAGGCCTCATCTCAATACAACTTTGGGGTTCTTAGGCCCCGGCCTCAAAATTAGGCCCTAACGCCGAATCGATTACCACACACGGAATCCACCATCATATGGTAATCGACCCAACGCACATATAAGAGTATGCAAATTTACTCACCTCTTCCGCGGCTAACAACTATCAAGATTTCCACAACACATATGACAAAGCTTTCAACCTAGCAAATAATCACAATATTCATATAAGACTATATCACAATCTTGGCTAACTCAATTTAGCCATACTAACAAATCACTAGCATTCCTAACCCACAACAAACCCATTGTGTCATTAAGTTGCTTTACTTAAAAAAAATCCATTTTGGTGCAAAAATGTTCATCATCATCTTTACCAAACTCACCATTTCACTTTGTGTAACACCCCAAGCTAGGCCTGGAATATTACTGAAATTATATAGCACACAGTGGAATTATCGTAGAACATGAACTACATGAATAAAAAGGATTCGGTGAACCCAAACCAACATTTAAAGTAAAGGAATGCAAAACAAACATAAAGTCATCAACGGGTTCAAACAACAATACAATACAATCTAGAAGGTCCTAAGCATAAACCCTAAGAGGGCAAACGGATGACGGATCCATGAAAGTCTCAGTCCAAGCCTTAGCAAGATCAACAAATAGCCATCAAGTCTCCATTTTCACACGAATACCTGAAAAGTGCACTAAACAAAGTCAACACTAGGTTGGTGAGTTCGTAGTGATGGATCACAAGGAACCATCGTCAAATAACATATAAGTATAAGATAAAGGCGAGTCACGACTTACAAGTGGATTTTATAATGCACAATGTCAACCAAGATAGGTAAACTTATAGTAAACCTCGTCACATGACAACCCGATAATGTATCATCAATAATGAGAGATGTGTGTCATAAATATGCATAAGTGATGTCAATATCAAATTATGTGTCGTATGTATGCAAATGTCATAATGTATATCATATGTGTGTCAACCACGTCATCAATGCAATAAATAGAATATGCTTGCGTGTGCCCCGCACATATAGAGTATGCTTGCGTGTGTACCGCACAAATAGAGTATGCTTGCGTGTGCCCCGCACGAATAGGGCTGCTTGCGTGTGAACCGCACAAATAGTGTATGCTTGCGTGTGTATAACTCAATCTCACCAAACAGACCACCAACCGATTCCCATAAATCGGTCTCCCCAATTCAAACCACAAGTCAAAATTTCATCCGACAGCCGAAACAACATGTACATACACTTCGGAGAATTTACTTTCACCGAATCATAGATGCTTATATATACGGTCACCGGCAGTCTTCCCACCACATCTATAACCCTTTGAAGGAATAATCGACTTCCATGTATGCACAACTATCCTAATCACAATATATAATGTAACACCCGTCGTTTAAAAATATGGGTTTTCAAAACTTTTCACCTAACGATGTTAAATTGCGGAAGTAAAGACTGTAAAAGTCAAAACTGATAAAAACATTTCGGTTTCTGCATTTATTTGGTGTTACATGCCATATCAAACAATAGTTCAAATGAAAACCCAACGGTTGCCCAACATAAAACAACCGTTCACATGTCACAACATAAATTCGACATTAAGTACGAAATGAAAATAAATGTCTAAGCAAAGATTCGTCTATGGATAACTAAGGCTCCTTCAATGAATCTACCCAAGCTCACACATCCTTCATCTAATTCCATCAAGCTAAACCTGAGGGAACAACCACATTAAAGAATCAAGTGTTAGCTATAAGAATAGCTAAGTAAGATAACACTTAATTAAAAGCATTTGTCCAATTAAAACAATCTTCATTATTAGACAAGTTTTATTAGGCACAACACACATCACACGTTCACACATATACTACATTTCGACTTCATATTAATTAGGATAATCATCCTAAATGTGCCTATCCTGCATTAGTTCACACATTGTCACACGTATCTTTGTTAACTGCATATAAGTGTGCCCTGCATCACACCCGACTGGATGATCAGTCAAAAGACTACTCATCTTACGTCGTTAAGGAGTGGCAAGCCAATCCAAGAGTAATCCGTATGTGGAGGTTGGTCAAACCTCTCGTATTACTCGCCCTGCGTTATAAAGACCATGTTGCGAGGAGCCACCTAAGCAACAACTGCATCAACGCACTCATCCGGCTGAGACAAGTACGGGTTAAGCTTAACACTTTCCCTGCATTAGTTTTATGAGCTCAATTTCACACATATAGATTGGGTCCCTGCATTCCCAAACATTCACACACATATAGTCTAGGTAACACACATTCCTAGACATTCACACACTTTAACTTCATTACGTTTGGATCCTTAAACGTGCAAGTGACATAGTAACCTAGCAAGTCTAGTGAACTAGGCGTACAAGTCAAGCATGCATATCACACATCAACTTCATTTCTATATATCATGCATATCAAGATACTTCATTAAACTACATCAACTGCATAGCTACATACTACATTAAGCAATACTACATTACACTACAATAGGGACTGCATCTCAGGTCTCATGGTCAACTGCATAACCCATAATACCTCCCAAGTAACCCATATGCCCACATGCAATATAAAGATACCGAATGGAAGTGTTTACGATTTGAAACCAGCTTTTAGTTGATCCCCCAGCGTGTCAAAGTAGTGTATCTTACCTGGTAGTAGTGTACACGCGCAAACAAATAGCTAATAGTGCTTATCAGTAATCCCCGACACCTATCGTACATTAACATATGAAATATAAGTCATTTGGGACTCAAACGAACTTAACAAACCTCACGAACTTAGTCTGGAAAATCCTTCTTACGAACTTAGCTACAGTTCTTACGAAGATAGTTTGTTCTTACGAAGATAGTTTGTTCTTACGAAGATAGTGACTGCGTACGAAAATAGAAGCCTTACGAAGGTTATCTTCGTTCGAAGTGCAGAAACGTGTTTTTCGACCTTTTTCCAGAAAATGACCCCAAAACTCTTTAAGTACCGATCGAATTGACACAAAAACATTAATCTTTGATCATCAAAACATCTCTTATCAATCCAAATCGTTAAAACATCGTTTACAATCGTTTTAGGCCAAATACTTGATTAAAACACATAAATTAACCAAGAACACAATGAAACCCTAATTCCTTTACAAACCCCTTTTCAATCAGATTTGATTCAACACACACGACTCATGATCTGAAAATACGATCAATGAATTGATTATTACCTGCAAATGACAAATAGAATGCAAATACTCTTGACAATGACCACCAATTCACACACAAAACGACTTTTCGGCTTGAGATTTGATGAGAGAAGACTATGGAATGACTTAGGATCAGTTAGGGCTTGTTTAGAAGAAGTGAGATCTGCAAATAACCTCCTAATGACAGCCTCTAAGCTACTAATCCCGTTTTTGACTTTCCACACATGTCAAAACTAGTCCCTAGGCTTCCTAATCCTTCATTATTGGTCACAAACTTCTTTATTGCCCATATACAACATTAACCCTTCATTAAATGTCACTATATAGACATAATTTCTTCATATTTCACACATTTATACTACATTAAATTTAGGTTTTCAAACCTCACACATAACACACATTAACTACGTATATGCATATATTCACACTAGACTTAACGACACACATGAGGTTGACTTAACAGCGTTAGTCAAATCTTAAAGAAAAGTTTGGGATGTTACAATTACCTCCCCCTTAAGAGGATTCCGTCCCCGGAATCTCATCATTAAGGAACAACTCGGGATAATTCTCCTTCATTACTGCTTCAGTTTCCCAAGTCAAGCTTTCTCCATGATTATGCTTCCACTTTATCAAGACAAGATCTATCACTTTCCTGCGTAACTTCTTTTGCTTCCTTCCAAGTATTGCCACCGGTTCTTCAACCATTTTCTTCATTGGGTCAATGCTCACATCTTGAATTGGAATCACACTTGACTCCTCGGCTAGACACTTCCTTAGGTAGGATACATGAAAGGTGTTGTGAATTCCATCCAATTCTGGAGGTAATTCCAACTGATATGCTACATCCTTAATGCGTTTCAAGATTTTAAAAGGTCCAATAAACCTTGGACTCAACTTGCCCTTCTTTCCAAATCGGATTACTCCTTTCCATGGTGACACTTTCAGCATCACTAAGTCACCTACATTAAACTCCATTGGTCTCCTTTTCTTATCTGCATAAGTTTTCTGCCTTTCTCTGGCCACACGTAAAGCTTCTTTAGCTACATTAACTTTCTCAGCGGAGATTTCAATAATTTCGGGACCGGTTAACTGTTTTTCACCGGGCTCCATCCAACAACTTGGAGTCCTACATCTCCTTCCATATAACATTTCAAATGGTGGCATTCCAATACTTGCATGGTGACTATTATTATAAGCAAATTCAATCAACTTCAAGTGTTCATCCCATGCTCCACCATAGTCTAGTACACACGTTCTCAACATATCCTCTAAGGTTTGGATGGTTCTCTCACTTTGCCCATCGGTTTGAGGATGATAGGCGGTACTCAAGTTCACTCTAGTACCCAATTCTCGTTGAAGACCCTTCCAAAATTTAGACACAAATCTAGTGTCCCTATCCGAGACAATAGACAATGGAACTCCATGTTTCGAGACAACTTCATCTATATACATCTTTGCCATCTTCTTTAAAGGCACATCTTGTCGGGTAGCTAGAAAATGAGCACTCTTCGTCAATCTATCTACAATCACCCAAATCATATCATTCCCTTTCGGCGTTTTCGGTAGCTTCGTTACAAAGTCCATCGTGATATGATCCCATTTCCACTCGGGAACGTCTAATTGATGCAACAAACCATACGGCTTTTTATGGTCCGTTTTCACACGTGCACATGTCAAACACTTTGCTACAAAATGAGCTACTTCACCTTTAATATTCGGCCACCAATAAATCGGCTTCAAATCTGCATACATTTTGGTGACACCGGGATGCATCGAATACCTACTTCTATGGACCTCTTCAAGGATCAACTCCCGGTTACCACCGAGCAGTGGCACCCAAATACGACCCTTGTATGTTTTAAACCCACGGCTATTAGTCTCCATCACAAGTCGTTTCTTCTTCCCAATACTCTCTTTATCAATATTATCCTTCATTAATGCCATCTCTTGTGCTTCTTTAATTCGATCTAATAGACCCGACTTGGCTTGAACTTGCATGCTCATCAACTTACAAGAAGAGCTTTGCACTTTCCTACTTAGTGCATCCGCCACTACATTGGCTTTACCCGGATGGTATTTGATTTCACAATCATAGTCTTTAAGTAATTCCATCCACCTTCTTTGTCTCACATTCATCTCCTTTTGAGTAAACATATATTGTAAACTCTTATGGTCGGTGAAAAGTGTGCATTTAGTACCATATAAGTAATGTCTCCATAATTTCAATGCAAACACAACCGCCGCTAGCTCAAGATCATGGGTAGGGTAATTCTTCTCATGAGGCTTCAACTGACGTGAAGCATAGGCAATCACTTTGTCTCTCTGCATTAAGACACAACTTGTCGGGTAGCTAGAAAATGAGCACTCTTCGTCAATCTATCTACAATCACCCAAATCATATCATTCCCTTTCGGCGTTTTCGGTAGCTTCGTTACAAAGTCCATCGTGATATGATCCCATTTCCACTCGGGAACGTCTAATTGATGCAACAAACCATACGGCTTTTTATGGTCCGTTTTCACACGTGCACATGTCAAACACTTTGCTACAAAATGAGCTACTTCACCTTTAATATTCGGCCACCAATAAATCGGCTTCAAATCTGCATACATTTTGGTGACACCGGGATGCATCGAATACCTACTTCTATGGACCTCTTCAAGGATCAACTCCCGGTTACCACCGAGCAGTGGCACCCAAATACGACCCTTGTATGTTTTAAACCCACGGCTATTAGTCTCCATCACAAGTCGTTTCTTCTTCCCAATACTCTCTTTATCAATATTATCCTTCATTAATGCCATCTCTTGTGCTTCTTTAATTCGATCTAATAGACCCGACTTGGCTTGAACTTGCATGCTCATCAACTTACAAGAAGAGCTTTGCACTTTCCTACTTAGTGCATCCGCCACTACATTGGCTTTACCCGGATGGTATTTGATTTCACAATCATAGTCTTTAAGTAATTCCATCCACCTTCTTTGTCTCACATTCATCTCCTTTTGAGTAAACATATATTGTAAACTCTTATGGTCGGTGAAAAGTGTGCATTTAGTACCATATAAGTAATGTCTCCATAATTTCAATGCAAACACAACCGCCGCTAGCTCAAGATCATGGGTAGGGTAATTCTTCTCATGAGGCTTCAACTGACGTGAAGCATAGGCAATCACTTTGTCTCTCTGCATTAAGACACAACCCAAACCCGTAATAGAAGCATCGCTATATACCACTAAATCATCAGTACCTTCAGGCAAGGCAAGGATAGGAGCTTCACACAACTTCTTTTTCAACGTTTGGAATGCATTTTCCTGCTTTTCAGTCCACTCGTACTTCACACCCTTCTTTGTTAATTCCGTCATAGGCTTGGCTATTCGGGAAAATCCTGAATAAACCTTCTATAATACCCAGCTAAACCAAGAAAACTCTTAATCTCGGTAGGAGTCTTTGGCTGCTCCCACTTTGAAACAGCTTCAATCTTTGAAGGATCTACTTTAATACCTTCTGATGAAATAACATGACCAAGAAACTGCACTTCTCGGAGCCAAAACTCACATTTAGAAAACTTTGCGTACAACTTCTTCTCCCTCAACACCTCCAAAACTGCTTTCAAATGCTCACGGTGTTCATCCTCTGACTTAGAATAGATCAAAATATCGTCAATAAACACAATAACAAAATGATCTAGAAAGGGGCGGCATACCCGATTCATTAAGTCCATAAACGCGGCTGGAGCATTGGTCAACCCAAATGGCATGACCAAGAACTCATAATGACCATATCTAGTCCGGAAAGCTGTCTTTGCTACATCTTCCTTCTTTACCTTCAACTGATGATAACCGGACCGCAAATCAATCTTTGAAAAATACGAAGCACCATGTAGTTGATCAAAAAGATCATCAATTCTCGGGAGAGGATACTTGTTCTTGACCGTTCATTTGTTCAACTCACGATAGTCAATACACATGCGCATCGATCCATCCTTCTTCTTAACAAAGAGAACCGGAGCTCCCCAAGGCGAGGAACTAGGTTGTATGAACCCCTTGTCAAGTAACTCCTGAAGTTGCGTCATTAATTCCTTCATTTCTGTAGGATCTAATCGGTAAGGTGCTTTAGCAACGGGTGTAGCACCGGGAATAAGATTTATCTGAAAAGTAACTTCACGATCGGGAGGAATACCGGGTAGATCATCAGGAAACACATCGGGGAAATTGGATACTACATCAACACTAGCGATTGGAGACTTCTCTTTTCTTGCATCAATGACATAAGCCAAGAAATGGCTCTTGTTTTTCCTTATACATTTAATAGCTTTCATCATACTAATAATCTTTATTCCTCCTCTCTTCTTGTCTCCATACACCGTTATCACTTTACCCTCGGATATAGGCAATCGAATTATCTTTTGGGAACATAAAATACTAGCTTTCATCATACTAATAATCTTTATTCCTCCTCTCTTCTTGTCTCCATACACCGTTATCACTTTACCCTCGGATATAGGCAATCGAATTATCTTTTGGGAACATAAAATACTAGCTTCATTTCTAGCCAACCAATCCATACCAATCACTACATCAAAACCACCTAAGGTAGTAGGCAATAGTTGGACTGGAAAAGAACGACCTTCAATCTCAATGTCACAATCGTCATAACCCACACGTATATTATTAACCGTACCATTAGCAATTTCTACCTCTAATGAACAATCTAAGGGAGTAGTGACTCTTTCTAGCTTAGGAGCAAATAATGTGGACACAAACGACCTATTTGCACCTGAATCAAATAAAACAGAGGCAGGCTTTGAGTTAACAAGGAAAGTACCACATACCACTTCATCGTTGTTCCTTGCGTCATCAACCGTCATTTGAAGAGCTCTCACTTTTGTTGCTGTCGTGGCGGTCTTCTTTCCAACATTCTTCATCTGTGGACAATCGGCAATGAGATGACCCGTTTCTTGGCACTTGTAGCAACGAGTCTTGTCCCTACATTCAGTGGCAAGATGTCCCGACTTCCCACACTTATGGCACCTTCTTGTCTTGTCGGTACAATGCCCTTCATGAATTGTCTTGCAAAATGTACACCATGAACCATTCTTCTTTTTATCCTTGTCACCACTCGAACTACCACTTCCACGGAACTTCTTATTATTATTGTTATTGGAAGACCAATTTGACCTTCTTTTAAACCCCGACTTCTTATCATCACTCTTCTCAACCTTCTTGTCCGAAGCGAAATCATCGTCAAGCTTCTTAGACTCCTTGATAGCTTCAGGCAGAGTCTTGTGCTGCCTGCAGATACCTCGATAACTCGGAGGCAAACCATCAACATAGCAAGCAACCTGATCTGCATCAGTACGGAATATATGACCCACGAACTTCATCTTCTCCATGAAGGAACGAGCATACTCGTTGACCTTTCCGACTTCAGCCGTCAAGCACGAAACTCCTTTTCCATCTTACGCTGCTCATGAACCCCAATATATTCCTCAATGAATTTCTGCTTAAAGTTAGCCCACGAGATAGCAGATACCATAGCTGGAGTCATCGAAATAGTAATGCTCTTCCACCAATCCCGAGCACCTTCTTTCAACATTCGACTAGCGCACAACACCTTCTTATCCTCGGGATAGTCACAGGCTTCAAAGACCATCTCCGTATCATCGAGCCATTCCATGCAACCCACTGCATTAAGGGTTCCATCAAACTTCTGACCTCCACACTTCTGGAAACTTTCAAACTTAAACCGAGGGGCTTGAACGACATTAGGAGTAACCACAACGGCATTTGCAGGGGGAACAACAACATCATCGACCGGTGGCTCAGAGTGGTGAGAAGGCACTGAATAGTTGCCATCAGTTCCTTCAGCATTTTCAACAAGAGCGTTGTTCAATTGCTCCTGTGTCTGGGCCAATTGGGTCTGGAGAGTCCGTACGAGATTGTACAACTCAGCCGTGTTAGGGATTTGTTCCACCACTTCCTCATTAACCCTAGGTGGATTGCCGGGAGGTGGAGGCATAGGACCCAATGAGCCTTGCTGATTGACCTGGCGGGGATTTCCTCGATTTCTATTTGCATTGGCTGCAACAGCAGCAGCAGCATTGGCAGCATCTGCAGCGCCTGCACCCGGATGGACAGGTGGGGTAATGCTAGCAGTAGCTCCATCACGTCAGAAGTTGCGGTTGCGAGTGTTAACCATTTTCCTTTAATAAAAAGGTAGAGTCGATAAGCGCAAATTAAAGCAAAATGCTTGTTAAGATATGGCTAAAACATATCATCGTAACGTAAACATCTCATAAGCCCTATCACACTCGCACTCGTCCCAACCCATCCTATATCATCTTTCATTAAAACTAAGGCATCCTACAAATACCTAGCATGCATATCTTAAGTTTAAGTCCAAATCCTATGGTTAATAGGCCTTGGTTCACTTAAACCACTTCTCTGATACCAACTTGTAACACCCGTCGTTTAAAATATGGGTTTTCAAAACTTTTCACCTAACGGTGTTAAATTGCGGAAGTAAAGACTGTAAAAGTCAAAACCGATAAAAACATTTCGGTTTCTGCATTTATTTGGTGTTACATGCCATATCAAACAATAGTTCAAATGAAAACCCAACGGTTGCCCAACATAAAACAACCGTTCACATGTCACAACATAAATTCGACATTAAGTACGAAATGTAAATAAATGTCTAAGCAAAGAATCGTCTATGGATAACTAAGGCTCCTTCAATGAATCTACCCAAGCTTACACATCCTTCATCTAATTCCATCAAGCTAAACCTGAGGGAACAACCACATTAAAGAAGCAAGTGTTAGCTATAAGAATAGCTAAGTAAGATAACACTTAATTAAAAGCATTTGTCCAATTAAAACAATCTTCATTATTAGACAAGTTTTATTAGGCACAACACACATCACACGTTCACACATATACTACATTTCGACTTCATATTAATTAGGATAATCATCCTAAATGTGCATATCCTGCATTAGTTCACACATTGTCACACGTATCTTTGTTAACTGCATATAAGTGTGCCCTGCATCACACCCGACTGGATGATCAGTCAAAAGACTACTCATCTTACGTCGTTAAGGAGTGGCAAGCCAATCCAAGAGTAATCCGTATGTAGAGGTTGGTCAAACCTCTCGTATTACTCGCCCTGCGTTATAAAGACCATGTTGCGAGGAGCCACCCAAGCAACAACTGCATCAATGCACTCATCCGGCTGAGACAAGTACGGGTTAAGCTTAACACTTTCCCTGCATTAGTTTTATGAGCTCAATTTCACACATATAGATTGGGTCCCTGCATTCCCAAACATTTACACACATATAGTCTAGGTAACACACATTCCTAGACATTCACACACTTTAACTTCATTACGTTTGGATCCTTAAACGTGCAAGTGACATAGTAACCTAGCAAGTCTAGTGAACTAGGCGTACAAGTCAAGCATGCATATCACACATCAACTTCATTTCTATATATCATGCATATCAAGATACTTCATTAAACTACATCAACTGCATAGCTACATACTACATTAAGCAATACTACATTACACTACAATAGGGACTGCATCTCAGGTCTCATGGTCAACTGCATAACCCATAATACCTCCCAAGTAACCCATATGCCCACATGCAATATAAAGATACCGAATGGAAGTGTTTACGATTTGAAACCAGCTTTTAGTTGATCCCCCAGCGTGTCAAAGTAGTGTATCTTACCTGGTAGTAGTGTACGCGCGCAAACAAATAGCTAATAGTGCTTATCAGTAATCCCCGACACCTATCGTACATTAACATATGAAATATAAGTCATTTGGGACTCAAACGAACTTAACAAACCTCACGAACTTAGTCTGGAAAATCCTTCTTACGAACTTAGCTACAGTTCTTACGAAGATAGTTTGTTCTTACGAAGATAGTTTGTTCTTACGAAGATAGTGACTGCGTACGAAAATAGAAGCCTTACGAAGGTTATCTTCGTTCGAAGTGCAGAAACGTGTTTTTCGACCTTTTTCCAGAAAATGACCCCAAAACTCTTTAAGTACCGATCGAATTGACACAAAAACATTAATCTTTGATCATCAAAACATCTCTTATCAATCCAAATCGTTAAAACATCGTTTACAATCGTTTTAGGCCAAATACTTGATTAAAACACATAAATTAACCAAGAACACAATGAAACCCTAATTCCTTTACAAACCCCTTTTCAATCAGATTTGATTTAACACACACGACTCATGATCTGAAAATACGATCAATGAATTGATTATTACCTGCAAATGACAAATAGAATGCAAATACTCTTGACAATGACCACCAATTCACACACAAAACGACTTTTCGGCTTGAGATTTGATGAGAGAAGACTATGGAATGACTTAGGATCAGTTAGGGCTTGTTTAGAAGAAGTGAGATCTGCAAATAACCTCCTAATGACAGTCTCTAAGCTACTAATCCCGTTTTTGACTTTCCACACATGTCAAAACTAGTCCCTAGGCTTCCTAATCCTTCATTATTGGTCACAAACTTCTTTATTGCCCATATACAACATTAACCCTTCATTAAATGTCACTACATAGACATAATTTCTTCATATTTCACACATTTATACTACATTAACATTTAGGTTTTCAAACCTCACACATAACACACATTAACTACGTATATGCATATATTCACACTAGACTTAACGACACATATGAGGTTGACTTAACAGCGTTAGTCAAATCTTAAAGAAAAGTTTGGGATGTTACATATAATCATAAACGAATGCATAATAAATCAAACAATCCAATCAAACCACTAGTAAGTCAATCAAACAATCAAACACGTATGTGTGCACTTTCCAGCCCGAATCTCAATCAAGTAGGGAGCTATGAACCTCACCTGATGTGATCAAACGAGTATTACCGCATTCCAAGATGAGTAAGTAAGGCCTGAAGTGCTACAATGATCAAAACCTACTTCACAAGTATCGAGTCAACATATAATACCCAAACGGTAAGGTCTAGCTAGTTAGTGGTATGCCATGACCAGACAATCGCTTTACAAGCTTCCCCGTCCAAAGAACTGTGACACTTTAAACCAACATTTTTAGAAATAATATTAGTTTCATCTCAAATGGATGAAATCATAAGAAAGTAGACTCTCACACGATTTCAAGGATAGCTAATACGTTAAAAACGAACTTACGGTTTAAAAGTTATGACCGTTTCAATTTATAGCTTCTTCCTCTCAATCTCGACGAGGCCATAACTGCCCCTCGCCGAGATCAACACCAAAAATATGGCACTGGAATTCAATCTCGACGAGGCCATAATTGCCCCTCGCCGAGATCAGCATCAGATCAGCACACCATTCATGAACCACACACACGACCCAAGTTCGATCCAAACTCATTTTTGAACATCTAAAGACCATTTTGAAGCTAGGAAACATGTTACCAACATATTTTGACAAAACCCATCACCAAAACCTTTCCATAACACAAATCCAACAAGAATCAAACCCTAGAACCCTAAATTTTGACTCAATTGGGTTTTGACTTGCAATTTGACCTAAGAATACTTGGATTTGACTAGAGGCATGTTCAACAACATAAAATGGTAATTATAAGATAGATTAAACTTACCAAAGTCACCTCCAAAAGTCCAAACTCAAAATTGACCCGATTTGAAGGAATTCTTGCACATGGAACTCAACTTTGAGATATGATGTTTAGAAGATGATGAAGATAATTATTCTTGTTAAATTTTAGCTTGGAACCACCATTTATGATGCAAGAATTTAGAGAGAGAAAGAGAGAAGAGTGTGTGTGTTCTTGGAGTTTTTAGAGAGAGAAAAAGGAGATAAAAATGTGTGTGTTCTTGGAGTTTTTAGAGAGAGAAAGAGAGAAGAGTGTGTGTGTTCTTGGAGTTAGAGAGAGAAAGAGAGAAGAGTGTGTGTGTTCTTGGAGAATTTAGAGAGAGAAAGAGAGAAGAGTGTGTGTGTTCTTGGAGTTTTTAGAGAGAGAAAAAGGAGATAGAAATAAAATGGGTGGAGGAGGAGGAGGATGGAAGAGTTGGGAGGTTGAGTAGAAAGGGTTGGGTCTAGTTCATGGGTCATGGGTTGTGGGTTTGACGCATGGGTTGACCCGACTACAATTCTAGTTAAATTTACATATCGTTCATAATCGAGTCACATAATAAGTCGGTAATTCGTCCCTTAAGGCATACAACTAGTCAATAAGCTTCAAAGTGCACCCAATTATTTCACTAATTAAATTTGTTAGTCAATTAACGCATAAAGTCAAATGGTCAATTTTCACGGATGTTACATCATTCCCCCGTTAAAAGAAGTTCGTCCCGAAGTTCAACAAAACACTAGTTACTAAGCAAAAGCGGTTACCTAGGCCTCACATGGTCCTCTCGCTCCCAAGTGAACTCGTTTTCGTGTCTAGCATACCGTCTAACTTGACGGTCGTGTAGCGGTTGTTCTTTAATTTCTTGACCCCACTACCTAAGATTCTACTGGTTCTTCAATCCAGATTAAGCTTTTGTCTACTTGGATCAGCACGTGAAGAGTGGGGTCCGCCAAACACTTACGAAATTTACAATCATGAAATACTCTAAGCTTTTGAGGAAACTCCAATGGTCTACACTTCACCTCGGCGTACCTCTTTTGTCATTCACGGTTTAGTTGCGAGCCCTCATTGATTGGAGAATTCACCTTTGTCGTTTTAATTCACAATTTCCGACCCAAGTTAAGGGAGAACAACGCTTTCTACCTTAAGGTGCCCTAACGGGTGCCACCTTAATACTCGCATGATAACTATTGTTGTACGAGAGTTAAATCAATGGTAAGTGATCTCTCAAACTACCTCCAAAGTCAACAGCACACGCTCTCAACATATCTTCTAGCGTTTGTATCGTTCTTTTACTTTGTCCATCCATTTGAGGATGAAATGTCGTGCTCATGCCGAGTTGAGCACCCATTGCTTGTTGAAAGGCTCTTCGAAAATTTGAGTTAACCCGGGTATCTCTATCGGAGATGATAGAAACCGGAACTCCATGCTTAGACACCACCTCTTTAAAGTATAAATGAGCCATGTTGTCATACTAATCGGTTTCACGGGTGGCCAAGGGATGAGCCGCCTTCGTTAACTGATCCATAATCACTCTACTCATATCACAACCATTTATTGTCTTCGGTAACTTCGTGTTGAAGTTCATTGCGATTCGTTCCCATTTCCATTCTAGCTTCACATGTTGCACCAACAATCCGGGTAGCTCCTTATGATCGGCCTTAACTTGTAAGCAAGTGAGACACTCACTCACATATTTAGCCACCTCATGCTTCATGCCCGGCTACCGGTAAAATCCTTTAAATTTAAGTACGTCTTATCCGACCCGGAAAGGACCGAATAAGCTGAATCGTGGGCTTTATCCACAAGGGATGTTCTTAGGTTGCTCAGAAATGGGAACCCAGAGCCTCTCAACTAAACATGATCCCTTCCCTTCCTTACGATCAAATTGTTGTCCCACGTCGTCCAATTCTCCACTACCAAAGTTCTCCGGTGGCGTAGTTTGCATTTGAGTGTCAATTGGTCCCGTCACAAATGTCTTGTCCTACCGTGAGGCTCATTACTCTTGCTCGCCTTGGCTTGACCCTCTTTTTCCTCCTCAAAACATCGGCCGCAACATTGGTTTTGCCCAGATGTTAAGAGGTCATTATCAATACGATTTATCTCAGATTACATGGTCTACATTAGTCCCCCAAAAATGGCGAAATGGGATAAATACCTCTCAAAATAATGATTTAAAGAAATGGTATTCCTATGAAAAGGACCCTTTTTTTGATTACAAAAAAAAACAAAATTTGAAAATCTCTTTATTATCAAATAAAGAGGATAATTTTGAAAAAAACTATAGATATGATCTTTTATCATATAAATATATTCATTCTGAAACTAAGAAAAAATCCTGTATTTATAGAACATCATTAGAAAGAAATAAAAAGAAAAAGCAGGAAAATTCCACCAGAAAATTTTTTAACATACTCAAGAATATTCCTATAAAGAATTATCTAGGAAAAAGTGATATTATATATATGGAAAAAAATACGGATAGAAAATATTTGGGGTGGAAATTTAATACAAAAATTCAGGTTGAACCTAATAAGGACCAAATAAAGGATCAATTTCATATTTTTTATCTTCCAATTGATTCAAATTGCGAAATCAATTACAAAAAGGTCTTTTTTTATTGGATGGAAATGTCTTTTGATTGGATGGGAATGAATGAAAAATTCTTAATTTTAAATCACCTCATATCAAATCCGAAAGTTTTTTACGCTAAGGCAAGAGTACTAATGTTCTAAGGGGGATCGTTATCTATCATGCCATCATGCTAAGTTTACAACAATTGTCTATCATTTTCTCATGCTAAATTCATAATAATTGTCCATTATCATAACCAATACTCATGTTCAACACATCACACAAACAAGCAATTAAAACAAGCGGTTTAAAGTATAATCCGAATCCGATATGCTCTCTAGTTATTGACCGGGTTTGTATACAGGTGATACCATCGGCTTTCCCTCCACCCAATCAACTTCCATTAAGCATATCGGTTTCCTATTATACTCAAAGCCAACATGTGCAATCCGTGATGTCATTAACTTGCATATAACATTGGGTGACTGTTGGAGTCAAGTCACTCATATATTACAAAACAGATTTGAAGATGACAAACAACTCAAGTAATACTTAAGGCCTTCGTTCTGGAGCTGAGTCAGCTTGGATATTTCCAAGCTGAGTCAGCCTGATCATCTTCACTCGAATATGGTATCTCTCAAGCTGCATCAAAAGAAGAACAAGCACTTGGTCTAAATCAAAGATGAAGAACAAGGATAGAAGACCAGGCTGATGGGTGGAAATCAGCTTGGTTCTTATAGTCAGCTGGGAGGGTACATGTTCAGCCTGGAGTATAACTTTGTATATATCATCAATCAACTGGATAAGCACCAGAAAGGACTTTCTAGAAGTGCCAGTTGTTGATTGTAAACATTCTATGAGGTATCCATTATATTGTTGATGCACGATCAACCTTGGTGAGCAACTAGGGAACAAAAAGGACAATGTCACTGTGACCTAGTACTGATCAAGCAGAAGTCATTAGATCAAGACGCGTGGAAAGAAATGGACGGCATCCAAGGCAGTGTTGATGCCTATATAAACCAGCCTTTGTGTCTCAAGAATGTGTGCATCCATAACATTAACTCTCACAACGATTAAAGCTATCAGCTTGGATCTGTGTTGTACTCAGCTTGGGCTAGTAGAGTTAATGAACAAAGTTGTAACTTGCTATTCAGCCAAGTAGTTAGATTTGTAGGCTAATCTGTTCCACAACTACTTGTAATTCTTTTTATTCATCAATAAAAGAATTGGTTCAAAACTGAGCTTGCACTTTGTTCTTGGACTGCACTTTACTTTACTGTCTTTATATTCTGTCTATTTACTTACTGTTTCTAATATAAATATCTCAAGCTGATATTGAAAAATACTTTAAGATAACTTATATTCCGCATTAAAAAATATATTCAAGCTGATTAAGTTTAAAAGTTGTATTCACCCCCCCCCTCTACAACTCTTTGAGACATCTTAAACCATCCTGTTATCTCCTTTGGGACCTATCAGGTGGTATCAGAGCAGGGGTTTTGTAATACACTTAACTTTATCCCTCTCATTTAACTTTTATTTTGGTTTAAAATATGTCTCAACCTATGTACACTGATAATGGTTCTTCAACCAGACCACCCATGTTTGACAAGACTGATTTCAGTGGGTGGAAAGGAAGAATGTCCCTTTTTCTTGAATCTATTGATAATGACATGCCTGACATACTTGTTGATGGACCTTATGTTCCAAGGGATACCGTAATCACACCTAGGCCAGCTCCAACTGATGGATCTGAGCCTGGTGCACCTGATGTAAAAGTTGTTATCAAACCCAAAGCAGATTGGGGTGATGAAGATAAAAGAATGGTCAACTTGGATGTAAAGGCCAGGAACTTTATTGTCCAAGCTGTACCTAAGGACATCTATAGAGCCATTAGATATTGTCCTAGTGCTAAAAAGATGTGGGATACATTGACTGTTATGTATGAGGGTTGTGCAACTTCTATGGAGTCTACTAAGACTACCTTAACTAGAAGGTATGAAAGATTCTTTGCACATAAGAATGAATCCCTCACTGACACTCATACCCGATTTAATGCACTTGTTAATGAGGTTCTTTTGCAAAGACATTTCAATAAACAACATAAAATAGAAATTATGTCTTTAAGAAATGAAATTTCAGTACAAACTCAAGATGATGAAAAATATTTGAAAATAAAGCATATAACTGAGTCCTGTTGTACTGGTGCAAAAAGAGCAGCCAAGTGTGTTAATGAGCAAGTACCTCAACAAATTCAGGCCATATTTGATGGTGACTATGACAAAGCTATTGCCATAAGTGAAGTATGTGCAATGGAGCCTTGTTATCAGCCTATACCTCCCACAGTTATTCACACTAAGAGAATTCTTAAAAAACAATCTGAACACCCTGGTCTTGGTTTTGTTTATGGTGGTAATCTAAAAACCTTAAATGATGGTGTCACTACTATTGATTCTAATTGTACAAAATCTGAAGTCAGCCTGAAATCTTCCAAGCTGACTGATTCTCCATCTGAATCTAGTACTGAACCTAAGACCAAAGAGAACTCTTCTAAGCTGACTAATCAAAAGAGTCATAAAGCTAAAAAGAATAAATTTGTCAAGAAGAGTCAATCTGATCCAGTCAGCTCCAAGATTAAAGCAAAAACACCCAGTCCAGACTCAGATCAACTTATATCTAAGCTGATCAAGTCCAGGCTGAGTGAGAAGAGTTTTTGCAAAAGATTGGGCTGAGAGTGCAACTTCATCTGATGATGAAAGCTATGAAGATGCTCAATGCTTCATGGTCAAAGAGCAGTCAGCCAAGTGTCAAGAAATCAAGGAAAGGTGCTTGATGGCCAGAGATGCTACTGAAAAACTTCTTGATGGCATGACCAAGCTGAGAGAAGAGAGTAATCAGCTTACTCAGTCAGCTCACTCTGCATCCACTGTTCAAGAGGTATCCCCTTTTCTCTCTCTTTCTGATGAAGAAAAACTTGCTAAATTAAACAAACTTGGTGATGAGGTTCTTTTGCAAAGACATTTCAATAAACAACATAAAATAGAAATTATGTCTTTAAGAAATGAAATTTCAGTACAAACTCAAGATGATGAAAAATATTTGAAAATAAAGCATATAACTGAGTCCTGTTGTACTGGTGCAAAAAGAGCAGCCAAGTGTGTTAATGAGCAAGTACCTCAACAAATTCAGGCCATATTTGATGGTGACTATGACAAAGCTATTGCCATAAGTGAAGTATGTGCAATGGAGCCTTGTTATCAGCCTATACCTCCCACAGTTATTCATACTAAGAGAATTCTTAAAAAACAATCTGAACACCCTGGTCTTGGTTTTGTTTATGGTGGTAATCTAAAAACCTTAAATGATGGTGTCACTACTATTGATTCTAATTGTACAAAATCTGAAGTCAGCCTGAAATCTTCCAAGCTGACTGATTCTCCATCTGAATCTAGTACTGAACCTAAGACCAAAGAGAACTCTTCTAAGCTGACTAATCAAAAGAGTCATAAAGCTAAAAAGAATAAATTTGTCAAGAAGAGTCAATCTGATCCAGTCAGCTCCAAGATTAAAGCAAAAACACCCAGTCCAGACTCAGATCAACTTATATCTAAGCTGATCAAGTCCAGGCTGAGTGAGATTTCAAAAGAAGTTTCTTTCTTAAACAATCTTTCAAAAGTTGATCAAAAGAATCTCATAGCTGAGTCAAAGAAAGCTGGAATTGGTAAAGGATATTTAAGACAGTCTGAGTATAAAGTTGTTAAAAACAATTTTAAAGAAAACTCTAAACAACAATGGAAAGTAAAAACAAATGACAAGAGTTCTTCTTCTATCCAAACTAAGTCTGGCACTTCAGTCAGCTCAAGTGAACCCATCCTTGGATGGGTTCCCAAAAAGAACTAACTCTTTTCATGATTGCAGGGCATTCACAATGCATTTATCTGGTACTTGGACAGTGGATGTTCCAAGCATATGACCGGATGTAAGTCCCTGCTATGTGACTTTAGGAACAGACTTGGTCATAATGTCACTTTAGGTGATGATTCTCAAGGAACTACAGAAGGATATGGTTCTCTTACAAATGGTACTCTCACATTCAGAAGAGTCTCTTATGTCAGTGGGCTGAAGCAATTCACACAGCTTGCTTCACCCAGAACAGATCATTGATTGTGAAAAGGCATCAGAAGACAGCATATGAAGTTTTGAAGGGCAGAAGACCTGAAATAGGGTTCTTAAGAATGTTTGGAAGCCCTTGCTTCATTCTGAATCAAAGAGACCATCTTGGCAAATTTGATGCCAAAGCTGATGAAGGAATATTTCTTGGTTATTCTACACTCATGAAAGCCTACAGAGTGTATAACAAAAGAACAAGAGTGATTGAAGATACAGTTCATGTAAAAATAGATGAATCAAACTCAGTCAGCTCAGCTCAAGAAGATGGTGATTTTGACTTTGAAGAGCTTGCTGTTCCTGACTGTGATCCTCCTACTGATCCCATTATTGAAGAAGATAATGCACCTGTTGAGGGGGAGATTCCTATTTTTCATGATCTTGATGAAGAGCTAAATCAGCCTCATGTTTCTACTCAACCTCAGAAGACAAATGAAATTATTTTACCCATCTGTGAACAAGTTCAAGCTGATAATTCTATCAACTCAGCCAACTCAGTTGTTCAAGATCTCAACAGTGATCAAGCTGAGTCTGTATCTCAAGCTGACTCTCAAGCTGATGAAGGAATATTTCTTGGTTATTCTACACTCATGAAAGCCTACAGAGTGTATAACAAAAGAACAAGAGTGATTGAAGATACAGTTCATGTAAAAATAGATGAATCAAACTCAGTCAGCTCAGCTCAAGAAGATGGTGATTTTGACTTTGAAGAGCTTGCTGTTCCTGACTGTGATCCTCCTACTGATCCCATTATTGAAGAAGATAATGCACCTGTTGAGGGGGAGATTCCTATTTTTCATGATCTTGATGAAGAGCTAAATCAGCCTCATGTTTCTACTCAACCTCAGAAGACAAATGAAATTATTTTACCCATCTGTGAACAAGTTCAAGCTGATAATTCTATCAACTCAGCCAACTCAGTTGTTCAAGATCTCAACAGTGATCAAGCTGAGTCTGTATCTCAAGCTGACTCTCAAGCTGATGAAGGAATATTTCTTGGTTATTCTACACTCATGAAAGCCTACAGAGTGTATAACAAAAGAACAAGAGTGATTGAAGATACAGTTCATGTAAAAATAGATGAATCAAACTCAGTCAGCTCAGCTCAAGAAGATGGTGATTTTGACTTTGAAGAGCTTGCTGTTCCTGACTGTGATCCTCCTACTGATCCCATTATTGAAGAAGATAATGCACCTGTTGAGGGGGAGATTCCTATTTTTCATGATCTTGATGAAGAGCTAAATCAGCCTCATGTTTCTACTCAACCTCAGAAGACAAATGAAATTATTTTACCCATCTGTGAACAAGTTCAAGCTGATAATTCTATCAACTCAGCCAACTCAGTTGTTCAAGATCTCAACAGTGATCAAGCTGAGTCTGTATCTCAAGCTGACTCTCAAGCTGTTGAAGAAGAAGCTGAACAAGAACTACAAAATGCTCCAGTTCACACTACAAAGTGGACAAGAAGTCATCCAATCAATCAAATCATTGGTGATCCCACTTCAAGGATTCAAACAAGAAGAAATGCAACTGAAAATTTCTGCATGTTTGTCAACTTTGTTAGCAAGACTGGACCAACTGAAGTTGAAGAAGCTCTAAGTGATCCATCTTGGGTGAGTGCAATGCAAGAAGAACTCACTCAGTTTGAAAGGAACAAGGTGTGGAAACTGGTTCCTAAACCAGCTGATAAAACAATTATTGGCACAAGGTGGGTCTTTAGAAACAAGATGGATGAAAGAGGTATTGTGACAAGAAACAAGGCAAGATTGGTAGCTCAAGGCTACAG
Organism: Erigeron breviscapus; assembly: GCA_034093135.1. NCBI lineage: Eukaryota > Viridiplantae > Streptophyta > Magnoliopsida > Asterales > Asteraceae > Erigeron > Erigeron breviscapus. The sequence continues at coordinate 43,422,349 of CM067172.1, forward strand.
TCAACAAGATGGAATAGATTATGATGAGACCTTTGCTCCTGTTGCTAGGCTTGAAGCAATAAGAATGTTTCTAGCATACTCAGCCTACAAAGGATTCAAAGTGTACCAAATGGATGTGAAAAGTGCCTTTCTGAATGGCAAACTTGATGAAGAAGTTTTTGTACATCAACCTCCTGGTTTTGAAAGCTCCAAGTATCCAAACCATGTTTACAAGCTGGACAAAGCTCTCTATGGATTGAAGCAAGCTCCAAGAGCATGGTATGATACACTGTCCAAATTCTTGATAAAGAATAAGTTTGAAAGAGGTAATGTTGATAAAACTTTGTTTGTGAGAAAGTTAGGAAAGGATATCTTATTAGTACAAATTTATGTGGATGACATTATTTTTGGTTCTACAAATGATAGACTGTGCAAAAAGTTTTCTGAGCTAATGTCTAAAAATTATGAAATGAGTATGATGGGTGAATTAACCTATTTTCTTGGACTTCAAATTAAACAATCCAATTCTGGAATTTTTATTAATCAAGGAAAATATGTTAAAGATTTACTCAAGAAATTTGGTTTTGACAATTGCTCTCCAATGAAAACACCTATGGGTGCTGCCACCAAGCTGAGTGAAGACATCAGTGGGAAACCAGTTGATGTCACAGCTTATAGGGGCATGATAGGTTCTTTATTGTACTTAACTGCTAGTAGACCAGATATTATGTTTGCCACATGTCTTTGTGCTAGATATCAAGCTTGTCCAAAAGAATCTCATCTTCAAGCTGTGAAACGAATTTTTAGGTATCTAAAAGGTACACCCAAGCTGGGTCTTTGGTATCCCAAAGACTCAGGATTTGATCTAATTGGGTATTCAGATTCAGACTTTGCAGGTTGTAAGATTGACAGGAAAAGCACAACAGGAAGTTGTCAATTGCTTGGCAATAGGTTAGTCAGCTGGGCTAGCAAGAAGCAGCATTCAGTCTCAACTTCTACAGCTGAAGCTGAATATGTTGCTGCTGGAAGCTGTTGCTCACAAATCCTATGGATGCAGCATCAGCTTGCTGACTATGACATTATTGTGTCCAAAACTCCTATTTTCTGTGACAATACAAGTGCCATTGCAATTACCAACAATCCTGTTAATCATTCAAGGACTAAGCATATTGATGTCAGATATCATTTTATCAGAGACCATGTTATGAAGGAAGATATTGAACTTCATTTTATTTCAACAGACAATCAGCTTGCAGACTTGTTTACCAAGCCTCTTGATGAAGCAAGGTTTAATACCTTGCTGAGCAAGCTGGGAATGTTAAATATGGAATAATCTATTAAGAAAAACTCAAGCTGATTGACCTTAGTTTAACCTAAGGATGACCAAGCTGAGTCAGCTCAGCTTGGATTTTACTTAGTAAGTTATTTTATATTTTTCATTCCTTGTTGTTGTATAAAATATTGTTTTACTCAGTTTTTTTTTTTTTTCCTCTGTACAAACTGATGGGTTTTTTTTTAGTGTTTTTTTTTTTTTTTTTTTTTTTTTTTTTTTTTTTTTTTTTTTTTTTTTTTTTTTTTTTTTTTTTTTTTTTTTTTTTTTTTTTTTTTTTTTTTTTTTTTTTTTTTTTTTTTTTTTTTTTTTTTTTTTTTTTTTTTTTTTTTTTTTTTTTTTTTTTTTTTTTTTTTTTTTTTTTTTTTTTTTTTTTTTTTTTTTTTTTTTTTTTTTTTTTTTTTTTTTTTTTTTTTTTTTTTTTTTTTTTTTTTTTTTTTTTTTTTTTTTTTTTTTTTTTTTTTTTTTTTTTTTTTTTTTTTTTTTTTTTTTTTTTTTTTTTTTTTTTTTTTTTTTTTTTTTTTTTTTTTTTTTTTTTTTTTTTTTTTTTTTTTTTTTTTTTTTTTTTTTTTTTTTTTTTTTTTTTTTTTTTTTTTTTTTTTTTTTTTTTTTTTTTTTTTTTTTTTTTTTTTTTTTTTTTTTTTTTTTTTTTTTTTTTTTTTTTTTTTTTTTTTTTTTTTTTTTTTTTTTTTTTTTTTTTTTTTTTTTTTTTTTTTTTTTTTTTTTTTTTTTTTTTTTTTTTTTTTTTTTTTTTTTTTTTTTTTTTTTTTTTTTTTTTTTTTTTTTTTTTTTTTTTTTTTTTTTTTTTTTTTTTTTTTTTTTTTTTTTTTTTTTTTTTTTTTTTTTTTTTTTTTTTTTTTTTTTTTTTTTTTTTTTTTTTTTTTTTTTTTTTTTTTTTTTTTTTTTTTTTTTTTTTTTTTTTTTTTTTTTTTTTTTTTTTTTTTTTTTTTTTTTTTTTTTTTTTTTTTTTTTTTTTTTTTTTTTTTTTTTTTTTTTTTTTTTTTTTTTTTTTTTTTTTTTTTTTTTTTTTTTTTTTTTTTTTTTTTTTTTTTTTTTTTTTTTTTTTTTTTTTTTTTTTTTTTTTTTTTTTTTTTTTTTTTTTTTTTTTTTTTTTTTTTTTTTTTTTTTTTTTTTTTTTTTTTTTTTTTTTTTTTTTTTTTTTTTTTTTTTTTTTTTTTTTTTTTTTTTTTTTTTTTTTTTTTTTTTTTTTTTTTTTTTTTTTTTTTTTTTTTTTTTTTTTTTTTTTTTTTTTTTTTTTTTTTTTTTTTTTTTTTTTTTTTTTTTTTTTTTTTTTTTTTTTTTTTTTTTTTTTTTTTTTTTTTTTTTTTTTTTTTTTTTTTTTTTTTTTTTTTTTTTTTTTTTTTTTTTTTTTTTTTTTTTTTTTTTTTTTTTTTTTTTTTTTTTTTTTTTTTTTTTTTTTTTTTTTTTTTTTTTTTTTTTTTTTTTTTTTTTTTTTTTTTTTTTTTTTTTTTTTTTTTTTTTTTTTTTTTTTTTTTTTTTTTTTTTTTTTTTTTTTTTTTTTTTTTTTTTTTTTTTTTTTTTTTTTTTTTTTTTTTTTTTTTTTTTTTTTTTTTTTTTTTTTTTTTTTTTTTTTTTTTTTTTTTTTTTTTTTTTTTTTTTTTTTTTTTTTTTTTTTTTTTTTTTTTTTTTTTTTTTTTTTTTTTTTTTTTTTTTTTTTTTTTTTTTTTTTTTTTTTTTTTTTTTTTTTTTTTTTTTTTTTTTTTTTTTTTTTTTTTTTTTTTTTTTTTTTTTTTTTTTTTTTTTTTTTTTTTTTTTTTTTTTTTTTTTTTTTTTTTTTTTTTTTTTTTTTTTTTTTTTTTTTTTTTTTTTTTTTTTTTTTTTTTTTTTTTTTTTTTTTTTTTTTTTTTTTTTTTTTTTTTTTTTTTTTTTTTTTTTTTTTTTTTTTTTTTTTTTTTTTTTTTTTTTTTTTTTTTTTTTTTTTTTTTTTTTTTTTTTTTTTTTTTTTTTTTTTTTTTTTTTTTTTTTTTTTTTTTTTTTTTTTTTTTTTTTTTTTTTTTTTTTTTTTTTTTTTTTTTTTTTTTTTTTTTTTTTTTTTTTTTTTTTTTTTTTTTTTTTTTTTTTTTTTTTTTTTTTTTTTTTTTTAAAAATTTCACCCCTGGCCTCAAATATTTTTGGACCCATTGAGGTTCACCAGACACTAACCCCTGCTATGCAGGATTATTTAGACTTTTGTGTGAACAGGGAAATGGAGTACCTTGAGGATCAATCTGATTCTCAAGAGTAGGGATGAGCAAAAGACCCGGAAACCCGCGCCCGACCAGCCCGAACCGACCCGCCGAAGCACTAACGGGTCGGGTCACGGGTCACGTTTTTAGTGCATTCGCGGGTCACGGGTTGGACGGGCCGGGTCGGGTGAAGCCAAAAACCGAAAAATTGTGAAGGAAACCCGTGACCCGCCCGAACCGACCCGAACCTTCACGGGCCGGGTCACGGTTCCATTTTTCATGCTCTCGCGGGTCGCGGGTCATCGCGGTTCGGGACGGGTTTCGACCCATGCACATCCCTACTCAAGAGGGAGCTGAGGCTGACCACCCTTCGACGCAAGCTGATCAGCCCCAAGCTGATTCAGACTTAGCTATTCAGGGTGGTGATCAAGGTACAACTTCTAATATCCCTGAAACTCCCTCTCCATCTCATCGTTCTTCATTTTTCGAGGGTAGGGAAGTGGACCCACAAAATCCCTTCCTAGCCGATCCCTCACAAAAATCTCCAATTTGGCAAAATGAGTCAAACTCCCAAATCCCCAAAAAGAAAAGATCTCAGGAGAGAAAGAAAGCATCAGTTGAGGGGGGGCATGCTGCAAAAGCTGCTAAAGTCTCCTCATCTCAAAGGAGACTACCCCTTGAGGCTGAATCTGCAAGGGAACGTTCCCAAGCTGACTCAGCTTCACCTGCTGCTAAGCCGATTCGTCCATCTGCATCCTCTAAAAAAGTTGCAGGTAAGATAAAAGGGAAAACTATTACTGCTGCATCCTCCCAAAAGGATGCTGGCATTGAAAGACAGACCTCAGCCCAAGGTCAGACTGAGTCCATAATTATTTTGCCTTTATCACTCTCCAAATAGAGTGGTGAAATCACTAAAGGGACACCCCTGGACTCAACCCAAGTCCATAAAGAGTCGAGTTTTCCAAAGTTTCAAAATATTGGGCATGTGTACAAAAGATCTCCAAGAAAAAGTACACAAGCTGACTCTTCTCTTTTACACTCTGGGTCTGCACAGGCTGCCAATGCTCCACCTAGATCACAAGGTGGAGTACAGGCCTCAAAATTCTGTCTCAATGAGGTTGTGGTGCAACACTACACCAACTGCAGTCATCTATGCACTTGTGGAAACACAAGGGACTGCCTTTGGTCAAGAGGGATTGATTTATCAAGACCTCAATACGTCTCTTGCAGGTGAGACAGCTACCGATGGTCCTCACGATGTTAGTAGTCCAAGACTCATCACCACCACAAGGGGTGATCAGTCACTTGGTCAGTCTGGTACTCATCCATCCTCAAGGGATGTTCTGATGACTGCCAATGCTGAAGCTGATCAATCAAATCAGTTTCCTGAAGCAGGCAATGTACAGCTTGAATTACAAGTTAATTCTCCTCAAGCTGATGCCAGACTGACATCTTCAGCTCCACTACTTCTAAATTCACCTCATATACCGACCTTTAGGGCCACCAGTGAGCCCTCTGAAAGGGTTCAAGCTGAAAAGCAAACTGCTGGTCCTCCCATTATGGCCAGATCCATCTTAAAGGATATGGTAGCTAAGCTCACTGAGATTATTAATACCCACAAGGCTGACATCACATAGCTTGGTGAACGTATGGATGTTCTAGAGGGTAAATATGTATCATTGCAGGATCAGCTTCATGATATTGTGAGCACTCAGTGGACTCTGGCCACCTAACAAGATGAAATAATGTTTGATATAGCTGAAATGATGAAGATGGGTGTCAGGCTGAGTGGCACAATCAAAGGTTGGAGTCAAGGAATGAGGGAGACAAATCTGGAAAATAGAAGGTATTTAGACCTTCTTGCCACCTCCCAAGATAGAATGAAGAAGTCAATGAGAACCAGATTCAAGGCCAATAGGCTCAGACTGAAGAAGCAAAACAAAAGGGTTCTCAAAGACATCAACAATATGAAGACTCAATTTCAAGAAGTTGTGAATGTACCTTCCAAAGTGGAGGAGTCTGAAAATGAGCTAAAGAACAAAGTTGCAGCAATCAGCTCAACAGTTGATGAGCTCAAGACTTCAAGCTCATCTCACACTACTAAATTGACTGAGCTTGAAAATTATTTGAAGAATGACCTTACTCAGCTCATAAAGTCAATCAGCTCCAGTTCCTCTGCTCCCATTGATGATGACAAAAAAGGGAGAAGGAAGTAGAAAGGGAGAAAGTAGATGGTGAAGAAGTTGCTGCAACAATGGAAGTTGATACTGAAGTGAATGAAGAAGAAGTTGAAGCTGTTGTGGCTATAATGAACATTGGAGCTGATTAGTCTGAAATTCAAGCTGAAACTCAAACTCAGACTGAGCCAACTTCAACACAAGAAGAAGAAGTTGAAGCTGTTGTGGCTATAATGAACATTGGAGCTGATTAGTCTGAAATTCAAGCTGAAACTCAAACTCAGACTGAGCCAACTTCAACACAAGAAGAAGAAGTAGTTGTGGAAGAATCTGGTGATGAAGAAGAAGAAGGAGCTAAAATAAAAGTTGTCTTATCTCTTCAAGCTGATGCAGATCTCATTGAATTTGATGATGATGAATCCTCCTCTGATGACAGTTGTTTGATCCAAGAATCATTCAATGGCTCCGACCTGGGGTTATTAGGTGTTTGAGGTTTTCAGGAGGAGATTCCCTTCCGGTCAAATGGCTAAGAGGCCGCTTTACGCCTTAGTATTTAGGGTTTTTTCTCAAGAGATGAATGAATCCCTTGGACATAGATCCGTCCCTATATATAGGGGTTAGGAAACTTGGAGAGGAGGAAAAGGAGTTAGGGTAAATCTCTTCCTCTTTTAAGAATATCTTCTATCTTTTAAGGGGATTTATGATAATCTCTTAAATAGACAGTTTTCGGAATAACCGGACTTGGATATATGTTTTCTTTATAGAAAATATGATACGTATATTCCTCCGGAGCTAGGTAACTTAACCCAGGTGCTCCGGGATTATGTCTGCTTACGGAGACAGTGCTTCGTATAGGCGTTTTATTTTTACCCGGAGGTACCTTTTCTGGATACGGAGGTAGAGCTCGGATAGGGTATATCATCAAGCCCCCCAGTCTAATAAGATAGACGGCGACGGGCTGTCTTGTTAGACTTTCAAATTCGAGGGTCGAAAATGTAAATTAAGCTTAAAAGTGGAGAGTACCGTATATTACCTGTCCATCTAATCCGATCCTTTCCCCAATCACTTCATTATTCTGCCCTAATTTTTTCCTTTTCCAGGTCAGTGATTTCCTTTTAATCCTTTTCTTTATTATTTTTAGAAATGGCAAAAGTAGGTCGTAGCGATCTTTCTTCCGTTGTTACTCCTGAGGGATTAGGGTGGTTTTGCTCCACCTACCTGTCGTCTCTGGACAAGGCGGTTCGTTTACCGTCCCCTGGGGAAACCGTTGCAAATCCCCCTCAGGGTTTTGTCGGTCTTTACGTTTCCCACGTTACCCGAGGGAATTTGAGGTTTCCGCTTTCCCTCTTTTTCCTTGATGTGCTTAGCCACTATAACTGTCTATTTTCTTTTATGCATCCAAACGGTGATGCTCGTATCATCGGATTCGAAATCCTTTGTTGCGCATATGGTGGTGAGGCGACTGTGGATTTGTTTTCTGCCTGTTTCGATTTGTGTGACGCCGGTGATTGGGTGACAATACAAAAGAAACCCAAAGTTGATTGTTTTTTGCCTGGTAGTACTGATGTCAGGGGGTGGAAGAATGAGTTTGTGCTTGTTGAGTGTTCGGTGATTCCTGAGGCGTACTCGGCGTTTTGACTGGTGAGAAGCCAACCAAGTTCAAGAGCAGGCACCTGCCTATGCCCTTGAATTGCCCCTGTATCAGCGACTGATTGAGGATCCTGTCATATTGGATCGATATCCTGATGTTGTGTTGTACCAGGCTGGCATTTTGAAGCAATGGCCTGAAGGAGTAGATGCCAGAATCCTTGTTGAAGGAAAGGGTAAGTAGTTTGGTATTCATTTCTTTTGACTGCCTATCGTTTCTATTGCCTGATACGTTTATTATTCTCCAGATGTTACATTGGATGAGTTTGTGAAGGGCCCTTTGTTAGAGTGTCCGCCCAAATTATCTGTGATTTCTGCAAAGTTGTTGTCTGGAAAGGTTGTGGAACATGAGGTTGTTGATGTTGAGAAGGAGGTTCTGACGACTTCTACTCCTTCTAAAAAGAGGAAGGCTCCGTCGAAGTCTGCTTCTAAGGCTCCAAAAGAGAAGGCAAAACCTCAGTCCATTTTTGACACAATGCTACTAGGTGAACTTCAGCCTGAGGAGATAAATCTGAGTGAGCATCTTCGGTTATACTCTTGATTTATATGACGCACGCCTGAATTTAATATATATATATATATATAACGTATATATTAGATAATATTAGCTATTATTCTATTGTATATATATAACTATTATTCTATTGGATATATATATATATATATTTATATATTATTATATATATTATATATTATATATATATTATATGACGCACGCCTGGATTTATATATATATATATTTTTTGTAGATGTCCCTGATCCCGGAGTGGTGGAGGATATTCTTCTCCGTTTTGTTCCTGATGAGTGGGTCCGGGAGTTGATGGCGTTGGATGCTGGAAATCTGCATGCTTCTTATGATCAGCTTCTTTACATGAGCACCATTGTTGGAACTGTTGTGAGTGCTCGACATCGGCTTTTGGTCCAGCACATGCAGATATGGAGGGACAGCTGGCTAATTTGAGAGGCCGTCGTCGTGGAGAGGGTTCTTCTGTCTACGATTTTTATCATGGAGAGGAATTTTTATTTCTCATCTGCAGAATGATCTCCTTCATCTTAAGAGGCAAATGGCTGAGCAGAGATAGCAGTGTTCTGTATTTGCTAGGCAGCTGCAGGGTGCCCAAGCGAAAACTAACCATATGGGGTCTTTTTGTGATATGAGTAAGAAGGCTGTTGATGAGAAAGATGCCCGGATTGCTGAGCTTGAGGCCCAACTGGAAGAGGCTCGTCAAAAAACTGCTGTTGCGGAGTTGAAGTCTAGGAGAGTCATATCGGAGGTTATCCCTTATGTTTGTGCCGAGCTGGTTAGAAGTGAGGAGCTGGTGTGTTGTTGGCGGAGGTTGTGAATGCCAACCATGCCCAGGAAAGGGCGTCTGTATTGAGCCAACTGGCAAGGGATGGACTGTTACCCTTGCTCCGGATTTTGTGGACCAGACTTCAGAAAGGGTGGCAGCAGCTGAAGATGCCCTTCCTCGTGCAGATTTCCCATTTGTGAAAGATATTACTACCTCCTGACTTTTTATGATTTGTCTGTCGGACTTATATTGTATTAGAACAATTTTATCCTTATTTGTTATACTCTCTGCATCTTGATTTTATCTTATCGGTGTGACGCTAAGACTTGTATCTTAATGCTTGAGTTTTAACCGGGCTTACATCTGTGTTTTAAGATTTTCCCGTGGTTGTGTTGGATTTAATGAGCGTCCTCTTACTCCAACTTTTTAGTATATGTTTTTAATTACTTGTACGTACTCATAATTATAGTGCGAAAGGTTGCGACCCTGTTCGCTTAATTCTGATTTTATTAAAGACTTGCTCCAAAATAGTTTGTACATGTTTTCGGAGCTCTGTCTTGTTTAATGGTAGAACCGTCGAAGATTGGTTGTATTCCATGGTCTTCCGACTGATTTGTCTTCCATGTCGACCAAATCGTAAGCTCCATTGCCATAGGCTTGAGCCACTTTATACGGTCCTTCCCATGTTTGGCTGAGCTTGCCTTTTTCCCCTTCTTTGCTCTGGCTGTTGAGCCTGAGCACGTAATCTCCTGGTTTGAAGGTTGATTTCCGCACCCTTTTGTTGTAGTAGTTTTCTACTTTTTGTCTGTAGGATGCCTCTCGTATTGCTGCTATTTCCCTTCGTTCATCCAGAATGTCCAAGTTTAGCCGAAGGTTCTCTTCATTGTTTTCTGTTTCCAGGTTAGACACCCTGCACGTTGAAACTTGGAGCTCCGTTGGTAAGACTGCTTCGGATCCATATACTAAGCTAAAGGGAGCCTCCTTCGTTCCCCTTTTTGGTGTAGTCTTGAGTCCCCATAGGACTAGTGGTATTTCATCTACCCATCCTTTTCGGGTGGGGCCCAACCTTTTTTCTATGCTTTTTACTAGGTCTCGGTTTGTGACTTCAACCATTCCGTTACCCTGGGGATGTTATACAGATGTGAAGTTCTGTTGAATTTTTAGCCAGTTGCAGAAATCCGGGAAAGTGCCCTCCGAGAATTGCTTCCCATTATCGGAGATGATAATGCGTGGTACTCCGAACCGGAACACGATATGTTCGAAGACGAATTTCTCTATGTTTTTCCCCGTGATCTCTGTCAGTGGCTTCGCTTCTACCCATTTGGTGAAATAATCGATTGCGACGACCAGGAATTTGTGCCCCGAGGCTGCTAATGGCAGTGGTCCGACTATATCGATTCCCCACTGTGCAAACGGCCATGCGGAGATGACAGATGTCATATCTTGTTTTGGCATTCTACTAACGTTTGCGTGTAGTTGGCAATTTACGCATACCTGCAGCGTTGCTGATGCGTCTTGATGTATGGTTGGCCAGTAGTAGCCGAGTCTTAATATTTTTGCCACTATTGACTTTGGGCCGACATGATGTCCGCAGACTCCTCCGTGCATGTCTGTGATTATCATGCTAGCCTCATTTGGCCCCACACATCTTAGCCACGGCGTTAGGAAAGCCTTTTTATATAGTACTCCGTCCATGATCTTGAATTGTGGTGCCTTAATTCGTATTTTCCTAGCTTCGTTTTTGTCCTCCGGTAGAAGCCCGCTTATCAAGTATTCTCTTATGGGCCTCATCCAATTATTAGGGTCTTCTGTGATTGTGGTTAGTACCTCCTTTCCACTTATTGACCTATCTTTGAGGACCTCGATTAAGACATCTTTGGCTAGGTGGGAGAAGGTAAGGGATGCCAGTTTACTTAGTGCATCTGCCTTTTGATTCTGATTTCTTCTTATGTGTTCTATTTCGAATGACCCGAAACAGTTTATGAGTTCGTGGACTTTCTCCAGGTATTGTTTGATCGTTGGTTGTTTTGCTTCGAATTCCCCTTGAACCTGTTTTGCCACTAGCTGGGAATCTACATATACATGGATGTGGCGGACCTTCATTTCCTTTGCTATGCGGAGCCCTGCTAGTAGCGCTTCATATTCTGCTTCGTTATTTGTTGTTTCGAACTCAAATCTTAATGCGTATGTGTATTCTTTCTTATCGGGTCCTATCAACATTAGCCCTGCTCCGGACCCGCTTTTGCTTGAGGCTCCATCTGTATATAACTGCCAATCGTTGCTGTCTTGATCTTCAGTGATGGTTAACGTGCTTGAGTGACTTGTAGCTGCGGTTTCTTTGTTATGTTGTGTTTCTGCAATGAAGTCTGCTAACATCTGTCCTTTCATCGAGCTTCGTGCTCTGAACTCGATATCGTGCTCTCCGAGTTCGATGGCCCACTTGGCCATTCTTCCCGATTTTTCTGGTTTGAGTAACACTTGTTTGATTGGCTTGTCCGTTAGGACGACTATATTATGGGCTTGAAAATACCTTCGCAGCCTTCTGGCGGTATGAACCAATGTCAGGACTAGTTTCTCAAGCTCCGGATATCGTGCTTCTGCTCCCTGTAGTATTCTACTAACAAAGTAGATTGGTATTTGCTTCTTATCTCTTTCTGCTAACAGCACGGAGCTCACACATTCTGCGGATGACGCTATGTATATGTACAATGTTTCTCCTGCTATAGGGGATGTCAGGGTTGGTAGCTCCGCGATGTATTTCTTCATTTGTTCGAAGGCTTCGTTAGCTTCGACAGTTCATTTAAAGGTCTTCTTGTCGATACACCCTTTAAGTGTTTTGAAAAACGGGAGTTGCTTTTCTGCTCCTCTAGACAAGAATCTGCTCAACGCTGCCAGCTTCCCATTCAGGCTCTGTACTTCCTTTATGGAAGTTGGTGGGAGCAGTTGCGAAAGTTTGTTTACTTTAGACGGGTTAGCTTGTATTCCTTTCTTCGTGATGTAATACCCCAGGAATTTTCCTTCTTCCACTCCGAATGAGCACTTCTTTGGATTCAATTTCATGTTGATACTCCTTAGGGTATTAAAGGTTTCCTGTATGTCTGTCAGCAGCTCATCTTCGCTTTTGCTTTTGATGACCATGTCGTCAACGTAGGCTTCCAAGTTTCTTCCTAACTGATGTTGGAAGACCTTGTCGACCAGTCGCTGGTACGTAGCTCCTGCATTCTTTAGACCAAATGGCATCTTTGTATAACAATATATTCCCTTACTGGTATAGAACGATGTCTTCCCTTCGTCACCTTTAGCCATTTGTATCTGATGGTATCCCTTGTATGCGTCCAAAAAGCACTTTAGCCTGAAGTCCGCTACGGATTTGACCTTCCAGTCAATCTCAGTCATGGGGTAGCAGTCATTTGGTGTATCTTTGTTTATGTTCGTGAAATCTACGCACATTCGCCACCCCCCATCACTTTTCTTTACCATGACCGGGTTTGCTACCCATGTTGGATACACCAACTCCTTTATTATTCCTGCCTTCAAGAGTTCTTCTACTTCCTTCAGTGCAGCCTGATCTCTTTCTGCTGCTAGGGACCTTTTCTTCTGATGGATGGGGTCAGGTGTCTATGTTCATTTAGTCTGTGCTCCGTTATGAATTCTTCGCCCCGTACTGATATTTTCCGGGGGACTCCTGTCATGTTGGAATATTCCCATGCGAAGACATCCATGTTATCTTCCAATAACTTTCGGAGCTTCAGCTTGAACTCTGCTGGTAGTTGTTTCAGGAACGCTGGGTTTATAGCGAATCCTTCTTCCTTATCCTGTTGCTATCGCTGGGATTGTGACTTTCGTCTCTTCCCTGGCTCTTTTTACACCATGGACATGTCTCCCAGCATCGCGGCGGGACTCTATCGTCCCTACCCCTTCTGGGGTCAGGAATTTGACCATTGAATGGATTGTTGACGCAAAGATTCCCAGCTTCCTCATGGTGGGTCTTCCTAATAACATGTTGTAGGGGGGTGACCTTACTATGACGAAGTCGAGGTCCTCTGTCCTAACGGTGGGCGATTGCCCGATCTCAACGGCCAGGTTTATCTCTCCGATCGGCCAGATCCGCTCCCCCGCGAACCCTATTAAGGGTGTTTTGGCAGAGGTCATCAGGCTCCTTATCTGATCGGGGAGTTGCAGAAAGCAGTGTTCATAGAGAACATCGCATTCGCTGCCTCCGTCTATATATACCCTGTGAACCAGGATATTGCAGACGGTAATTTGTATCACCAGTGGGTCTTCTGAAAACGTGCTGGCTTCTTTGGAATCGAAGACTATATCTTCGATCACGGTGCTATCTTTTACGCCTTTCCTTTTGGTTCCTATTCCAGGGAGAGTCTGGGGCGGTCCGTAGCCACCACCATGAATCTCCCTTACTTCAGGGTTGAGGTCGGCCATTTAACTTTTTTCGATCAGTGGTGGGCCTGGTTGTTATGTGTGGGTCCCACGGATGGCGCCTATTTGTTTGATCCAAGAATCGTTTAATGGCTCCGACCTGGGGTTATTAGGTGTTTGAGGTTTTTAGGAGGCGATTCCCTTCCGGTCAAAGGGCTAAGAGGCCGCTTTACGCCTTAGTATTTAGGGTTTTTTCTCAAGAGATGAATGAATCCCTTGGACATAGATCCGTCCCTATATATAGGGGTTAGGAAACTTGGAGGGTTTTTTCTCAAGAGATGAATGAATCCCTTGGACATAGATCCGTCCCTATATATAGGGGTTAGGAAACTTGTGTAGGGATTTTTGGGTTTTTATCAAAGTAATATTATCCTTATAATATTAAAACGCAGCGGAAAATTGAACCTTTCAATATGTATATATGTGGTTAAAACCAAAGTTTAACTTTTAAAAGAAAACCCAAACAATAAGGATCCATGTATATGAATAACATACATACAAAAAACAACCATAGGGTGTTTTAGAAGACTACCTTCTTCCAAGCTTATGAGAAGGTTGATATGAAGGAGATGATGATCTTGAAGTGGCAAGTCTTCAACCTAGAAGAACCTCAAGCTTGTATACCCCAAACTATCAACAAACACCCAAACTATGCTAGGATTTGAACTTGAAAAACCCTTCCCTTTTTGTCCTCCTTGATGCCGAAAATTACCAAGAGAAAAAGCAAGAGAAGTTGCTAGTTGAGAATGAGAGAGTTCTTACAATTGCATGTAAGAAGTTATAGTTTCAATGTGTAGTGTGTGTTGTCAACAATGCAAGACTATATGTGTTGTATGTTGAACAACACATCAAATTGCACATGGGGGAGGGGGCCCGGCCCCCTAGGTCCATCACATGGACATTTTCCACCAATTTTATAAACTTGTATTTTATATAAAACATTTTATATAAAAGTCTTGTAACTTGTTACATACCTTATGTAACATGTTATATATTATACACAACACATATAAGTGTTTATTTTGCCAAATAAACATATTCACATTTCTCTCAAAATAAATCATCCATATAATTTATTTACATATCTCAAGTGTAATTATTTAGAAACCCACTTTCTAAATGTTTCAAGTATTGATATTTATTTAAAGATCAAATCATATAAATAAATACCATAAGTGTTTGTCTAGCTTGTTATTGGGTATGACCCGACTTGGATCATCACGTACTAGCCACGTCAACTTAATATGTGTCTTGGGCAGACGAAATCCAACAATCTCCCACTTGCACAAGATTCATAGAAGATTGACGCAAGCAGCAAATACCGCCTAACAACGGTTTGCTACCCCTAATACGTATGACGAAGTGCCATTCAATAACATCATCCTCTTCAAGTCCCTTACTTGAAATGATTTAGGTGAATCGATCATTTATCCTTTTGTCACAGATGTCATGTTAAATCCTAGAGACACAGAGTGATCATTCTCTATTGATTTAACTTTGTAACAGGCCTTAGACATCTAACTCTCAACGAATAAGAGGGACAAATTCCATCTCGACTACATACGTCTTTCACAATCACCTTATATCATACCTGAGCTTAGTCTTATGTACTGCCATGTTTCAGAACAGCGAAGAGCTAAGTCAAAGTATAATATTCAGTGAATATCAAGACCCAATATGTATCTCAGGTCTGAGGATACAATGATATTCGCCTTTTAACTCAAGATTACTTATGATCAATCACAGAGATTCCATGTAGTAATGCTTGATTGCAGGTCAGTCCAATATTTGTATCCCACAAATATCTATGAACCTTGGTAGCAACACTTTGCTCTATATTCAAAACCTTTTGAATATCTACCAATCCAAGTTCATAATAATCTTACATTCATATTTGTTCCCACAAATATGATCGACTACGGACATTTAGAATAATTAACTTATTCATGGATTTAAACATGCAAAAATGGAACATAACACAATTTAAATGCAAAATACCAATATTCATATAAATGTGTTAATAACTACAAGTGTTCCGATATCCAAATACATAAAATAGATCAAATCCAATCACTAGAATATCGAAGTCCCATGGCACAAGTATGTCTCTCATGCTTGGGCCTTTCAAGGAGCTTCGTGAGTGGATCCGCAACATTTTGATCAGTGTGAACTTTGTGAATACATATCTTTCCCTTTTCAACTTCATCCCTTATGTAGTTGAATCTCCGCTCAATGTGCCTAGTCTTTTGATGTGCACGAGGTTCCTTGATTTGAGCAATCGCACCCTCGTTATCACAAAGAATTTCTAGGGGTTCTTGAATGGAAGGAACAACCCCTAGATCGGCAATGAATTTCTTCAACCATGCAGCTTCTTGTGCTGCTAAAGAAGCGGCGATGTATTCAGATTCTGTAGTGGACAACGCAACCACATCCTGCTTTGAGCTTTTCCATGAAACAGCTCCTCCGTTTAGAATGAATATGTACCCCGATTGTGATCGAGAATCATCTCGATCAGTTTGGAAACTCGCATCCGTGTAACCCTTTACAACGAGTTCCTCCTCACCAGATCCATATATTAAGAACATATCTTTAGTGTTTCTAAGATATTTCAATATATATTTGACAGCCATCCAATGACTATCTCCTGGATTTTGCTGGTATCTACTTGTCATGCTTAAGGCGCATGACACGTCCGGTCTCGTGCATATCATAGCATACATGATGGATCCTATAGCAGATGCATATGGGATTCCACTCATTCTCTCTTGCTCAACTTTTGAGCTAGGAGATTGAGAAGTACTCAATATAGTTCCTCTTTGAATAGGTACCAAACCTTTCTTAGAGTTTTCCATCTTGAACCTTTTCAAGATTTTGTCTATGTATGCACTTTGATTCAAATCTATTAAGCGCCTTGATCTATCCCTATAGATCCTTATTCCCAAAATATAGGCGGCTTCACCAAGATCCTTAATGGAAAAGCAACTTCCAAGCCAGGCTTTTACACCTTCCAAGGTTGGAATGTCATTTCCAAATAGTAGAATGTCATCGACATATAATACTAGAAAAGTAATGATGCTCCCACTAGCCTTCTTATACACACAAGCTTCATCAGCGTTTTTGATGAAGCCAAATTTCTTGACTTCTTCATCAAAACGACGATTCCAGCTTCTTGATGCTTGTTTCAATCCATAGATTGATTTCTTTAACTTGCATACTTTATTAGGATGCTTAGGATCGACAAAACCTTCAGGCTGATCCATATAGACATCTTCCTCAAGATATCCATTTAGAAAAGCGATTTTGACATCCATTTGCCATATCTCATAGTCATAATGTGCGGCTATGGCAAATAATATCCTAATAGACTTTAGCATTGCCACAGGCGAAAAAGTTTCATCATAATCGACCCCTCGAGTTTGAGTGAAACCTTTTGCTACAAGTCTAGCTTTATAAGTACTCAAGTTTCCATGCATATCGTGTTTCAATTTGAACACCCATTTACTTCCAACTACTTTGGAATTAGGAGGTTCAACAACCAATTCCCAAACTTGGTTGTCATACATGGATTGCATCTCAGCGTTCATGGCCTCTAGCCATTTGTCCGAATCTGATTTGGACATAGCATCATGGTAGGTGGTAGGTTCATCAGAAACTACCATGTAGCATTCATCCACGAGAAATCCATATCTCTCAGGTGGATAAGTAGCTCTACCAGATCTACGAACGTTTTGTGTGTCTTGATCAACCCTTTGATCATCTTCAACATCCTTTTGTTGAATGCTAGTGTCACCCAAGTATGTATCTGTCAGTGGCTCTTGATCTTCTTCAAGTTCCACTGTTCTGGAACTAGTTCCTTCCATAAGGAATTTAGTTTCCAAGAACTCAGCCTTTCGAGCAACAAATACATTTTGCTCATTAGGATTGTAGAAATAATATCCCAAATCATCTTTGGGATATCCTACAAAGATACACTTAGTGGATCGGGGCTCTAATTTGTTTGAGGCATCATGTCTTACATAAGCCTCACAACCCCATACCTTTAAATATGATAAAGATGGAACTCTTCCATGCCATATTTCAAAAGGTGTTTTCTCCACTTTCTTGGTGGGAGCCATATTTAAAATTCGGGCAGCAGAGATTATGGCATAACCCCAAAATGATAGAGGTAGTGAGCTTTTACTCATCATGGAACGAACCATATCTAATAGAGTTCGATTCCTCCTTTCAGACACACCATTATGTTGTGGTGTTCCAGGTGGAGTTAGTTGTGAGATAATCCCACAACTTCTAAGATGATCTTGAAAAGCATCACTTAGGTATTCACCTCCTCTATCAGAACGAAGAATTTTTATTGACTTACTGAGTTGGTTTTCTACTTCATTCTTGAAAATTTTGAACATTTCAAAAGCTTCACTCTTATGTTTTAATAAGTATACATAACCGTAACGACTATAGTCATCGGTGAATGTAATGAAGTATCTTTCACCATTCCTAGTCATTGGCTTAAAAGGACCACATACATCCGAATGTATGATACCTAATAAATCTTTTGCCCTTTCATTAGTGCCTTTGAAAGGTGCTTTAGTCATCTTGCCTTGTAAACAAGATTCACATACATTAAATGAATCATTTGATTTTGTTTTCAAAAGACCATTCTTTTGAAGTGTTAGTATGCGATTCTTATTTATATGGCCAAGACGACAGTGCCAAATATAGGTTTCACTTAAATCTAATTTAAGTTTCTTGGTGGTAGCTTGGTACATTGAGTTATCATATGTTGTGTTTTCATGAACTAATTCATAAATACCATTTAAAGGCATAGCTTTAAAATAAAATACATCATTCATAGAAACATGGATATCATTGTTAACAAAATTAAAATCATATCCAACATGTCTTAAACGGGAAACAGAAATAATACTCCTAGTCAAACTAGGTGCATACAAAACATTGTTCAATACAATTTCCAAACCATTTGGAAGTTTCAAAAGATAGTCTCCTTGGGCTTCAACATGCACCAATGCACCATTGCCCATAAAGAGACTAATGTCTCCCTTCTTGATGTGCTTCTTTCTTCTGAACCCCTGTAACATATTACAAATATGAGTTCCACATCCGGTATCCAATACCCATATGTAAGAAAAAACAGTATTAAGCTCAATATATATCATAAATATTGTACCTGAGGTTTGCCCTGCATCCCTCTTAGCTTTTAACTCTTTGAGATAGGTTGGACAATTACGTTTCCAATGTCCTACCTCCCCACACTCAAAGCATGGGTCATTGACAGCAACCTTTTGCTTCTTCGCTTTCGGAGTATCCATTTTTCCCTTTCCTTTGCCTTTGAAATTCCTTTTGATGTTACCCTTTCCCTTAGCAACATTTGCCTTGGGTCCGGAGTTAGCCCTTTTGTTTCCGCCTTCATTGATCATGAGAACGGGTTGAACTTTTCTTCCCATACTAGCCTCAGCCGTTTTGAGCATCCCATGGAGCTCGGAAACGGTCTTGTCCCATCCGTTCATGTTATAATTTAACACAAAGGTTTCAAATCTCTTAGATAATGAGTTAAGGATCATATCCGTAGCTAGCTCATTTGAAACGGGACAATTTAGCCTTTCGAGGCGATCAATATAGCTTTTCATTTTAAGAACATAAGTTGAGACGGATTGTGAATCATCCATGCGACATGCATGAAGTGCTCGAACCGTTTCGAAGCGCTCAACCCTTGCCTTTTGTTGGAACATTTCCTTGAGTTGGGTAATCATGTCGTAGGCCCCATGGTTTTCGAACTCCTTTTGGAGTTCGGGAGTCATACTCGCTAACATTATGCAACTAACTTGCACGGAGTCCTCGACATACTTAACCCAATCATTATAGGCTTCAACTTCAGTTTCTTCGGGCTCATCAGGAATAGGATCGTCTAAAATATAGGATTTCTTTTCGTGCCTGAGAACAATTCTCAAGTTACGAAACCAATCCACAAAGTTATTTTGGTTTAGACGATCCTTTTCAAGGATGGATCTTAGTGAAAAATTATGGACGTTTGGGTTGGGGTTAATTGCATTGTTAGCGGCCATCTACAAAATTAACAAAGTCCTTTATTAGTATTTTCGATATCAAATATAAATTTTAATTGTTAATACCCTTTTATGTCTCATGGACAATTAATAATTAAAATCTAGAATCCAACGTTATATTTAAATGATGGTTAGGTGACCTTTATCCCATGATCCAAATTAACAAGGTAGTCAACGTTTGACAATTGCAACACTTTACAATTTCTAGTGGTATGGGACCGGTTTAATATCTTATATTAAGTTGGCATGTTTAATCCCATCAACGCCTTTGGTTACCATGCTTCGGTGACCCTAATCACATGGCTTCCAAATCAAGTTGTCCTACTTATACACACATGTAAATTTATCTTATACTAGTGGTTAGGTGACCTTTATCCCATAAGTACAATAAATTTACCTTAACTTATAAGTTCCCTCAAAGTAGTTAGGTGACCTTTATCCTACAAAGAGTTCCCAAATAATTAAGTGTTGTATAAAAGGATGGCGTTTAACTTGTTTTTAAAGGGTCGTTTGAGTTTTTATATTCTAGTTAAAACTATGTACCATAATGAATTTTTGAAATCCAAATTTCAAGGTTCTTTTATAAAATCCATTTTTATAATTGTGACAATTAACTTTTAATAAAACCCATTTTAATTTACCAAGTTAATGTCAATATTAAAACCAATTTTAATCTTTATGTGTGTCTTTTAGTTTGTTGGTTTTTAAGCATCCACATGACAAAATAATAAACAACCATACAAACATGACAAACATAATAATAAGTGCACAACATTAGCCAACTATTTTGACCACACTTGTTAGCCGAAACAAGTGGGTCAAAAGGTCTCAACCTAAGGGACAAAGTAACACAAAATTTTGTGTTAGTTGAGCTCCCACTTGATCTTGCATCCAAATGCTTCAAGTAACCTTTTGTGATGTGTTTTGAATGTCTTTCTTCACCCCTTTTTTGTTTTGATAACCCACTGCGCCGCAGTGGGTCTAATACATTCTCACTGCGCCGCAGTGGGAACTCACTGGTCTTCGGCTGCTTAATCCCCCACTGCGCCGCAGTGGGTTTGACATACTCCCACTGCGCCGCAGTGAGAACTTACGGGTCTCTTCATTAGGCCTCCAACTTTAGCCCCAAACCTTTTGATGCTTTCTTGGAGATTACATTTATAAGAAAAAAATGCAACTAATCTACTTATTACATACCAAATGAAATAAATAGATTACATAACCAAATGAATGAATAAAATCCTATTTAACTATTACAACCATTGAATAATTAAATAAATACAAACACATCCACACATCACAAACATTCACAAGGTCTCTTGGCTAAGTTGTGACACTAAAATACACAAGAAAAAAAGGAACCTCCTTTTTTGTGTATTAATTTCGGCCATAATCAAAAATGGCCAAAACATTGGATTTTGTCCAAACAAAATATCAACTTTTGATGTATGTATCCATATAACCGGCTCTAGATGCCATTGTAGGGATTTTTGGGTTTTTATCAAAGTAATATTATCCTTATAATATTAAAACGCAGCGGAAAATTGAACCTTTCAATATGTATATATGTGGTTAAAACCAAAGTTTAACTTTTAAAAGAAAACCCAAACAATAAGGATCCATGTATATGAATAACATACATACAAAAAACAACCATAGGGTGTTTTAGAAGACTACCTTCTTCCAAGCTTATGAGAAGGTTGATATGAAGGAGATGATGATCTTGAAGTGGCAAGTCTTCAACCTAGAAGAACCTCAAGCTTGTATACCCCAAACTATCAACAAACACCCAAACTATGCTAGGATTTGAACTTGAAAAACCCTTCCCTTTTTGTCCTCCTTGATGCCGAAAATTACCAAGAAAAAAAAGGAACCTCCTTTTTTGTGTATTAATTTCGGCCATAATCAAAAATGGCCAAAACATTGGATTTTGTCCAAACAAAATATCAACTTTTGATGTATGTATCCATATAACCGGCTCTAGATGCCATTGTTGGGATTTTTGGGTTTTTATCAAAGTAATATTATCCTTATAATATTAAAACGCAGCGGAAAATTGAACCTTTCAATATGTATATATGTGGTTAAAACCAAAGTTTAACTTTTAAAAGAAAACCCAAACAATAAGGATCCATGTATATGAATAACATACATACAAAAAACAACCATAGGGTGTTTTAGAAGACTACCTTCTTCCAAGCTTATGAGAAGGTTGATATGAAGGAGATGATGATCTTGAAGTGGCAAGTCTTCAACCTAGAAGAACCTCAAGCTTGTATACCCCAAACTATCAACAAACACCCAAACTATGCTAGGATTTGAACTTGAAAAACCCTTCCCTTTTTGTCCTCCTTGATGCCGAAAATTACCAAGAGAAAAAGCAAGAGAAGTTGCTAGTTGAGAATGAGAGAGTTCTTACAATTGCATGTAAGAAGTTATAGTTTCAATGTGTAGTGTGTGTTGTCAACAATGCAAGACTATATGTGTTGTATGTTGAACAACACATCAAAATGCACATGGGGGAGGGGGGCCGGCCCCCTAGGTCCATCACATGGACATTTTCCACCAATTTTATAAACTTGTATTTTATATAAAACATTTTATATAAAACATTTTATATAAAAGTCTTGTAACTTGTTACATACCTTATGTAACATGTTATATATTATACACAACACATATAAGTGTTTATTTTGCCAAATAAACATATTCACATTTCTCTCAAAATAAATCATCCATATAATTTATTTACATATCTCAAGTGTAATTATTTAGAAACCCACTTTCTAAATGTTTCAAGTATTGATATTTATTTAAAGATCAAATCATATAAATAAATACCATAAGTGTTTGTCTAGCTTGTTATTGGGTATGACCCGACTTGGATCATCACGTACTAGCCACGTCAACTTAATATGTGTCTTGGGCAGACGAAATCCAACAACTTGGAGAGAAGGAAAAGGAGTTAGGGTAAATCTCTTCCTCTTTTAAGAATATCTTCTATCTTTTAAGGGGATTTATGATAATCTCTTAAGTAGACCGTGTTCGGAATAACTAGACTTGGATATATGCTTTCTTTATAGAAAATATGATACGTATATTCCTCCGGAGCTAGGTAACTTAACCCAGGTGCTCCGGGATTATGTCTGCTTACGGAGACAGTGCTTCGTATAGGCGTTTTATTTTTACCCGAAGGTACCTTTTCTGGATACGGAGGTAGAGCTCCGGATAGGCTATATCATCAACAGTGACAAGATTCCCATTGGAACTTATTTTACAGAGAGGAGAGGATCTGGATGAGCCTCGGCTTTTATTCAACCATTGGAAGATCAAGCTGACCAAGACACTCAGACTGGAGGCACACAGACTGAAGAAACTTCAAGGCAAAGAAGTCAGCTAGAGATTGAAGAAGAAGCTGTTAGAAAGAATCAAGATGAGCTGAAGAGAAGACAAATTGCCAAAGATGCCAGATTAGCAAGGAAACTGATCCTTGAAGAAAAAGAAAGAGAAAAATACATAAGGATTCAGGATCAGTACAATGAAGAAGAAAAGAGGCAGAGAATAAGGGAAGAAGAAGAGAAAACTCAAAGGGCTCTCCAAAATCTTGAAGAAGAACACCTTGATGACTCTTCAAAGAAGCAGTCAGCTCAAATAAAGAAGAAGCGAGTAGTCATCTTCAGAAAGCAATCACTGTCAGAAAAGGAAAAACTGGAGAGATTCAAGCTGACTAGGGCTATTCAAGAAGAGATTGTTGGGGTCAAGCTCACAAAGGCCAAAACTAGTAAATACCCCAGAATCCACTTGAGAAGAGAAGGTGATTCAGCTGCAAGTGAGGTATTGGAGATTTCTGAGCTATTTACTATTGGATATGCTGAATGTGTAGAGCTGTATAATCTTCTAATGCTGAACAAGCAAAGCAATTATGGAGTGGTGGCTGGTGATCTGTCCAGAAGATTTGACAAAATGAGAAACTATAATATTGACACTTCTGGACTACCACAACCATTTGCTCCTGAAGATCATTCTGAAGCTGATGAAGATGAAATTGTGCCTGGTTTCAAAAGAACAAAGAAGAAGAAAGTAACCATTGAAGACTTACTCAAAAGAATACAATTGCACATGAAGATTCAAAAGTCTGGATATGGTGAAAAGATGGATAAGCTCAATTTCAGTTTGCCTCCTGAAATTGCAAATCCAATGGAAGGCCAAATCATTGAAACCCCTTAACTTGGCATGAAAATCAGAACTCACAAAGAAGAAGTTGGGCTACAAAGAGCTTCTGAGCTGACAATGGTACCAAATGTACATCTATATGCTCTCAAGCTGGTCTGCAATCAAGTTGGTGACAACCAAAGCAGATTTCATCAAGCCTTAATGATTGAAGGTTCAAGAAGGGGATATGATTTGAATAAGTCTGCTCCAGATCACATAAAGGAAGAGTATTATGAAAGTTTTCTTGATTAAAACTCAAACTCTGTCCTTTATGAAACAAAAGTTTGTAAATACTCTATGTTATGCTTTAATGTACAAGTTTTGTTTTTCAAGTAAATAGAGTTCAAGTTATCTTTTTCATTCAGTTCTGTAAGAATATAATTGTATTAGTTGAAAAAGATCAAAAGAACCCAAGGAAAATATTGAAAAGGGTCAAATGTATAATGTTATCAACTTGATAACCCTTTCAATCTGTTTAAGTATTTCCAGTCTGATCAGAAGAAGCTGCAAAGGTTTTGTCATCATCAAATAGGGGAGATTGTTGGAGTCAAGTCACTCATATATTACAAAACAGATTTGAAGATGACAAACAACTCAAGTAATACTTAAGGCCTTGGTTCTGGAGCTGAGTCAGCTTGGATATTTCCAAGCTGAGTCAGCCTCATCATCTTCACTGGAAGATGGTATCTCTCAAGCTGCATCAAAAGAAGAACAAGCACTTGGTCTAAGTCAAAGATGAAGAACAAGTATAGAAGACCAGGCTGATGGGTGGAAATCAGCTTGGTTCTTATAGTCAGCTTGGAAGGTACATGTTCAGCCTGGAGTCTTGCAAGTGCTACAGAGTTGTTATAACTTTGTATATATCATCAATCAACTGGATAAGCACCAGAAAGGACATTCTAGAAGTGCCAGTTGTTGATTGTAAACATTCTATCAGGTGTCCATTATATTGTTGCTGCACGATCAACCTTGGTGAGCAAGTAGGGAACAAAAAGGACAATGTCACTATCACCTAGTACTGATCAAGCAGAAGCCATTAGATCAAGATGCGTGGAAAGAAATAAACCACATACAAGGCAGTGTTGATGCCTATATAAACCAGCCTTTGTGTCTCAAGAATGTGTGCATCCATAACATTAACTCTCACAACGATTAAAGCTATCAGCTTGGATCTGTGTTGTACTCAGCTTGGGCTAGTAGAGTTAATGAACAAAGTTGTAACTTGCTATTCAGCCAAGTAGTTAGATTTGTAGGTTAATCTGTTCCACAACTACTTGTAATTCTTTTTATTCATCAATAAAAGAATTGGTTGAAACTCAGCTTGCACTTTGTTCTTGGACTGCACTTTACTTTACTGTCTTTATATTCTGTTTATTTACTTACTGTTTCATTAATATAATTATCTCAAGCTGATATTGACAAATACTTTAAGATAACTTATATTCCGCATTAAAAAGTGTATTCAAACTTATTAAGTTTAAAAGTTGTATTCACCCCCCCCCCCCTCTACAACTCTTTGAGACATCTTAAACCATCCTGTTATCTCCTTTGGGACCTATCAGGTGGTATTAGAGCAGGGGTTTTGTAATATACTTAACTTGATCCCTCTCATTTAACTTTTATTTTGGTTTAAAATATGTCTCAACCTATGTACACTGATAATGGTTCTTCAACCAGACCACCCATGTTTGACAAGACTGATTTCAGTGGGTGGAAAGGAAGAATGTCCCTTTTTCTTGAATCTATTGATAATGACATGCCTGACATACTTGTTGATGGACCTTATGTTCCAAGGGATACAGTAATCACACCTAGGCCAACTCCAACTGATGGATCTGAGCCTGGTGCACCTGATGTCAGAGTTGTTATAACTTTGTATATATCATCAATCAACTGGATAAGCACCAGAAAGGACATTCTAGAAGTGCCAGTTGTTGATTGTAAACATTCTATCAGGTGTCCATTATATTGTTGCTGCACGATCAACCTTGGTGAGCAAGTAGGGAACAAAAAGGACAATGTCACTATCACCTAGTACTGATCAAGCAGAAGCCATTAGATCAAGATGCGTGGAAAGAAATAAACCACATACAAGGCAGTGTTGATGCCTATATAAACCAGCCTTTGTGTCTCAAGAATGTGTGCATCCATAACATTAACTCTCACAACGATTAAAGCTATCAGCTTGGATCTGTGTTGTACTCAGCTTGGGCTAGTAGAGTTAATGAACAAAGTTGTAACTTGCTATTCAGCCAAGTAGTTAGATTTGTAGGCTAATCTGTTCCACAACTACTTGTAATTCTTTTTATTCATCAATAAAAGAATTGGTTGAAACTCAGCTTGCACTTTGTTCTTGGACTGCACTTTACTTTACTGTCTTTATATTCTGTTTATTTACTTACTGTTTCATTAATATAATTATCTCAAGCTGATATTGACAAATACTTTAAGATAACTTATATTCCGCATTAAAAAGTGTATTCAAACTTATTAAGTTTAAAAGTTGTATTCACCCCCCCCCCCCTCTACAACTCTTTGAGACATCTTAAACCATCCTGTTATCTCCTTTGGGACCTATCAGGTGGTATTAGAGCAGGGGTTTTGTAATATACTTAACTTGATCCCTCTCATTTAACTTTTATTTTGGTTTAAAATATGTCTCAACCTATGTACACTGATAATGGTTCTTCAACCAGACCACCCATGTTTGACAAGACTGATTTCAGTGGGTGGAAAGGAAGAATGTCCCTTTTTCTTGAATCTATTGATAATGACATGCCTGACATACTTGTTGATGGACCTTATGTTCCAAGGGATACAGTAATCACACCTAGGCCAACTCCAACTGATGGATCTGAGCCTGGTGCACCTGATGTCAGAGTTGTTATCAAACCCAGAGCAGATTGGGGTGATGAAGATAAAAGAATGGTCAACTTGGATGTAAAGGCCAGGAACTTTATTGTCCAAGCTGTACCTAAGGACATCTATAGATCCATCAGACATTGTCCTAGTGCCAAAAAGATGTGGGATACATTGACTGTTATGTATGAGGGTTGTGCAACTTCTATGGAGTCTACTAAGACTACCTTAACTAGAAGGTATGAAAGATTCTTTGCACATAAGAATGAATCCCTCACTAACACTCATACCCGATTTAATTCACTTGTTAATGACTTGATTGCTATTGACATACATAAAGATGATGATGTACTTAAAAGAAAATTTGTAGATTCATTACCTTTAAAATGGAATAACTATGTTGCTAGTGTCATGTTGAGTCCTGTGTACAAAGAACTTGACTTACCAGGTCTTTATGGGTTGCTTCACAACCATGAATGCACTGAAGCTGAAAAGCTGATTGCCATGGGTGATGTTGTGGGAAGTTCTAGCTTTGCACTTGTTGCATCTTCAACTGAGCATCCCAGCCCATTGTGTGATGAACCTGTTCCAAGTCAGTTTGTGAGTGATATTGTTGAAACTGATAAACCTTGTGAATCTGAGACTGAATATTATTCTAGTGATGAAACTGAGAGTTTGGCTAGTGAGGTTGCCATGTTGGCTGAAAGATTGAGGAAGAAAAATTTTCAAAATTTAAAGGAAAAAGAGTTTCTAAAAGTGACAAACCTAGAAAGTCCTTAGATATGTCAAAAATCACTTGTTATAAATGTGGTAAAACTGGTCATATGGCAAATGATTGTAAATCAAAACCCACTCAACAAGCTGATAACTCTAAACCTAAGAATAGTGGAAAAGATGAAAAATACTCTAAACTCAGGCTGAAATATAAGAAACTTAAAGCACATGTTGCTAAGCTGAGTGAGAAGAGTCTTGTTGCAAAAGATTGGGCTGAGAGTGCAACTTCATCTGATGATGAAAGCTATGAAGATGCTCAATGCTTCATGGTCAAAGAGCAGTCAGCCAAGTGTCAAGAAATCAAGGAAAGGTGCTTGATGGCCAGAGATGCTACTGAAAAACTTCTTGATGGCATGACCAAGCTGAGAGAAGAGAGTAATCAGCTTACTCAGCCAGCTCACTCTGCATCCACTGTTCAAGAGGTATCCCCTTTTCTCTCTCTTTCTGATGAAGAAAAACTTGCTAAATTAAACAAACTTGGTGATGAGGTTCTTTTGCAAAGACATTTCAATAAACAACATAAAATAGAAATTATGTCTTTAAGAAATGAAATTTCAGTACAAACTCAGTCAAATGAAAAACTTCAGTCAGAAGTCAAAGCTTACAAAGAGTAAATGTCTCTCTTTTACAAGAAGCTAAACAAGCTGATGAAAAATATTTGAAAATCAAGCATATAACTGAGTCCTGGTGTACTGGTGCAAAAAGAGCAGCCAAGTGTGTTAATGAGCAAGTACCTCAACAAATTCAGGCCATATTTGATGGTGACTATGACAAAGCTATTAACATAAGTGAAGTATGTGCAATGGAGCCTTGTTATCAGCCTATACCTCCCATAGTTATTCACACTAAGAGAATTCTTAAAAAACAATCTGAACACCCTGGTCTTGGTTTTGTTTATGGTGGTAATCTAAAAACCTTAAATGATGGTGTCACTACTATTGATTCTAATTGTACAAAATCTGAAGTCAACCTGAAATCTTCCAAGCTGACTGATTCTCCATCTGAATCTAGTACTGAACCTAAGACCAAAGAGAACTCTTCTAAGCTGACTAATTAAAAGAGTCAGAAAGCTAAAAAGAATAAATATGTCAAGAAGAGTCAGTCGGATCCGGTCAGCTCCAAGATTAAAGCAAAAACACCCAGTCCAGACTCAGATCAACTTATATCTAAGCTGATCAAGTCCAGGCTGAGTGAGATTTCAAAAGAAGTTTCTTTCTTAAACAATCTTTCAAAAGTTGATCAAAAGAAACTCATAGCTGAGTCAAAGAAAGCTAGAATTGGTAAAGGATATTTAAGACAGTCTGAGTCTAGAGTTGTTAAAAACAATTTTAAAGAAAACTCTAAACAAGAATGGAAAGTAAAAACAAATGACAAGAGTTCTTCTTCTATCCAAACTGAGTCTGGCACTTCAGTCAGCTCAAGTGAACCCATCCTTGGATGGGTTCCCAGAAAGACTAAGTATCTATACCAAAAGTTCCATTCTTCCGCGAATGGACAATTACCTTCCAAAACACCTAGATCAACTTCTTATCAACACTTCAAATCAACAAGGGCTTAGTTCCTTCTTCCGGAACCACCTATAAAAATGGTAAACAATTAAAAGTAAGCGAATGCTTAGTGAATAAACTTGCATACAAATATATATATACGAAGGAGGGCAAAAACACAAAAGACTATCGCATGTAGCCAATGGTACCGTCATACCATCACTTGCATACTCACTTTTGCGCTAACAAACACATACATGGATCCATATACGCTAAACAATAATCAAAGAGGTTCTTAGGCCTCATCTCAATACAACAAGAGGTTCTTAGGCCTCATCTTAATACAACTTTGGGGTTCTTAGGCCCCGGCCTCAAAATTAGGCCCTAACACCGAATCGATTACCACACACGGAATCCACCATTATATGGTAATCGACCCAACGCACATATAAGAGTATGCAAATTTACTCACCTCTTCCGCGGCTAACAACAATCAAGATTTCCACAACACATATGACAAAGCTTTCAACCTAGCAAATAATCACAATATTCATATAAGACTATATCACAATCTTGGCTAACCCAATTTAGCCATACTAACAATTCACTAGCATTCCTAACCCACAACAAACCCATTGTGTCATTAAGTTGCTTTACTTAAAAAAAATCCATTTTGGTGCAAGAATGCTCATAATCATCTTTACCAAACTCACCATTTCACTTTGTGTAACACCCCAAGCTAGGCCTGGAATATTACTGAAATTATATAGCACACAGTGGAATTATCGTAGAACATGAACTACATGAATAAAAAGGATTCGGTGAACCCAAACCAACATTTAAAGTAAAGGAATACAAAACAAACATAAAGTCATCAACGGGTTCAAGCATAAACCCTAAGAGGGCAAACGGATGACGGATCCATGAAAGTCTCAGTCCAAGCCTTAGCAAGATCAACAAATAGCCATCAAGTCTCCATTTTCACACGAATACCTGAAAAGTGCACTAAACAAAGTCAACACTAGGTTGGTGAGTTCGTAGTGATGGATCACAAGGAACCATCGTCAAATAACATATAAGTATAAGATAAAGGCGAATCACGACTTACAAGTGGATTTTATAATGCACAATGTCAACCAAGATAGGTAAACTTATAGTAAACCTCGTCACATGACAAGCCGATAATGTATCATCAATAATGAGAGATGCGTGTCATAAATATGCATAAGTGATGTCAATATCAAATTATGTGCCGTATGTATGTAAATGTCATAATGTATATCATATGTGTGTCAACCACGTCATCAATGCAATAAATATAATATGCTTGCGTGTGCCCCGCACATATAGAGTATGCTTGCGTGTGTACCGCACAAATAAAGTATGCTTGCGTGTGCCCCGCACGAATAGGGTATGATTGCGTGTGCCCCGCACGAATAGAGTATGATTGCGTGTGAACTGCACAAATAGTGTATGCTTGCGTGTGTCTAACTCAATATCACCAAACAAACCACCAACCGATTCCCATAAATCGGTCTCCCTAATTCAAACCACAAGTCAAACATTCATCTGACAGCCAAAACAACATCTATAACCCTTTGAAGGCATAATCGACTTCCATGTTGCACAACTATCCTAATCATAAACGAATGCATAATAAATCAAACAATCCAATCAAACCACTAGTAAATCAATTAAACAATCAAACACGTATGTGTGCACTTTCCAGCCCGAATCTCAATCAAGTAGGGATCTACGGAACTCACCTGATGTGATCAAACGAGTATTACCGCTTTCCAAGATGAGTAAGTAAGGCCCAAAGTGCTACAACGATTAAAACCTACTTCACAAGTATCGAGTCAACTTATAATACCCAAACGGTAAGGTCTAGCTAGTTAGTAGTATGCCATGACCAGACAATCGCTTTACAAGCTTCCCCGACCAAGAACGGTGACACTTTAAACCAACATTTTTAGAAATAATATTAGTTTCATCCCAAATGGATGAAATCATGAGAAAGTAGACTCTTACACAATTCCAAGGATAGCTCATACGTTAAAAACGAACTTACGGTTTAAAAGTTATGACCGTTTCAATTTATAGCTTCTGCCTCTCAATCTCGACGAAGCCATAACTGCCCCTCGCCGAGATCAACACCAAAAATATGGCACTGGAATTCAATCTCGACGAGGCCATAATTGCCCCTCGCCGAGATCAGCATTAGATCAGCACACCATTGATGAGCGTCCATTTTGTGATAAAAAACCCCTATCGAAAGGCTTCATTTCAATGTCTAAATGAGTTAATATTCCGGAACTATCGGTACTTAATGGAGTCGTATGTTTACACAGGTTCACGGAAGATGCGAGAGAGGGTAAATGACATCAAGTGACTCAAGAAGGAAGCCTATGAAGTTATAAGACACAAGGAGGTGATTCGGAGCCGAACGAAGAAGTACAAACTGCAGCAGGAGCTACCAGCGCCGCTGGCAGCCAAGCCAGCGCCGCTGGCAAGTCAATAGCGCCGTTCCCCAACACCCAACGCCGCTGGCCCAGTCCCAGTGCCTCTGGCAAGCCCAGCCAGCGCCGCTGGGTAGCCAAGATCAAAAACCCGACTTAAATCACTATTTAAGTCGAACTAACCCTCAAAACCCTAGGAGAGAGCCGATTCAGCAGCCCTAGCCGCCCAGATCAAACCCTAGGTCGTAGTTGCAGATTTCCAGAAGGTTTTGGAGCTTCTAACACCTTCCGATCTTCATCCTCGGTCTAGATCTACTTTTCTATTTTACTTTCTTTTGGTAAACAATGTCTTTCATCTTTTCAGACTTTGTTATTCCTTTAATAATGTCCGGCTAGTAGGCTAAATACTTGTTTGGAACAATGTGATCATGTAGACGTTTATTGTTTTACTTTATTTGTTAGAATCTGTTGGAGTGTGTTTTACTGTTTATCGTAGATCCATGTTTTACTAGTTCTTCATATTATTATTGGTTCTATATCTGAATATATTAGTTTAATTCTGATGGTTGTCTATGATCATACACTAGAACTAATATGCTAGGATGGAAAACACTAGTCGGTCTATAACTAGTTGTAAAAGGTGATTCACTTGTAACCGAGGGATCCAGAACCGTAGTAATTAGGACAAATTGAACATGATGCTTAACAATGTCAGACGCGATCCTTTGACTTGGAAACGATCACTGTGGTCACCGGAGATAATTACTATCTGGTCATGGCTTAAGAGCCGGGTAACTAAAAGATAAATTAGTAACACAAACTTTAGGTCAATACTGCTTAAATAATGAATCTAATGAGAATTTGTTTATAGGTTAGTGTGAGTCTAGCGACAACACTAGTAATTAGGCAAAGTGAATCTAATGAGAATCTGAGCCGTGATTAAGTTTCCAACAGTCTAGCAAGTAGGTAGAATAGTATTTGGTCGTACCATGAGATCGGAGATGCCAAACAAGTATTTTAATTTAATTACTGTTATTTGTTTTTTCAAACTATTTTCAGACTAAGCCTCTCGCTGAATAAGCGGTTGCGGCTTTTATTTACTTTTATTTGCATTAGTATAATAGGAAATCGTGACAACCCCACAACCGCTAGAATTACACATATTACTAGATTAGGTAAAGCAACGCGTCCCTGCGAACGATTCTGTTCTTATCACTAAACTGTACTACATCTGATCGGGTCCCCTGTCCGTTAAGGTGTGTGTGTGTGTTTTTGAGATAATAACTTGTACAACATTTTTATAAATTTAAACACTCAAACAAAAACAAACAAAACCCATCAAGTGTTTTGGCGTCGCTGCCGGGGACGCGACACATTCTTAGTTTAGTAGTGTAATTCGATCCTGCTTTGTGTTTCGGCATGAAGTAGTTACTTTTCAGTATTTAGCTAAAGTCATTTACGTTTAGAAGTCAAATTAGGTTATTAGGTCAAAATTAGGGTTTAGTTTAATTTAGCTAGTATTTTCATTTTCTTAAAATTCAAAAATCCAAAAATATTTTTATTTTATCGTTTCTAGTTGTTAAGTTTAGATTGTTTGCATTTAGGTTTATTTTGAATTTGTTTTGTTCTTGAAGTTACTAATAGTTTTCGTGTTTTCGTGTTCGTTTTTGTTTTTGTTTTCTTTTTCTTTAGTTTTCGTTTAGTTTGTCTCAGCTTAAGATAGGTACAATGCACTGGAAAGGACTTGAGAAATCTGATTCGAGAATGGAGGAGGACTTCAAAGTGGAGAAAGACAGAGTCAAAAACTGCCCTGCTGAAGCCAGCGCCGCTGGAAGCTTCCCAGCGCCGCTGGCACCAACCAGCGCCGCTGGCAGCCAAGCCAGCGCCGCTGGCAAGTCAATAGCGCCGTTCCCCAACACCCAGCGCCGCTGGCAAGTCAGCGCCGTCCCCAACCCCAGCGCCGCTGGCAAGTCAATAGCGCCGTCCCCAACACCCAACGCCGCTGGCCCAAGTCCCAGTGCCTCTGGCAACAGCCCAACGCCGCTGGCCAAGTCTAGCGACAGCACTAGTAATTAGGCAAAGTGAATCTAACGAGAATCTGAGCCGTGATTAAGTTTCCAACAGTCTAGCAAGTAGGTAGAATAGTATTTGGTCGTACCATGAGATCGGAGATGCCAAACAAGTATTTTAATTTAATTACTGTTATTTGTTTTTTCAAACTATTTTCAGACTAAGCCTCTCGCTGAATAAGCGGTTGCGGCTTTTATTTACTTTTATTTGCATTAGTATAATAGGAAATCGTGACAACCCCACAACCGCTAGAATTACACATATTACTAGATTAGGTAAAGCAACGCGTCCCTGCGAACGATCTGTTCTTATCACTAAACTGTACTACATCTGATCGGGTCCCCTGTCCGTTAAGGTGTGTGTGTGTGTGTTTGTGTGTGTGTGTGTGTGTGTGTGTGTGTGTGTGTGTGTGTGTGTGTGTGTGTGTGTGTCTGTGTGTGTGTGTGTGTGTGTGTGTGTGTGTGTGTGTGTGTGTGTGTGTGTGTGTGTGTGTGTGTGTGTGTGTGTGTGTGTGTGTGTGTGTGTGTGTGTGTGTGTGTGTGTGTGTGTGTGTGTGTGTGTGTGTGTGTGTGTGTGTGTGTGTGTGTGTGTGTGTGTGTGTGTGTGTGTGTGTGTGTGTGTGTGTGTGTGTGTGTGTGTGTGTGTGTGTGTGTGTGTGTGTGTGTGTGTGTGTGTGTGTGTGTGTGTGTGTGTGTGTGTGTGTGTGTGTGTGTGTGTGTGTGTGTGTGTGTGTGTGTGTGTGTGTGTGTGTGTGTGTGTGTGTGTGTGTGTGTGTGTGTGTGTGTGTGTGTGTGTGTGTGTGTGTGTGTGTGTGTGTGTGTGTGTGTGTGTGTGTGTGTGTGTGTGTGTGTGTGTGTGTGTGTGTGTGTGTGTGTGTGTGTGTGTGTGTGTGTGTGTGTGTGTGTGTGTGTGTGTGTGTGTGTGTGTGTGTGTGTGTGTGTGTGTGTGTGTGTGTGTGTGTGTGTGTGTGTGTGTGTGTGTGTGTGTGTGTGTGTGTGTGTGTGTGTGTGTGTGTGTGTGTGTGTGTGTGTGTGTGTGTGTGTGTGTGTGTGTGTGTGTGTGTGTGTGTGTGTGTGTGTGTGTGTGTGTGTGTGTGTGTGTGTGTGTGTGTGTGTGTGTGTGTGTGTGTGTGTGTGTGTGTGTGTGTGTGTGTGTGTGTGTGTGGTGAAGCCCAGCGCCGTTGGATACCATCCAGCGCCGCTGGAGGCCACCCAGGTGAACCCCAGCGCCGCTCGGGCATACCCAGCGCCGCTGGGAGTACTGGTGGACCTTCAGGTTTCCTGTTTCACGCTTCGACAACTTGTGGACCGTGTGACAACAGCAGAGAAAATATCCTTAGATGTAATGTGGAGTATTTTAAGCAGTTGTGGTTCGAGAATTGGGAAAATGCATGGCTTAGAATGAAAGAAACCGTCAACTTGCTGGGAGATAAAAGTTTAAAGCCCGCGGATTATGTGCCTTGGTTTTATCATGGATTGCGGGATGAAGAAAGAGCTAGGTTATGCTATGAAG
Source organism: Erigeron breviscapus (assembly GCA_034093135.1). Taxonomy (NCBI): domain Eukaryota; kingdom Viridiplantae; phylum Streptophyta; class Magnoliopsida; order Asterales; family Asteraceae; genus Erigeron; species Erigeron breviscapus. The sequence continues at coordinate 43,456,847 of CM067172.1, forward strand.
CGGCAAGCAATTTGTTCTTGAACAACACTAAGAAAGCCTTAGAGTTTCTCGAAAGGAAGGTACATCGAGAAGAACACGAGTATAAGGAGAATCATCGCTTCATAAGTGAGCTCAAATCGGAAGGAATGTTCGAAGGCAACCCGGAAAGCATTTTACGAGGAAAACCAGATGAGAAGAAATATGATTGGAGGTATGCCGAACAGAAAATAACCAAGAAGAAACCGAAAGACAAAGAAGAAGAAGAATTAGGAACCGGAAAGACACCCCAACGCCGCTAGAAAACCCTGAGGATCCCGAACAGCAGCTTTTCAAGCAAGATTCTAAGAACGCGGACCAGTCTCGCATACCCATGGGATTCAGGATATGGTTTGATAGAGACTTGCAAGCTACGCAAGAGTACGAGGTGAAGTACATCGAAGTCAAAGAAGAAGAAAAATGCCCTAAGGGTGATTATATGGAAAAGGAATTTCAATTCGACTTTGAAACCACCGACCCAGTCTTGGACATGCAAAATTTTAAGCAAGATGAGTATGAAGAGGTAGATGAGTCATGGGAACGTATGAAACTCATCGTGAGGAGAATAAGGAAGAAAACATACTGCCACGATTTGGAGTTCACGGACTTTTTCTATTATGAAATGGAAGACTATGCACGACGTGCGATGGATAAAGCAGCATTTGGATGTTTTCATACTCAACCGGCTGATTTTAGAATAAAGATCTTGGATGATAAGTTCTATGAAGCAGAATTTGAAGAATCTGAAGAAGAAGAGGAGGATGGAAACCAAGAATGGGAAAGAGTGCAAGTTTTGGCGGAAGCAGTTAAGAAAGGAGAAGAGGTGCCCTATTGTGTAAGATTGCATAATCAATTTGAGCTAAAAGAAATGCTAGAAAAATTCCGACAAGGAAAAGAAGTGTCGGTAAGAATAGCATGGAAAAGGATAAAAACCATTAAAGAGCATTGTGTAGTCCACGAAATTAACCGTGCCACCCTAATAAAGAAGTTCGCCAATGGATTAAGGAGGGAAAGTGCGGACATGATCAGAAGAATATTAGGGAAAGAGCTTTTGGAAGCTGGAGATTACATAGCTTACGGATTCCTTGAGAATGAAGTATATGGACGGATAGAGGAGAAAATGGAAATGGACAAAAGGGACAAGAAGATTCGAAAAGAAGAATACTTGGAACAGCTGAAGGAATTTCATATTGATCAGAGACGTAAACAGCAAGCTGCCCTAGAGAAAGAAGAAGCCGAATCGTGTAGGATCAGAAAATCAGATACTGCCACAGAGCCACCAGCGCCGCTGGGCACACAAGCCAGCGTCGCTGGCACCCCTCCAGGTGAAGCCCAGCGCCGTTGGATACCATCCAGCGCCGCTGGAGGCCACCCAGGTGAACCCCAGCGCCGCTCGGGCATACCCAGCGCCGCTGGTACCCCATGCAGTCCCGATTTTCGCGAAATCAAATCCGTCACCACCCGAACCAGCCCTGGAAATCAAACACCGATCAACGTGGAGATGGTTAAAGCTACTGGAACACGAAGGAACTCAGAAAACTTGGAGGAGAAGAGAGGAACGAACGTCAAGGAAGCCATAAGTCACTTCGAACGATATCCGACAGGTACCGGCCCCCGACCGACCCCGTATTCTTCCTCAACCTAGTTCCTAGGCCGAGTCCGGCTGAAGACTCGTTAAACTAGCGCTTCTTGGGAGGCAACCCAAGCCGTATTTTTATTTTTATTTTTATTTTTATTTTTATTTTTAGGATATGTGACTAATTGCAATTGCAATTAAGTGATTGTTTTAAACTTTATCATTTGTGATCTATTTTATGAGTATGTTTTGAGATTCACAGATGCAAGCTTTCAAAGGATCAAGGAAACAAGTAATTTATTGCAATCGTATTTCTGTTTTTATTTTTATTTTTATTTTTATTTTTAGCTTGTTATTTTCCATTTTGATATTTTGATTGAAGTGTGCAGGAGTATATTGCTTTGTAGTCTGAAGGAAACCATGCACTTGGCCAAAAGCTAAGTGTGGGGGAGTTCGAGCATCAAATCGTTGAAGAAATCAGACGTCAGAACGCGTACAGGAGTTAAAAGCGCCACTAGGAGACATGTAACACCCGACGTTTAAAAATATGGGTTTTCAAAAATCTTTCACCTAACGGTGTTAAATTGCGGAAGTAAAGACCTTAAAAGTCAAAACCGATAAAAACATTTCGGTTTCTGCATTTAGTTGGTGTTACATGCCATATCAAACAATAGTTCAAATGAAAACCCAACGGTTGCCCAACATTAAACAACCGTTCACACATTATTACATATATTCGACATCAAAATGAGATGTAATCAAAAGTCTCCATAATAAGCAACTAGGGGTAGCTAAGGAATCTGCATGCTTTCTACCCACGCTCTCACGTCCTGCACCTACAAGTCCTTCAAGCTAAACCTGAGGGAACAACCACATTAAAGAAACAAGTGTTAGCTATAAGAATAGCTAAGTAAGACCACACTTAATTTAAAAGCATTTGTCCAATTAAAACATTTCTTCGTTAATAGACAAACTCATTAGGAACAACACACAACACACATAACTGCATAACAACTTCATATCAATTAGGATAATCATCCTAAATGTGCCTATCCTGCATTAGTTCACACATTGTCACACATATCTTCATTTACTGCATATAAGTGTGCCCTGCATCACACCCGACTGGATGATCAACCAAAGGCTAATCATCGTATGTCGTTAAAGAATGGCAAGCCAATCCAAGAGTAATCCGTATGTGGAGGTTGGTCAAACCCCTCGTATTACTCGCCCTGCATTATAAAGACCATGTTGCAAGGAGCCACCCAAGCAACAACTACGTCAACGTACTCGTCCGGCTAAGACTTGTACGGGTTAAGCTTAACACTTTCCCTGCATTATATTTACGAGCTCGATTTCACACATAATAGTTTAGGCAACACACATAACCTAAACATAATCACACATTACCTTCATTTCGTTTGGGCCCTTAAACGTGCAAGTGACATGGCAGCCTACCAAGTCTAGTGAGCTAGGTGTACAAGCCATGTAGTATGCATATGTCACACATCAACTCCATTTCTACATTTCACACATAATAAGATACTTCGTAATTCTACATAAACTGCATAACAATACACTACATTAAACAATACTTCATTTCACTACATTAGGGTCTGCATTTCAGGTCTCATGGTCAACTACATATCCCATAATACCTCCCGTGTAACCCGAGATACCCACATATATCATAAGTTACCATTAAGGAAGTTATAAGTATGAAACCTTTGCTTGTTGAACCCTCAGCGTGGCAAAAGTAGTGTATCTTACCTTGATACAGCTTAACAACAAGCTACAAGCACAATACAACGATGACTAGGTGTCTCCAATAACCTAGAACAAGTATAAGATCGAAATATAAGCTAAACGACACATTTTGTAAAATCTGACCAAGTGGTGCGCCGCACCTTCCAAGTGGTGCGTCGCACCAAACCTCCAGAGAATTCAGATCAACACTAGGTGCGCCGCACCAGCCCTTGGTGCGTCGCATATCGGGGTCCACCAAAAACCCAAACTGGTTGTGGTGCGCCGCACCACTCCTTTGGTGCGCCGCACCTGGGGTGCCGACCAGCAAACCAATTTTTGTTCTTTGATCAAACGAATTCCATACGAACCCATACCCCAAATCCAACCTGGGGACTTAAAATTAATCCTTTTAATTGCACTTTCATCAACTTTAACCATCCTATTAATCCTTTAATCCTTTACATCATGAATCAATCATTTAGTCACCCGAATAACATGAAATCGGTGAACGTTTAATCAAATAACCCAACCCAAACCCTTATGGCCTGGATTAAGACTAATATAAGACTCACACAATCATATTTCAAAAGAGGAATACCAATATTACCTGTATTAGGTGACAAAGATCCAAGATCTAAGCAATACACGATCGATTTGGCTCCAAAACGAATAGATCTAGAGAGAAACTTGAGAGGGAAGGGAGGGGATCGGCTAGGGCTTGTTTAGGAGGAAGAAAATCTGCATAATGGCTCTCTAATGACAACCCTAAGTCTCTAAACCCGTTTTTGACTTTGCACACATGTCAAAACTAGCCCCTAAGCTTCCTAATCCTTCATTGTTGGTCACAAACTACTTTATTGACCATATACATCATTAATCCTTCATTAAATGTCACTACATAGACATTAATCTTCATATTACACACATTTATACTACATTAACATTTAGGCTTACAAGCCTCACACATAACACACATTAACTACATATAAGCATTAAATCTAAAATAGACTTAACGACACACACAATATTGACTTAACGACATTAGTCAACTAGTAAAGAAAAGTTTGGAATGTTACAAGACATCCAACCGCTGGGTATGCATCTGGGCATCCCAGCGCCGCTGGACCTACACCTGTGCAGATCCCGCGCCGCTCCCTGCTTAGCCAGCGCCGCTCCCAGCTCCATTCTGCACACCAGATCGCGAAAAATCCAAAAAAATCAGAAAAACCCAAAAATCAAAAAAAATCAGAAAATACCAAAAAGAAAAGAAGGTGGAGAAGCATCAATGGATCGCCATTAAATGGAGACGACTCAAGTCTTTGAAGATTCAACATCATTCAAGTCGCTCCGCAAATGCCATCTTCAACAACTATCATGCAATTTAAGACCCGGGAAGTTTCGTTAATCCTTTTACTTTTACTTTTTACGTGTTTTTCCTATTTCCCTTTATTTCTATGTCAAGTACAACGAGGACGTTGTACAATTTAAGTGTGGGGGGTGGAATAGGAAAAACCCTTGGTCTAATTGTTTGATTTATCACAAGTTTTCTACTACTTATTTCATGCAAATTAAAATCTTGTGTCTGAAAACTATTTTGAGAACATAAGCTTTGCAAGTAGACAAAAGATGACGATAACTAAGCAATATTAGCCTTGGTAGATGAACGGTTAGTTAGAATTGTTAGCTTAACTATAGATTTGTGGTTGTTCATGCTTCCAACTGGATTAGAGCTTAGACTGAAACTGTATGCGATTATGTTTGCCATAGCACATTTAACCGGACTTTAATATGCCTAGCAATTAGAGCTTTCTAGTCATTAGCATAGGTGTATTAATTGAACTTAATGCTAAAACGTGCTTGTGTAGGAACTAGTTTAGATGTATGGTTCGCCTTAATTCTTACACTATTTAATGTGAACTAGTTGCATGCGGAGTAGGAGTATGAGTCATCTGGGGTCTCTGATAAATGTCTATTGCATGAATAATGTAGTAATCTTAAGAAAGACAATCAGTAGATTAAAAAGAGTTCAAAGAACTATTAACGAGTAAAATCCAAACGCATCAAGTTATGTCGCTTTGCGCGTGGGGAACCACCGACCTGTCACCGCTGTCTTGATGTAAACCTTTAGTTGAGTTATGTCGCTCTGCGAGTGGGGAACCACCGACCTGTCACCGCTGTCTCAACTATTAAAGATGATAATATCGTATAACTGCTTTAGTGTTTAGCTAGCGAGCATGACTGTAGTGTAGGAGTATATCTAAGTAGTGACTCACAAGTACACAAACGAATGAATATAAATGCCTTGCTAGTAGCTAGTAGTTCTGATTGCTATACAAACCTTAATTAAGTGCTTAACTAGTCAGCAGAAGGTAGTAAGATTGAGTTGTAAGACATGTGGAAGTATAGAACTGTTTTAGAGGTACTAACACAAATAAAAAGTTAGCTTTTAGTTTTCATTGACCAATTATCTTGCCTCTAGCTATAGCTTACTGATTTTGTCTAAAGCTTTCTCAAATCATTTTGCAGGACTAATCTTTCAAATGTTTTTAATAAAGTAGAACACTTTAACACTTAAGTTGTCCGCTCATCATTGTTTTATTTTTCTTGGACTATTTGCTTGAGGACAAGCAAAGACTTAAGTGTGGGGGTATATGATGAGCATCCATTTTGTGATAAAAACCCCTATCGAAAGGCTTCATTTCAATGTTTAAATGAGTTAATATTCCGGAACTATCGGTACTTAATGGAGTCGTATGTTTACGCAGGTTCACGGAAGATGCGAGAGAGGGTAAATGACATCAAGTGACTCAAGAAGGAAGCCTATGAAGTTATAAGACACAAGGAGGTGATTCGGGAGCCGAACGAAGAAGTACAAACTGCATCAGGAGCTACCAGCGCCGCTGGCAGCCAAGCCAGCGCCACTGGCAAGTCAATAGCGCCGCTCCCCAACACCCAGCGCCGCTGGCAAGCCCAACCAGCGCCGTTGGGCGGCCCAGATTAGCAATCGACTTAAATCACTATTTAAGTCGAACTAACCCTCAAAACCCAGAGAGAGAGCCGATTCAGCAGCCCTAGCTGCCCGAATCAAACCCTAGGTCGTAGTTGCAGATTTCCAGAAGGTTTTGGAGCTTCTAACACCTTCCGATCTTCATCCTCGGTCTAGATCTACTTTTCTATTTTACTTTCTTTTGGTAAACAATGTTTTTCATCTTTCAGACTTTGTTATTCCTTTAATAATGTCCGGCTAGTAGGCTAAATACTTGTTTGGATCAATGTGATCATGTAGACGTTTATTGTTTTACTTTATTTGTTAGAATCTGTTGGAGTGTGTTTTACTGTTTAACGTAGATCCATGTTTTACTAGTTCTTCATATTATTATTGGTTCTATATCTGAATATATTAGTTTAATTCTGATGGTTGTCTATGATCATACACTAGAACTAATATGCTAGGATGGAAAACACTAGTCGGTCTATAACTAGTTGTAAAAGGTGATTCACTTGTAACCGAGGGATCCAGAACCGTAATAATTAGGACAAATTGAACATGATTCTTAACAATGTCAGACGCGATCCTTTGACTTAGAAACGAGCACTGTGGTCACCGGAGATAATTACTATCTGGTCATGGCTTAAGAGCCGGGTAACTAAAAGATGAATTAGTAACACAAACTTTAGGTCAATAATGCTTAAACAATGAATCTAACGAGAATTTGTTTATAGGTTAGTGTGAGTCTAGCGACAGCACTAGTAATTAGGCAAAGTGAATCTAACGAGAATCTGAGCCGTGATTAAGTTTCCAACAGTCTAGCAAGTAGGTAGAATAGTATTTGGTCGTACCATGAGATCGGAGATGCCAAACAAGTATTTTAATTTAATTACTCTTATTTGTTTTTTCAAACTATTTTCAGACTAAGCCTCTCGCTGAATAAGCGGTTGCGGCTTTTATTTACTTTCATTTGCATTAGTATAATAGGAAATCGTGACAACCCCACAACCGCTATAATTACACATATTACTAGATTAGGTAAAGCAACGCGTCCCTACGAACGATCCTGTTCTTATCACTAAACTGTACTACATCTGATCGGGTCCCCTGTCCGTTAAGGTGTGTGTGTGTTTTTGAGATAATAACTTGTACAACATTTTTATATATTTAAACACTCAAACAAAAACAAACAAAACCCATCAACCATTCATGAACCACACACATGACCTAAGTTCGATCCAAACTCATTTTTGAACATCTAAAGACCATTTTGAAGCTAGGAAACATGTTACCAACATATTTTGACAAAACCCATCACCAAAACCTTTCCATAACACAAATCCAACAAGAATCAAACCCTAGAACCCTAAATTTTGACTCAATTGGGTTTTGACTTGCAATTTGACCTAAGAATACTTGGATTTGACTAGAGGCATGTTCAACAACATAAAATGGTAATTATAAGATAGATTAAACTTACCAAAGTCACCTCCAAAAGTCCAAACTCAAAATTGACCCGATTTGAAGGAATTCTTGCACATGGAACTCAACTTTGAGATATGATGTTTAGAAGATGATGAAGATAATTATTCTTGTGAAATTTTAGCTTGGAACCACCATTTATGATGCAAGAATCTAGAGAGAGAAAGAGAGAAGAGTGTGTGTGTTCTTGGAGTTTTTAGAGAGAGAAAAAGGAGATAGAAATAAAATGGGTGGAGGAAGAGGAGGATGGAAGAGTTGGGAGGTTGAGTAGAAAGGGTTGGGTCAAGTTCATGGGTCATGGGTTGTGGGTTTGACCCATGGGTTGACCCGACTACAATTCTAGTTAAATTTACATATCGTTCATAATCGAGTCACATAATAAGTCGGTAATTCGTCCTTTAAGGCATACAACTAGTCAATAAGCTTCAAAGTGCACCCAATTATTTCACTAATTAAATTTGTTAGTCAATTAACGCATAAAGTCAAATGGTCAAATTTCACGGATGTTACACTTTGACTAGTAAAGTCACAATTCTCATACTTTGAGTGTTACTAATATCAATTCATATTTCAAATCATTTTCATCATGCATCTCAATAACAAAACCATATCATGAAAGAAATTGGGGGAAAATATCATGCGTGGACTCAATCCCACAAAACCCCCAAATTCCCATATTCAAGAACCCTAATTTTTAAGAATAAAATCAAAACTAGGTTGAAGGAATCCTTACCTAGAAGAAGAGTATTAAAATCAAGAGTTGGGTTCTTCATTCTTTCTTCCTTAGGTGTGTTGACACATACACTACACACACACCCAATTCTCTCAATTGAAATTCTTCCCTAGAAGATTGTTATTATTACTATTGTATTCACTTGAAAGATTGATTGGAAGAATTGAGGATGAAATTTACTTTTGATGGAAGAATTGAGAAGAGTTTGGAAGATTAAAAATTGAGAGGAAATGTATTTGTGAATCATCAAGGAAAATAGCTGGGCTATCCCCCCCTTTGCCACGTACATAATAGAATAAGTGGGTATTTTTACCGCTATCCGCTAAAGTTCCAACTAAATTAACCCCATATCCAAAAATAAAATATTAGGAAACTGTTTTAATGTCAAAACTACAAAAAGGGGTTAATTAATTTATCTTATAAAAATCTTGGTGTGTTACACTCGACTCGTAAGAGTTTGAACATTTTTATATACCACATAATATTGTATAATTATATATACATGTGACGTATTTATATACAAAATATAAGTCGCTTATCTTAATACATTATCAAAATATTACATATTTGATACTTTTGAGTCATAAACTTACTGTTTTACTTTAAAATTCGTACTAAAATGATTAAAAATACATATATAACATACAAAATAATGTCACCATAAATATGATATATAATATATAACCATATTATCAAACTACAACAATCATAAGTTTGCGACTCGTATTGACTCGTTCTAAATTCACACCGCGACTCGTAAAGTCACCCAACGAGTCGTCTCGTTTTTGGTGTAAATCGACTCGATTCGTAAGAGTCGACTCGTGACTCGTAAGAGTTTAACAACTATGATAATATATATGTTAATAATTTCATTTTCAAGTTGTCAAATTCAATTTTTGGAACGAATGTTTAACTCGGATCGGATGATTAAGCTTAGTGATTGGTGAAGGCTTGCATTTCTAATTATCTCATTTTACTACTATGTCAATTTTAAAAGAAAATAAAAATAAAACTTGAAACAATTAATTTTTAACTTTTTTTTTACAGGTACCACAGAAGGTCTAGACTAGTAAACTATGTTATCTTAACCGGATACACGTTAAAGAGCCCCTCATTCAATACCTATTATGAGGAAAAACCCCTAATATAGTCCGTCCAAGGGCACGATTACGGGAAAATCTTCCCCTCTTAGACTGGAACCCGAATCTTCCAAATCCAAGTCTTTATAAAGAGACTTCTTTACTATTAGGCTATCAACTCGTGGATGGAACATTTTCAGCTATGTAGACCCTTTGAGACCATGGTCTAAAAATATAATATCCGTATATGCAAAATGGATTCAATTTTTTTTAAAAGGTGAATTTCGCTGGAAATTTCGTGTCGCGAATCGACATCGGGAGGTCTAGCATACGTTGTCTTAAACGGGTCCGCGTTAAAGAGCTCCTTCGAAGTAGAAATGCCTATTTCAAATACCCGATGGGGGAAAACCCCCTACTAATCCGCCCGAAGGCACGGCGATTAATAGGGGTAAACCCTGCCTCCTCATATTTGAACCTGAGTATACCCAAGACAAGCCCTCATAAAGGGACTTAATTCCTATGTCCTCCCCAAGGCTTGAACACAAGACCTCATGCAAAGCGGATGATCTTTCAACCATTGAGCTAAAGCAAGGACAAATGAATTCAATTATTTGATCATAAACACGATTGTCAACAATTGACTATTACGTACATGATCATTTTCTTATCAGACTTCATACCAAATTAGCTATAAACAAATGAATTTTATACTAAGAATAGAATATTAATAGAGTTAAGTTAAATAATATAATATATATATATATATAGTAACAGTATTAGATAGTGAGACACAAAAGAGACATACATAAACACCTACAGAGACCAACCCAACTGGCACTTTATGATTTACTCTCGAATGCAATGCTGTACGTCACGACAAAATTAGTCTAAGATTTCCCTCTGATTTCTCTTTTGTTTCTTTTTCTTTTCATTTCTTAATTTATTCATAAAACCATAGTCAATATATATATACACATCTCCTATACATATTTCTTCCATCCCTTTTCATTCTTCTTCTTACATTCTTCAAAAAATTTCTAGACCAAAAAAAAACAAGTTATTTGATTCATATTTTACAAAGTATCATGGAAGAAAATTATGGTTCAGAATGTAGTAGTGGATGTGAGTCTGGTTGGACTTTATACTTAGAACACTCAATGTATCCTACACATTCTTTTCAAAATCATAACAATATTAATGGTGATGATTTTATCTATAAAAAGAGCTCATTTTCATATGAAAATGATGATGATGAAGAAGATATGTCAATGGTTTCTGATGCATCTTCTGGACCACCACATTTTCAAGAACAAGAAGAAGAACAAGAATGTTTTAACAAGATTATTATTACAAATGGGAAAAGACAAAAGATTCCTAAAGAACCAAGTTTATGTAGAAAAGTTCAAGATTTGCCTTCTTTTCTTGATGACACTGCTAGCTCCCCCCTTTTCAACATTTCAAATGTAAGTTTTCTGTTTGAAATTGTGTTTTAAAATGATTATCTGATTATTGCAATTGAAAGACGTAGACAGACTTTTGCAGAAAAATACTTATCAGTGTTTTCTTATAGCAAAATGTATTTTTAAAAACGCAAAATCTATTCTGAAAGCATCTCCTTTATGTGAAAAATATAAAAAGATGGTTGTTTTATGAATATTTATGGAAATCCCAATGTGGGTTTTGGATAAAAATATTTTTTATCTAACGGGTAATTATTTATTTTTATGACAGAACAATTTAACAGTGGGAAACAAGAATGCTTCAATGGAAGAAAATGACATTATAGACTACTCACAAGGCTATTCCACAACCTACTATGAGGTACCTTTTTTTTTACAGTTTTTGAAAGACTAAGGTTATCTCCAGTGGGGTGCGCTTGGGTGCCCTTGGATATCCTTTAACAAACTAAGGATTTTTTGAAGGATGTCTTACCTAAGGGCATGCCCTTACTTGTCCTTACCTAATATATTTTTGTTTTTAGTTGGAGGTAAAAGGATATGTAAGGATATGTAAGGATGTTTGTATGGTTGGAGATAAAATTATAGGATTTGAAGGATTTATAAGGATGTATAAGGATTTGTAAGATATGATGTGACAGCTCAAGTACGCCTAAGGGCGTCCTTTAGCATTGGAGATAGCCTAACAGTCTTGATTTTACTACAAATAGTTTGATTATGGTAATTAAATTCTTGATTTTTCAGGGAAAACCTACATTTCAAGATCAGTTTGGGTTTTTTCATCCCTCTGTTTCTGGTACTCAACTGCAACAAAACCAGTTAAGTTTATACTTTATAGTACTTTTTTACTATTTTTACTATATGGGTAATATATGCATTGTAAGGTTGTACTTTTGGCTAATAAAATTTATATATTTTAATGCACAGATGGTTTGAAGAAAAGAGGTGGGGAGTTTAAAAGAATGCAAACGTTTTAAGAGAGCACGAGGAATTTAGATCCAAAAGGAGGGATCTTGTTCCTTTTTATTTTATTTTTTCAATTTTTTTTGTTTTTAATTTTTAAGGTTAAATTGTAAGTTGTAACGAGAACAACCTGAGGAGAAAAAAAATCTGGGAAATAATTTTTCGTGTTCCTTGGAAGTCATTTTTCTTGTCAATAAATACGGTTGCAATTTGGTCATTATTTCTCGGAGTTACATAGCACATAGAGCTACATCCAAAGAAGTTGTACGAATCTTTATTCATTTGTCACTTTGTCAGTCCTGGATTTTCTAGAGCTATTAATAATTAATAATATTAATATTATATTAAGGGTTTTGCTAAATTGAGACATATAAACATACTAAACCATAAAACTAAGGAGTTAGCATTCAGTATTATGAACTCTAGTTAAGGTGTGTATTATGAACGGTAGTTAATGTGCATATTATAATAGTATATTATAATAAAATTTATGAGATATAGTTTTTTTTCATACACGTTAAATACAGTCTTAAAATTGCATTTGACATTTTCCTAAAATTAATAGTACTTAAATAGTGCCTTATGGGCAGTAGTTAGCAAATCGCTAACATAATATATAAACCAAATTTGGAAGTTCTTGGGGAAATGCAAGTGACAATTGATCATTATCAGTTTAACAAAGTGAGCAAACATATAAGGATTTTATGTTCGCCTTTTTACTTGAAAGATGTATATGGTCTAATCAAACGTTCATGTGACCGTTTCCCAACCATTTGGTAGCCGTGTGACAGTTATTCCATCTAGCAAGCCTTATAAGGATATGAAAATAACTATCATTGCAAGACTATGTCCTTATATTGTTATCGATTAAGAAATACTATGGATTATATTGTTATCATATGATTGTGATGCTATTGCTAGATGTATGACAATTATATCATTCACTATAGGGGCGATACCAAAAGGGGACAAGGGGGGCCAATGTCCACCTCGAAATTTAAATTTTGTCATATTTTTCATGGATTTTTTTTAAAAAAATTATAGACTTTTAACATTTTGTCATCTTTTAGATTTGTTTTTCATAGATTTTTAAAGTTTGTCCATCTGGGATTTTTTTCTGCTACCACATCTGATTCGGTACATCTTCATCTGCATAAAGATATATCCAAATTACCATTCAAATATGGCATACTTGTATTACATATGGTTCAAGGTTTTCATGGCATCAACACCCATACTATTTATTGTATGGTATGATTCTGGTGCTATTTTGTTTTGTATTGATCTAGTTCATGTCGTGTGTCATGAAATTATGAAAATTTAAAATTAGAAGGTTACCATATAATGGACAACTTTTTTATACTAATGTAATGAATCACAACAAAACTTTTGAAATTATTGCTCTTAATTTAATAGACCATGAGCAAAAGGTTTGCCAAAAAGTGAGATAATATTTAGACAATAATTGGACCTACACTATCAACTTTCCAAAAGATTTGGCAACTTTTTCAGTTTTCATATGCAATGGGAGTGGACAAAACTGCAAAACACTTTACTAAATTAATAACAACAAAGATACAATCATATACATTCGGTGTTTGCTGCATAAATAGTTTAACTGTTATTTTTCTCCCACCTTAAAACACACACATATACTCGTAACACACACTAGTCATGGACCCGTTTGGACACCGATTCACCGATTTATAAATATTTGACGGAGCATAACTAATAAATACTACGAAAATGATTTTATACATAAAACACTATGTTTTATGTTTAAACTAGATTTTAGACCCGTGTTCAATACTGGACACGGGGCTTATGACATTATTAATATTAGATATTCATATATTAAACATGCAAAAGCTTCTAACTTGAAAATTTGATACATATTAAAAAGCAAATGTTCTATTAAGATGGAAAAATGTATATGGAAAAATGTAAGCTAAATGAAAACAAAAGGGAAAATGTAAGTAAAATGAGAACAAAGTAATGTAATACGGGAACATTAAAACCATGTAAATCTTCGTTCATCTTTTACAATACTTCTTAAAAAAAGGGTAATAGAGGGAACTCTAGCCCCGGTACCACAATACTTCTTCGTAGACGATTAGGATTTAGCCCAACTGGACATTTAATGCCCCTTATGTCTTTCAGCCAAATGTTGGTCACGGGTTCGAAACCTTTGAAATACATATTGGGAAGTCCTTGCCAATGAGGTGGGCATGGGGGTTTTCTCTAGCATTTAGCTGGTTTCCTCCAGAACGGTAGTGAGACTTCCACCGCCAGTCATGCCCTCGGATTGACTGTGCTGGTGACGTGGTCGATCTCTACCGGACGATAAAAAGGCAATGCCGCTGAGTCCAATCACCACTGCTGTTCAAAAAAAATAAAAATAATCGTATACATACACATGAAAGTATGCACTATTTTTATTTAGTAGGAAAGTGTACACCGATCAATGCAATTTTCTTTATTGCATTCCTCCCCAAAGATAATAATAAAATTATTATTATAATTATAATTATTTTCAAGTGTACGGATGCATATGTTTGATCAAATTAGTATTATAAGTGTTTGCGTTATCAAGGGTGGCAACTGGCAAGAGGTTCTAAAGAATATCCTTGTCACGGCCAACCTGATTCCGTATCAACGATCGGGACGTTACGTTAGTGTAATGCAAAATCGTTTTAGTGTCGATGGCTTCATCCGGTGGTAGAGGTCAAAAAAGAGCATAGTACGGGTATACATTAAGCATAAGATATGATCATATCATATATTGTGTCATTCTTTATACTTGATGGCTGCAATTTTACATGGGTTTCCTTGTCACGTGTGTATGTGACTCGGTTTTAAGAGTTTATTTCATTTATTCAGTAAATCATATACCAATAATCAAAATGCTATAAATTTTTGTAAGAATATGTGGCCAACTATTTATTCATATTTTAGTTATCGGACCAGGTGTTTAAGGTCACGCTGACGGCTTACCCATTTCAGCATACACCTATAACTTCCGAACGGATAACCAACCTAAACCATTTTGCCAAATCTACTGCTAATGAGGAAGAGTTAAAAGAATACATCAAATACCAAAAGTCAAAGAAAACATGAGTACCATTCAACCTGAAACGAACAGCTTTGGCAAGTTAGAATGCTGCCAACAATTCCATTAAGAGGGTGTTTAGAATTGCATTTTAAAGTGATTATCTGATTATTACGTTTGTAAAACGCAAATAATCTAAAAAAGTGTTTGTGTGAAAAAGTGATTATTTGCCGTGAAAACGCAGTTTTAAAGAAGCATGTACATGCATGCTTTTTCAAAACGCATAAATTAGTAACCTTATTCTATTTGACTAACATTTTAAAAACAAAAGGGGATAAATACATTTGTATTGATCTATATTTGAAGCTACGTGTGGTTTTACTTTTTTTAATATTTATTATTTATTAATTAAAGAAAAGGGTTTTGTTAATGTATTTATCCATATTTGAAGCTACATGTTGTATCGATCCACATTGTGTACGTATCATGTATTTATCCATATTTGAAGCTACATGTTGTATTGATCCATATTGTGTACGTGTGGGTATTTTTTTTTTTTAATATTTATAATTTTTAATTATAATTAAAATTAAATGATGACATAAGCGAGAGTCAATTTGATAAAATCGAGCGATGTGATTGGTTAATAAGTTATTAGTTCAACTGTCTTATAGTATATATTAAGATTAAGATTAAGCTTGATATTATATGACATAATGTTTTTATATTTTTAATGGTTAGGATTTATTAATTGCATTTATTATGTTAATATTATACGTACATTATATTCAAGTTATCGTAACTGTTTGTTTTTTTTTAAGTATTTCTCAACTATTTAACCACTAGCGAGATGAGAATAACTATAAAAATTAGTCAAATGTCATTGATAGATAGTATTCACTTTCTGTCGCTTTGCACGAATATAATGCTATTATAAGACTAATTGAAGAATCACCTATGAGTATTGTTTAGACACAACCAAAGGGTAAAATGTAAAATGTCAATAGCAATATAATACTTAATCCTATCATGCACATAACGCATGTGGCAAAGCAAAAGATTACTAACTAATTTTCATTGCATGAAATACCATTTGGCAGGACTAAAGAAAATTTTGGGGAAGAGGCTTTTTGTCTCTAATATTGACTTGGATGCTTGTCGCTTAATGTCAAGACAGAACTTAGCCTCATATTCTTTTGAAGTTATTAATTTAGTTGAAAATAGAAGATCTGCAATCAATTCTTTGTGAGTTTCAAGTCCTTGTAGTTTATGATTGCCATTTAAAAAAATCCATTTAACAAACTTCAAAGATTCTTGGGTATCTATTAAGACAAGAAAAGTGTAAGAAAGCCGTAAGATATAAAAACAGAGACATTGTGCGATCATGACAACATGCGAGATGGTCGAAGGGGGCGCTTGATTCAAATTGGGGAATGTGAAAGGCAAAGGGAATGCAAAAGGAATACCAAAGAACATTTTTATTGCATTAATTCTGGTTGGTTGATACACATGAATCATTATTCAAAGTCTTTATATATAGGATTGAGATCCTCTAAAGTTGATCCAACTTTATAAGTAAAGTTGGATCATCTTTAACCATTAAATTAAATCTAATGGTCATGATTTAAACATCAAATTTTAATCTTGACCATTGAATTTAATCCAATGGCTAAAGTTAATCCAACTTTACCAATAAAGTTGGATCAACTTTAGAGGATTCTAATCCTTATATATAACAGGTGGTGGTGATTGTGGTAGTTGGTGGTGGTGGTGGTGGTGATAGAAGGTGGCAGGTGGTGGTGGTGGCAGGTGGTACTGTGGTGGTGGTGATAGGTGGTGGTGGTGGTGGTGGTGGTGGTGGTGGCAGGTGGTAACTGGTGGTGGTGGCAGGTGGCTGGTGGTGGTGGCAGGTGGCTGGTGGTGGTGGCGACGACAGGCGGTGACCGGTGGTGTGGTGGGTGGCGACGACGGGTGGTGACAGGTGGTGGTGGTGGGCGACGAGTGGTGACTGTGGTGATGATGGCGGAGGTGGTGGTGGTGGTGGTGATAGGTGTTGGTGGTGGTGGTGGTGGCCAGGTGGTGACTGGTGGTGGTGGTAGAGACGACAAGTGGTGGTGGTGGGAGACGGGTGGTGCAAATGGTGGTGGTGGCAGGTGGTGACTGTGGTGGTGGCGGCAGTGGTGGTGATAGGTGTTGGTGGTGGTGGTGGCAGGTGGTAACTGGTGGTGGTGGCGACAGGTGGTGGTAGTGGTGATGAGGTGGCGGCAGGTGGTGGTGGTAGAGACGATAAGTGGTGGTGGTGGTGGCGGCAGGTGGTGACTGGTGGTGGTGGTGATGGGTGGCGGCAGGTGGTGTCAGGTGGTGGTGGTGGTAGAGACGACAAGTGGTGGTGGTGGTGGTGACGGACGGTGGTGGAGGTGTGGCGGCAAATGGTGGTGGTGGTGGTCGGATGATGGTGGTAGTGGCGATGGTGGTAGTTGTAACACCCCGAGCTGGGCCCGAAGTATTACGGAAATTATATAGCACACAGTGGAATTATCGTAGGCAACTAAATGAAAATACATGAATTCAGTGAATTCGATGAGTAATGTCAAATACAAGCACAAAATACATAAGGAGCAATTAGTCACCAAAAGTTTATAAGTCAACCCAAACGATGGCAAACGATCCTAAGCATAATGCAAAAGATGGCAAATGAATCCTTGATCCATATCAGTCCAAGTCCGGGTTCAAGCAATCAACAATCATATATCTCTATCTTGATTCACCTGATTACCTGAAAAGTGTACTAGCAAGTGTCAACACAAGGTTGGTGAGTTCGTAGTAATGGTTTACAAGAAACCATCCTCAAAAACATTATCATATGTAATAACAACATCAACAAAGTAATTATAACAAACCCGTATACGTTACCTGTTAGGCAATCGAGGTTATCATATCATTCAACTTCATCAAATAAGTAACCAACAACAAATGATACCAAATAGTTCATATACAGTCAAGTACAAATGGTGTCATTACCAATAAATGTAATGTATGCACATCAAGGTCAAGCAATGTATCAAATATATATGAATGTCAATGCGTGCATTATGTACGAGTCAATGTAATGCAATGTACCTCAAATCATCAAGTATCACAATACTTCGTCCACATCGTGGTGTTAATCATATCAAGTCATCAAGTATGGCTAATACTTGGCATCAAGTACTTGAAAGTACTCGGATGTACATATACATATAGTACCCAAAGTACTCGAAATGTGGCCTTACAGTTCAACAACTTGCCTTGGTAATGCCCACAACAAGTACGTCTCAATAATCATCAATAAACAAGTCTATATGTCCAACAACCAAAGAAAACTATACGTACATACACTTAGGAGGATTCTACTTTCAACGAGTCCCAGATGCTTATATATAGGGTCACCCGCAGCCTTCCCACCACATCTAAAACCCTTTGAAGGCATAACCGACTTCCATGTATGTACATCTATCCTAAATAAATTACTATATCACAATCACATGCGTAAACCATCAAAACTATCCATCAATCATCAATCAATTAGTTCCATAATTCAATCTAAACATTTCATCAAATAATCAATAAACCGTAAATCAAATTAACCAAACAATCAAACAAGCACGTATATGTACACTTTTCAACCTGAATCTCAATTGAGTAGGGAGTTACGGAACTCACCTTATTCTTGATAGTTCAACAGCGAAATAGAAGAGATTGATGTAGTTAACGATGACGAGCGTTTCAACTGGCCACGTTACGTATTCCCTAATTTCAATGTGAATTGATTTATATTCATGCTAAATTCCAAATATAGATATACAACTATAAGGATATCTTATTAATACGCTTGTCAATGTATTTACTTTGTGAGCTTTTATAGATATTTGAATTTATCTTTAAGAATCCTTTAAAGTATTTTGTAAATGAAACCTCATTTATGTTATAAAATTTAAAGGACTAATTTGTCATTTTTGAAACTTGAGGGACTAAATTGTCATTCTTGAAACTTGAGGGACTAAATTGTCAAATGTCAAACTTATAAGGACGGAAAATGACAACTTTGAAACTGTAGGGTAAAAATGTAATTTTCCGTATATAATACGTATCCGTAGGATATATGTACTTTAAATAGTAAGATTAATACGAAGAATGTATTAATTTAGTAACGAAGAGATACTTTAAATAAATGTATTATAATCAATACGAAAATGTATTAATTATATAATGAAGAGATACCTTAAATGGCAGGAAAAACCAGTATTTTATTTCAAGTTGTGTTAGGGTTGACGTGGGTCATGTAGTATCCAGACGGTGAACCAAGTTTGCGTTTAGAATGCGAATCGCAAACCGTTTGCGCACTACAATCCGCTCCGCTGGTATACCCCAGAGATGCCCAAGGTCAATGGCAATCACGTTTAGAAATATAATACGGTTAAAAGTGTATTAAGGATATATTCTATCCAAAACCAAGAATCTCGAGAATACGAAATAATTCACAGATGGTGAATAGTGTTTATATAAATTTGTATAGTTAGGTATATAACTATACCTTTGTTTATATACCATAATAAGTATATAAAAGTATTTAATAAAAGTTTTACATATTTACGCACTATTGCTAATAATTCATTTTTCGCAATAGTGGCCATATTTCAATATTCGTATAAAAACGATATTTAACGTATTTAAATGCAAATATGTATTAATTGAGTATAGAAATAAGTTGACAAGCATTTCAATACATAACATATAGTTCTAAAATCATAGAGCAAAGTATAGTAAGGTTTTATAAAAACACTTACAAGAAAGGAGAGTTTATGAACTCTAAGATCAAACTTTCGACGTATGAAGAACACGACTTCTGATTCAAATGAAATTCTTTCAAGGCTTGGACTTGTTTACTTAATAATTGAAGATTATTCCAACCCAAATTGAGTATTATAACTATAACTTTTGAAGATCTTAGAGAGATTTGTTGATAACAACTTCTCTTGACGATTTTTGGCGCACTTTGAGATCAAAGCGACTTTGCTTATACTAGAGCAATCAAGTGTTCTTTGAAACTTATAACAAGAAGGGGGAAGATGATTTTTATAGAATGCTAAATTGAGAGAGAATGAAGTTTAAGGTGTAAGTATTTGTGATAACTTAAGTCTAGTATTTATAGTAAAATGTTTTGAAAGATATTTAGTAAAACCATGGGTAAAGTTGATGGTTTTGTAATACCATGGGCAAGAAAAGCTTATGGTCGTGTATTTTGAAGGGTATTTTGGTCTTTTCACATTTGACAACTTCCTAGAAGTTTCCTAAACGTCACTAGTTGTTTCGGGATTGTTTACTAGTCGGTTCGGGTTCGTTCTTTTGAGTTTTTAAACCAGATTTTAGGATATGTTTCTAAGAAGTATTTAAGTTTTAATGAAGTAGTTTATTGGAAGATTATGGCCATATCAAAGTGTTAAAACACTAGATATTAGGTTCTAGGAAGTCTTAAGTTCATTCGAGAAAGAAACGATCAAAAAAGCAACGTTTTACATATATATCCATAAAAGTTTGCCATGTTTATTAATGGACCAAAATGGCAAATGTTACAGTAGTGACATATGGTGGTGGTGAGGAATCAATGAGTTATCATTACCATTCCCCTAATTTACTAGTAGTTAATTGTGGCTCTAAAATATGATTAGCAAGGTCTGTAATGATATAACAAGATGGGTTATAGATGTGCTTGGAGAAAACCACGTCCGCATTTAGATAAGACAGATATAAAATCGAAGGAAAGGGTCAAAATATTTCACATGGCATCTTGATGACATTTTTAACAAGAAGTCAAAATGTTTTAATTATATGCACATTTTGCAATGAAGGCTGTATATTTGTATCTTGAAAAACACATCATCTTGATAAAGACCTGAGATCCTGCTTGATCCAATGGAACATGCTCATAATTTATCTCATTTTTGGAAGTATCTTTATTAGTCAAGACCTAACATTTTTTAAAAATCCTTTATTCAAATTTGTTTGCATGTAATCCATTATTATTGACTTTTTGTCAATCCTTTTCATTTCTTTATTATTCTTCATATGACCTATGTATAATTATAGTACGATCCCAAATATAAGTCAGTCCGGTACCCAATGTCATCGTCTGCCTAATTACGAACAAGCAACATAATGAACGATATATACAAATTGAGTATTTGATAACAACTTCTCTTGACGATTTTCGGCGCACTTTGAGATCAAAGCGACTTTGCTTATACTAGAGCAATCAAGTGTTCTTTGAAACTTATAACAAGAAGGGGGAAGATGATTTTTATAGAATGCTAAATTGAGAGAGAATGAAGTTTAAGGTGTAAGTATTTGTGATAACTTAAGTCTAGTATTTATAGTAAAATGTTTTAATTATATGCACATTTTGCAATGAAGGCTGTATATTTGTATCTTGAAAAACACATCATCTTGATAAAGACCTGAGATCCTGCTTGATCCAATGGAACATGCTCATAATTTATCTCATTTTTGGAAGTATCTTTATTAGTCAAGACCTAACATTTTTTAAAAATCCTTTATTCAAATTTGTTTGCATGTAATCCATTATTATTGACTTTTTGTCAATCCTTTTCATTTCTTTATTATTCTTCATATGACCTATGTATAATTATAGTACGATCCCAAATATAAGTCAGTCCGGTACCCAATGTCATCGTCTGCCTAATTACGAACAAGCAACATAATGAACGATATACGGGCTGAGTTTATGGTTAGAATTGGTTCATTGCACATCACAATGGTGGCTAGGTAGATAAGAATTCAAAAGGGTATGGAGAAAAACATTCTTGTCTAACCAACAATCCCTGTGACACTTCATTAAAATCGGTACCATGTCACTGCTACCAATGCAGAAAAGTTACCTACAAGTGTTCCCAATTGTTATAACATTAGTATGTTCTCCCATCACACCACAAATGTTAAATGGCTTCCATTCCCTTATCCCTCTGACCATAAAAAGTTTAAGCTCAAGACAATTCTGCCATTTTCAGGTCCACAACCATGTGGTCTATTTCAGATTTCATCAAGAAAAATATGTACCACCATTGTTTGTACAACTAGTACAAATATTTAGGGGGTTACAAACGAAATTCTACAACTTTCACTTGTCTACCTCCTACTATTCTAATAAGTAAAAATCCGAACAATAAGCTTAATTATTAGTAAATGCTAGCTTAGGTGTTGAAAACACACGTCTAGATAGTAACTAAAAAGGCCTAGAATGGCTTAAAAGTATTGGAATACATAAGAAATGAAAAGGAAAAAAATGCAAAATAATTCACATGCCCACTTGATTATTCCTATCAAAAATGGTGAAATATGACAAGTTGTGATATTTGAGATCTAGAAAAATTTGCTGAAAATACACAAGCCCCATATGACAACAGCCTGGCTCCCATGAGAGTTAAGTTAGGAGAGGTTGATGACATAAATTTGAGATGCATCAATCTTTCATTGTCTTAGTACAAGGAAATCCTTTTGAAATCATTCTACCTAAGCAAAAATCTAGTACTACTTCTCAATCATATCTTTGAGATTGTGCTGATACACAAGATAATTAAATAGCCCTTTTCTTGGTTAAGAATATCAACACTTGCATGATCAAGTAAAAAAGTAAAAAGGTAGATATGTTTCAATGACCTAATATATAGGTCAATTTCTGATTATGGTAAGGTAATTAAAACTAACCTCCGATCCATATATGGGATGAAGACCCCAAGATTTAATGACTTTTATCATTGGCCAACTCATATTACAAAAGTAGCTCTCACTCATTTTCTTCAACTGTATTCATTAATATCACCTACAAGGTTGTAGAATGAAGCATATATGCCCAATAGACCTATCTATTCCAAAATTTTAATGTAGCAAGAGAGTAATGCATAATGAAATTGATAACACCCTCTATAACATACTATTAATAGATATAGAAAAGAATTCGTAATTTTATTCAATGATCTTTAAAACGACAAATTATGGACCTTGTAGACCTATCTATTCCAAAATATTTGACATTAATATATATAGCAACCGATGATGGACGTTTAGTGAAAATTTTATTTTCGGCAGGTTGGTTAATTTATAAATATTGATTTTAATCAAACATGTAAAAAACAATAACCATATATAGCTGATCATACATGATTTACCTTCTTTTCTTTTTTTACCTAACGAACAAAAATAGGTGAAAACCAATATGTTGAGAAAGAAATAAATAAGAGGGTTGACTTCAATTCAAAGCTGGAGTTAAAAAAAGGTTGGGCTTGATAGGTGGACCAAGCTATCCGAGGTTTATTGTTATGTCGTCTGACCCATCTAAGATGGGCCATCTCAAGCTTTAGTGGATATATGACAGGCCCAGTTATAATATCCCAACCATTTGTTTTTTTTTTAAGCGGTCTCATCTCATATTCTCATCTATTATATGAAATGATAATAGAAACTGAGAGACATTTGAAAGAGCCAACTATAAGAAAATTAAATCCTGGTCTTTTTTCAATAACAAAGATTACTTAGTTCATGCTGCTGGGTATCGATATGGCAAGTCTGGAGTCAGAAGAGCCTTTATTAAATGGGCCTAACGCTTATGCATATTTTTGTAATGCATTCACATGACAGTATGACACATTGAACCTGTCCTGTAATTATGATTATTATTGTTAGAAATATAATTAGTAGGGTCAATTTGTAATGTTTTGTTCTTAATATATAAACAATGAAAGTATTTAAAAGGGGATAGAGATCTTCTAAAGTTAAAAACAATTTTAATTAAGAAAGTTGGATGATCTTGACCTTTAAATTAAAATTAAAGGTTAAAATCTAAAGATTTCTAAATCTTGACCCTTGATTTTAATCCAAGGGTCAAAATCTCTCAACTTTACCAAAGTTTTTCAACTTTAAAGGATTTTAATCCTTAAAAGGGTTAGATGTAAAATAAGACGTGTGTATAAACTCTCAAACACATGTATTTTGTAACCTTTTACCAACATTAATTTCAATCATTCTCTTTCACACACTTAATTCTCTCTCGCACTTTATGTAATCATCATTTCACATACACTCAAAACCGCCATTAACATACATTAAAACATACACATAAGCTTGAACCCTCTATTTATGATTATTTCAATTATATTTGTGCATGTCCCTCAATTTCTAGATTAATTCTAAAATTTTCATTATTTGTTCTTTAGCCACGAATATCAATTCCTGCATCGGTCATGATATAGTTTTGAATTTTATTTTAAAAATTAGAGAATTACATTTTTGGTATCTGAAGTTGTCAAAATTTTCACTTATAGTCTCTAAGTGAAAAAAATTACATTTTTGGTACCTGAAGTTGGTTATTTTTTTCATTTTTGACACCAAGCACATACGTTGTTTGTTTTTTCCGTTAACGCCCTCACGTGAGGTTATCAAAAATGAAATTTTTTCACTTAGAGACTATAATTGAAAATTTTGACAACTTCAGGTACCAAAAATGTAATTTCTTGAAAAATAATGACCATGAGTTTTTGAAAAGTTTATTTAATTATTTTAACACATTTAAGCTTTGGGTTTTTATCTACATTATATTATAACATATATACGAGTACTATTTTTAAAAATCTTTTAAGGTTAAGTCATAAATATACGGATAACTTGTTAGTAAAAAAAGCATAGTCAAACATGGGTGGAAAGTACCAAAATAGCCCTCACGTGGGTGGGTTAACAGAGGTGGTTTGACGGTCAACAAGTCAAATGACGAAACGTGAAGTTTATCCTCCTATAAAGAACGATCTATGACGTTTTTGAAGCACAGGGACAAAACGTGACTATTTGAGTAAACCACAGGGACGATTTATGTCGTTTACTCTATACGTAATAAATTAACAACATACCTTTACGGTCGCAAATACTAAAAAATAGTTGTCATGAACATACGTCGTTTTGTATCCTGCGGTTTGACCATTCGTGTACCATGCCTCCCAATCGCTATCTGTAATCGTCAAATTCAGAGAATTTATCCAATTTCGTGTGCCCACATGTGAAACCGTCATGTCATGATCTCCACTGTTACAAGGTTAAGAAGAAGTGAAGAACAAATAATGTAACTGATTGTAAAAACAGAACTAGGGTCGAGTGAGCTTAAAACGGGCCGAGGTGAAAATGTTAATGATACCTGAAAATCAAAGCTCGACATTTTCTTTTGCTTAGCTTTTCGTGATAAACAACGCTACTAAGAACGTTAAACTCGTATAAAGGCATTGAGGGTTTACCATAATTGTACTTCATGTCCAGATTACATAGCAACCACTCCTTCACCGTTCCCTAATTAACATCATTTGAAAGAAGCCGCATGAGGTTTTATTATAACTTTCAGATATATATTTTGGAAAGATGTAGATAACAAAGGGTACAAACAAGTACTGTATTAAAGTATAACAAATATGATAAGATATTGATTATTGGATCATGATAAAATGAAAATTCATAAAACAGAAATATATACAATAATGCACGAAGATTTTCATTATGTACAACGATTTTCAGTTAAAAAGAAATGATTATTTTATTTGTTTTACTTTAATACTTATTTTATTTGAACTAGAACCTAGATATATAAAAATATGGATCTATATCGTCTTTATACAATTGGCGACTATACCTTTCGTACGTTAAGTGCATTCATAACATTTTCGTCATTGGCCCAAAGAGTTGCGTAGTCATAGTACGTACCCTATCAAAATAATAGAACATTTAAATCAATCACCCAGTGATGGGGATGACCAAATACAATGGAAAGAAATTGAGACATTACTCGACAAACAACGTTATCCTTCAGCATAGATCGGGCAGGAAGCATTTGAATTTGGTTATTGGCCTGTAGGGTTCTGCGAGTTTCCTTTACAACCGGATTCTCACCTCTAACCAAATTGGTTGCTGGCTCGCAATCAGGATCCAAAATCTGTTGCAAGTTTATGTCTCCAACACGCTAACATTGTAAAAAAAGCGCCAAGTATTAGATTGTATGGGTAATTTAAAATGAGGAGTATGATAGTTTGCCGTTAAAAAGAAAACTACAACAGCCATGATTTATGTGTACCCTGTTGACTTCATCAATATCGGACATGCATTGAACATTCTTAGAATCGGCTTCTGCATAATTTCCTTCGCAATAAATCTTCGTTGCCTACAACAATCGACCGAGTAAATTAGCCTCATCAATAGTTGCATTTTAATTTTAATATTACAAACACAAATTAAAAATGCAAACTATTATATGTTACCTCATATAATTCTTCCGATATAAGTGCCACACGATAAGCATATTCGAGTCTAGAGTTTATATCACCACTTTTGTCCGTCAATGGGTTACCGGCCATGTATCCCTAATATTTTCATCATCAAATTCTTTAGCACGTATGGACATGCTTTTTCAGAAAACATTTTCCGAATCAAGTACTTACCTGAACGTTTACATATGGCTTTAATCCTTCTTCGTTACCTAATAAAATCCGAAAAAGCAGAAAAGTTTAATAAATTGTACCTTTTTTTTATAAACCGTGTCGGGTGAAAATGAATAAATGATACTGTAAATTAAGTACTAAAATTGTACCTTTATATAACTCCTCGGTTATTATTGGTATAACTATGCCAGAATAAGATATTCCAGTAACATACATTGGATTTTTTAGTAACTTTGGATGTTCTTTAACAAACTGCAATGCAAATAACCATCATATAATAAAAGTTCTATTTGAAAATCTATATATTTAAACTAGTTCAATTTTACTAACCTTCCTTATAAATTCAGCAGTTTGTAATGCTGATAATGTATCACTAGACCGAACAGCTTCATGAGTTTTCGTATATGAATAACCCGTTAATGTTGGTGCTTCTAAATATATCACGTTCGCGACCTTGGAATTCGAAGGCCCGTAAGGAATTACATCGAAAGATAACAACGACGTTTGTACAAGTACTAATTACTAGATTTAGGCCTACAAATATTTACACATTTACCTTCGTCCAAGAATTGGGGTCTATTTGTAATGCAGGGACGTTATCTATGTATTTGCCATACTGAATTTGCATAGGACCTACGAAAACATGTCAAATTAGTACCCATTATACGATTAACGTCGAGACTTACATAAAAATGAGTTATGACAGAAAATAGAAATAAAGAAATTAAAACGTCATTTAATACGGCTTGAGCTTATTTGTTCTGTTTTGTTTGAAGTTAACTAAGACCTTAATCTAAACAAATTGGACGAAACAAATGGTAAGTTTGTAAGAGTTTATCAAGAGCTTTTTGGAAGTTTTAACTTTAACTTTAAACAAAAATTCTTATTATGTTAAATTTTTTATTTGGATGTAAATACTATTAGCTTTTATTTATAAAAAAAAAACTCCAAAATGAAACGTTACTTGAAGTAACGTTTTAAATGCTTTAGTTTGGATGAAGTTTTAGGTTTTTAAAGTTACACAAATACATCTTGAAGTTTGAGCTACAACTACCATACCAAACGTCTCTAAAAATCCATAAGGGTTCGAATTTCACTTCCTATATTTGTAGGAGTGGATTATTAGGGGGGGTTTCGAGAGTATTGGGTTTCATTCCAGACATGCGTAGTTCGAGTTTCGCATACTGCCAATTTTTGATGTCATTGTGGTATCGCATATGCTAACTGGTAACTACTAACTACTAACTCACTATTCAATAAAAAATATCGTTGTTTTGAATTAAAGATGGTTCAATGTACATGATTCTAAATCAATCATTATAAAACGTCGGATGATAAGTTTTAAAATCACATTACCTATGGCTTCTAAACTAAAGTTTTAAAAAATCAACCATGACCAATCAACAATGAAAATCGTTATGCGAGTATAAAAGAGATTATAAAAGATGCACTGTACAAGATTTGGTGCAATGAGACTATGTAACACCTCAAGATTTTAAAAAGGTAAATTAAATTAATTTATATTATAGTTTTAACATTAAACAAATTCTTAGCCTTTAAAAATGAGTTACGGTGTTAAATTAGTTTGAACCTTAATGGCTAGCGGGTATAATATCCCTTTATTTTTTTGGTTAGGGGCGTGACACGAGCCACGTACCCATGGTGACTAACTTTTTACTTCATTTTATTCACTTCTCAATCTTTTATCTTTTCCATTATTTTCTTCAATCTTTCAATCTCTGACACATCAATTCCTTTCCTTTTAGTAATAATAACAATAATAATAATTCTAAAATTTCTAGAAATTGGATTGAGAGTGTGGGGGCTAAAATTACACGGATGGAATTGTGTAAAACAACATGACCAGTGTCTATTTAAATACGTGCACGTATTCGATGTAATTACCAAAGGAAGTCTAAGTACACAAGACTCATTATCATATTGGTCCACTAACAAAGACAAATATATCTAACTTTAGTTAATGAATTTTTTTTAACTTTTGCTATAAATATTTGTTTGTATAATATATAATAGTTAAAAGTTATATCAATGTTAAGTATATATGTAAAACTCAATCCTTCATATATTCTATATATGAATATTATATAATACAAACAAAAATATTTACTGTTAAAGTTGAAAATAGAATATTTAACAAGTTAAATTTGAAAATTTAATATTTAACGAAGACGAAGTAAAAAGATAAGAGGACCCGGCGTAGAACACGCACATTAGTTGTATGCTTTTAAGTTTTCTTTTCTTCATACGGCAAATATATGTTACAAGTTTATAGTCATATTTTCTCAACTTAATTTTTAAACACCAATGTTCAGGTTTGAATTTGAAACTTTTAAAAAGGCAAAATACCTCTCGTTTAGAACACTGGATAAGAGTTCATTGGCATTTGCTAAGATTAGTTTTGATTTTTGAGATAATAATATGCATGCCTCTACGTGCACTGGACATACCAATTTCGAAAAAGAATGCTCGGAGAGTGCCGCAACCAGGTCCGCCGGTTGCCAAATGAATGAAATGATGAGTGCTCTTCTGGGTTCCCTTCTGATTCAACGAAATAGTAAAATAGTTGCACTGCTTCATCTTTTCCCACCCCGAATTATATGGAAATAATTACAAGTATGGGCAAATAATTATAAGTCACTGGATGATTAATGTACTTTTGCTCATTTACATGGTTGCCCATTGAACTGGATTATTAATATATATCACCCACATACTTTTCTAAATTTTACATGGTTGACCATTTGGTGACCTGATGACCTACGATAACAGGTTAAATGTTTTTTCTATTTAATTAAATTAGATTTAATTACAAAAATCATCATCATCATTATCTTCATCATTTCCAGATCTTGATAAAAACAAAAAAAATACACATAAACACAATCCAAATTTTCAAACAAAAACGAAACCCAAAATTTCAAACTCTCCATCTTTTTGTTACAAAGACCAAAATAATATTCATATATATCTCATACGATATTATCAATAAAACAAAACAAAGATCTATTACCTATTATCCATATCTATCCATAGCAAACTCATATTGAAGAGTCGTGGATCGTAAACTATACCTAGGACTCTAGGAGGGTTGGGTTTCTTCGATTGTTCGACAGATGCATTAGATTGACTAGATTCATCAACTAATTCACCAAAAGTAACAAACCAGGTGGCGGCAAAATTGGCCGGAATCTGGCCGGAATTGGTTTCTCCGATGAGTGGTTGGAAGTGGTTTCTCCGATGAGTTCCTCAGTCGTACCTTCACCATCACCAACGGCGAAATCGATAGCTTTCTTGGTTGCCTCAAATAACTCTTTCAGTTCCGTCTCCATGGGGGAATAAAGTAAGTTGATTGATTGATTGATTTGGGGCTTTTCATCAGCTACAATCGATCAGAAAACCGAATATCAAAGTTGAGATATCATATGCCCTATTGCCCTCAAATATTTTTTTCTTTCAGATTTAAGTTGGTATTAGTGTTGTTGATTGGATTAGAATATATAATGTCTAATTTTTGGATATGTGAGTATGTTTGGATGTACGGTATTGTCGATTTCTGGATTAGAATTTTTCATGAATTTGAGTTTTTTTTTTAAGGAAATTATCTGGATTTTATGAACATATATATTATCTGGATTTTGATGAATTCTTTTTTTCAAGAAATCTGGACAAATTTTGATTTTTGTTATTTAAATCTGGTTATTAAATAGAAAAAGCATTTAATCTGTTATTGTAGGTCATCATGTCACCAAATGGTATTAATAATTTAGTTCAATGGGCAACCATGTAAATGTGTAAAAGTATATTATTCATCGACTTAACCCTTTTTTTCCCCTTCTTTTATCCTTTTTTATCTGTTCATACATATAATCAAATGAAAACAATCTATAATACGGATAAACATTGCGAATGATTAAATAAAGTTATTATCCAATGCATAAATGCCCAGTGTGCATATATTGTATTCAAATTAATACAATATATGATAAACTTATAATAATTTTTATTATATATGATAATTATAAGAGTTATACATAATGCATTGACATGTTTATAAAAAATAGTTACAAATTTATCATCTCCCCCAACAATAATTTAAATATTTACATGTTTTTATTTCCTTTATAGCTTTATACTTAAAATGTGCTGAAATAATTACAAACATGGGGGGAAAAGTTGTCACAAATTATACGGAAATGTGAAAAGTTCTTTAAAATTCTACATCTAAGAGTGGAAAATTTTATTTAAAATTTACATTTTAACGATCAAAACTCCACATTTGTGAATACATATTGACAAATTTACATTTTAACGATTTCGAAAAAGAATGCTCCCAGAGAGTGCCGCAACCAGGTCCTCCGGCTAGCCAAATTTATCTTCTGGGTTCCCTTCTGGCTCAACAAAGTAGTAAAATAGTTGCACCGCTTCATCTTCTCCCACCCCGATATACCTGTTTTCATATCGATCGATTTCAACATACATTTCAACATCGTTTACAAAAAATAGGAAGCTCCATGCATGCATGCATACACTATTTGTAATGGGTTTTACGTTTATGGGTCAGTATTAATAATTGGGCCTCATGTCCAAAGTATTGTCAAGTCCAGTTAGTATTTGTATGGGTCTGCATAGGCTGGAGATTCAAGTTACATGCACGTGTTTCTTATGTGTCAAAGGTTGTTAGGGTTTAACGAGTCTTGAGTTGAAAGTGTCATAGTTGTCCTGGTTTTATGGCAATCGTTAGTAGGGTTTGTTAGCATGTTACCGTTTGATGTAAAGGCTATTTAAGAGCCGATGCTATTGAATAAACGATTATCACTTTCAATACTTTATCTTGGTATACACTTGTGCATTACAAGTGGTATTAGAGCATAATCTGGGAGGTTCATTCAAAAGAAGAGAGAGATAGGATCATGGCAGAAGAAACTTCACACTTTCAAGTTCCAAGTGTCCCTAAGTTTGATGGCGATTTCGACCACTGGAGTATAGTCATGGAGACGCTGCTAAGATCCAAAGATTACTGGGCAGTGATTGACCCAGGGTTCAATGAACCAAGAGCAGGAGAGCAATTAACACCAACTCAAAAAACTACGTTGGATGCAATGAAGGTCAAGGATCTAAAGGCGAAGAACTATTTGTTCCAGTCTATTGATAAGCAGATCCTGAAAACAATGACCCAGAAGAACACTGCCAAGGAGATCTGGGAGGCAATGAAGAAAAAGTATCAAGGGAATGCACGAGTAAAGAGAGCCCAACTGCAAAGGTTGAGAAGAGATTTCGAAACCTTAGAGATGAAGGACGGTGAAGGCATCGCAAACTATTTCAATCGTGTCATGGTGGTATCCAATGACATGAGCAATTTCGGGGAAGCCATGACTGATGTGAAAGTGGTGGAGAAGATCCTACGTTCCCTGAATGAAAGTTGGAATTTTGTTGTATGTTCTATAGAAGAAGCCAACGATATTGACAGTCTCACGGTTGATGAACTTCAAAGTTCATTGTTGGTGCATGAACAAAAACTGAAAAGAAAGCCAGCTGAGGACCAAGTGTTAAAGATAGAGAATGATGCAGTCAGTGGACGCGGTCGAGGAAGAGGAAGATCATCACAAATTCGAGGAAGGGGACGAGGACGTGGAAGAACTCGATCTGACTTTGATAAGTCAACCATTGAATGTTACAAGTGCCATCAGATGGGTCACTTTGCCTATGAGTGCACCCGGGGTGAAAAGTCTGCAAACTATGCTGAATTTGATGAAACTGAAGACTTACTGTTAATGGCTCATGTTGAATTACCAAAGGAACCAAAGAGGGGAGTGTGGTTCCTTGACTCTGCCTGCTCAAACCACATGACAGGATCAAAAGAATGGTTCATTAATTTAGATGAAAATTTCAAACATACTGTCAAATTAGGCAATGATCTGAGGCTGATTGTGAAAGTAATTGGAGATATTCGGTTAGAGGTGGAAGGAATTGTTCAAGTGGTTACTAGAGTGTATTATGTTCTTGAACTCACCTCAAATTTATTGAGTTTGGGACAACTCCAAGAGAAAGACTTAACAATCATAATCAAAGGAGGGTTGTGTAAGATCTTTCATCCACAACGTGGTTTGTTTATTACATCAAAGATGACAAGAAACAGAATGTTTCTAGTAGATGCAACCATGAAACCAGTTGAAAGCAGATGCCTAAAGGTACATGAAGAAAGAAACTGTGAAATTTGGCACAGAAGGTTTGGCCATGTAAGCAACAAATATCTGAGAACAATGCAGTTCAGACAAATGGTGAAGGGATTGCCACAGGTGGTCGAACAAAGTCAAGTATGTGAGGTGTGCAACTTGGGAAAGCAGCAAAGAGACATAATCCCAAAAAGAAGCAGTTGGAGGGCAACCAACAAACTACAATTGATACACACTGACCTGTGTAGACCAATTCAACCTGCTTCATCTACAAGAAAGAGGTATGTCATGGTTTTAATTGATGACTTCTCTAGAAAAGGGTGGGTTTACTTTCTAGGAAATAAAAGTGAAAGTTTTGAGTTTTTTAAGAAGTTTAAAAGTTTGGTTGAAAATGAAACTGGAACAACCATTAAATCCTTAAGAAGTGACCGGGGTGGAGAATTTACTTCAAAGGCTTTCAATGACTTTTGTGAACTGAACGGCATAAAAAGGCAATTAACAGCAGCTTATACCCCACAACAGAATGGGGTTGCAGAAAGACGAAACAAGACTTTAATGAACATGGTTAGATGTTTATTAATTGAAAAGTGCATGCCTAAGTGGTTCTGGGCTGAAGCAACTAAATAGGCATGTCACATTTTGAATCGTTGTGTTACAACAGCCTTGGATAATAAAGTTCCTGAGGAGATATGGTCAAGACATAAGCCCAATGTAGATTATTTTAAAGTATTTGGGAGCATTGGATTTGTGCATGTGCCTGCTCAATTAAGAACCAAACTAGATAATAGAAGTAAAAAATGTGTGTTTCTAGGCATCAGCAGAGAATTCAAAGCCTTTAAGATGTACGATCCAGTTAAAGATGTGGTGATCATAAGTAAGGATGTTGTGTTTGAAGAAAGTGAGAAATGGGAATGGGAAAAATATAAAGTGGGTGATTCAGAACTGATAATTCCAGACAGTGAAGAAGTTGTTGATGAACAAGAAGTTGAAGCAGAAGAGAGTACTGAAGCAGAACAGAGTCCAGTACAACAAGGCTCAACCAGCACTAATGTAAATGATTCTCATTCAACAAACAATGCTGGGGGTCAAGTAACACAACAAGACATAGAAGAAACTTCACATGCAAGAACAGAAGCCTCAAAAAGGAGAAGTGGTGCACCAGTTTGGATGAGAGATTATCAAACCGGGGAAGGATTGTCTGATGATGAAGCTGACTTTGCAATGTTTAGCTCAGCAGAAGATCCGGTAAGTTATGAAGAGGCATCAAAGGAATAAAAATGGTTAACAGCAATGAAAAGTGAAATACAGTCCATTGAGAAAAACAAGACATGGGAATTGGTTGAAGCACCAGAAGGGATAGAGCCCATCGGAGTAAAATGGGTGTATAAGACTAAACTAAATGAGAAAGGAGAGGTGGATAAGTTTAAAGCCAAACTAGTAGTGAAAGGTTATGCACAAAAGAAGGGAGTTGACTATCAAGAAGTGTTTGCACCTGTAGCTAGGTGGGACACAGTTAGAACATTGTTGGCTACAGCAGCTAAAAGAAATTGGAGAGTTTACCAACTTGATGTAAAAAGCGCTTTTTTGAATGGTGAGTTAAAAGAAACTGTTTACATAACTCAACCACAAGGTTTCATAAAGGAAGGGCAGGAAAGCAAAGTGTATCGGCTGAGAAAGGCACTGTATGGGTTGAAACATGCCCCTAGGGCCTGGTTTAAAAGAATTGAAGGGTATTTTTTAAAGGAAGGGTTCAAGAAAAGTAGTTATGATCATACACTTTTTATTAAGAGAGTTTGGAATAAGGTTGTGATTGTAAGCCTCTATGTGGATGACTTGATATACACTGGAAATGATGAGATGGTGTGCCAAAGTTTTAAGAATTCTATGATGAAAGAATTCGAAATGACTGATTTGGGTATGATGAAGTACTTTTTGGGTGTGGAAGTTACTCAAGATGAAAAAGGAGTTTACCTGTGTCAGAAGAAGTATGCTAAAGAAGTTTTGGAAAGATTCAACATGTGGGAAAGTAATGGTGTGAAGAATCCTATTGTTCCAGGGGTATTAATAACTAAAGCTGGTGTGGGAGCAAAAGTTGATGGAACTGAGTACAAAAGGTTAGTAGGTAGTCTCATGTACTTGACAGTGACAAGACCAGACTTGATGTATGGGGTGTGCTTTGTTTCGAGGTTTATGTCTGATCCAAAGGTGGAACACATGCAGCTAGTAAAAAGAATATTGAGGTATGTAAAGGCTACCTATGGCTATGGTCTTTATTATGAAAGAAACAACAACAAAATTTTGGAAGTTTTTACTGATAGTGACTATGCAAGAGACATCGAAGACGGGAAATGTACATCAGGGTACGTGTGTGTTCTTAGTGGTGCTGCCATCTGTTGGAGCTCTAGAAAACAAGAAATAGTTACACTCTCTTCGACGGAGGCTGAATATGTGGCAGCCACAGCTTGTGCTTGTCATGGGATGTGGCTTAAGGGGATGTTGGGAGAATTGAATGGTGAACCAATGGGAGTTATAGAAATCAGATGTGATAACAGTTCAACAATAAAGTTGTCCAAAAATCCTGTCATGCACCGACGTTCCAAGCATATTCATGTTAAATATCATTATTTACGTGAATTAGTGAATGAGGAGGAAATCCAGTTAATATTCTGTCCTACTGCTGAACAAGTGGCTGATGTGATGACTAAACCGGTGAAACTTGCAGTATTTGAGAAGATGAGGTTGAAGCTTGGATTTCATGATTTAGAGAATTTAAACTGAAGGGTAAACCCATCTTCAGTTTAAGGGAAGGATTTGTAATGGGTTTTACGTTTATGGGTCAGTATTAATAATTGGGCCTCATGTCCAAAGTATTGTCAAGTCCAGTTAGTATTTGTATGGGTCTGCATAGGCTGGAGATTCAAGTTACATGCACGTGTTTCTTATGTGTCAAAGGTTGTTAGGGTTTAACGAGTCTTGAGTTGAAAGTGTCATAGTTGTCCTGGTTTTATGGCAATCGTTAGTAGGGTTTGTTAGCATGTTACCGTTTGATGTAAAGGCTATTTAAGAGCCGATGCTATTGAATAAACGATTATCACTTTCAATACTTTATCTTGGTATACACTTATGCATTACACTATATACGAACACGGTACCCGCGCGTTGCGGCGACGGGGTTTAGTGGTGTCGGTGATGTTACTATCGTGGTGGTGGCGGCGGTGTCAGTGTTAGTAGGGTTTGTTAGCATGTTACCGTTTGATGTAAAGGCTATTTAAGAGCCGATGCTATTGAATAAACGATTATCACTTTCAATACTTTATCTTGGTATACACTTATGCATTACACTATATACGAACACGGTACCCGCGCGTTGCGGCGACGGGGTTTAGTGGTGTCGGTGATGTTACTATCGGTGGTGGTGGTGGCGGCGGTGTCGAGTGGTGTAGGTTGATGTAAGGTGATAGTGAAAATATTTTAGAAGATAAAGGTTTGGAGGGTAAATTATTAAAATATAGGTTTAGAGTGTAAATTAATTCATTAAGGGCAAATTTGGTAATTCCTAAAATCTCTTTCCATAGGGGGTGTTTATTAAGGGCAATTTCGTACTTTCGTATGTAACTATTGTGTAACACTTTCCAAAAATTGGGGGTGCGATAATTTTTATAAAGGAGTATAGATGTATATTATATATTATTATTATTATGTATATATGCATTATTTAGAAAGTGAGGTACCCGGTTTCTAGGTTAAAAGGCAGAGGACGTGGATAGCCCGGTAATGTTTTGAAAATGGTTTGTGAGGTGACGAAGACGAGTGTGGAAGAACCGAAAAGGAGACCGATTAAAAGAAACCCGATATGCGTTATTATAATCAATAATCAATTAATTATTGGTTTTGTGCATCTTTAATACTAATAAATTAATATATTTGGATAATGATTATTAGGATTTTTAATTTATAGTTAATGATGACATAAGCGAGAGTCAATTTGATGATATTAAGCGATTTGATTGGTTAATAAGTCATTAATTCAACTGTTTTATAGTATATATATATATAAGTCCGAGTTTGTAAATATAATTACTACTAAGTAGCTAGAATTTTAATTTGTTGGTTTTATGAAGGAAAAACATGTGTTTTTTTTTTTGGGATCACTGCAAAAAAATAGAAAGCACCTTTCGATCAATTCACGAAAATAGCAGTGACCTTTAAAGTTTTACTTTTTAGAAATAGACTTTCATTTATTTCCAGAAATAGTAACATTTGACACGTGTACATGATGATATGGACATTTTTTGATTACGTGACATTTTTTAACGACGTGACATTCTTTATAACTACAGAAAATAGAAAGGACCTTTCGACCAATTTACGAAAATAGCAGTGACCTTTAAAAGTTTTACTTTCTAGCAATAAACTCTCATTTATTGTCGGATTACTCCAACACCGACGGCGGCGGTGTTGGAGGTGGAGGTGGTTTCTTCTCGATTTCTTCAACTAATTTAGAAACTACCGGCGTCTGTTCGAGTTCGAGCTAACCTCTAGGCCTCCGCTATCTGGATCTATGTCATCTGTCGACGAACTATTCTTAAACGGCTCTAATTCGGCCTATGAAACTCTCGTCTCACCTTGAACATCCTTAGGATCTCCCTCCGTCTAAAATGACGACGTTTTGGCATCTAATTTTAGAGATTTTAAATCTCGAGATAGACGAAGAAGAGCTAGATTTATGTCTTCTTTAAGATCTTCATACACAGCTTTTCAGCTTTTCAATGCTTGAAATAGGAATAGACTCAACGGAAATCAATAAAATCAAGCTGAAATTAGCTTCAGAAGAAAATGACTAGAAGAAATACCATGCCGGAACCGAAACTGAAACGGAGCCATGTCATTTTTTGGGGGGAAATGACACAGCTGATAAAAATTACATAATAAATAAATAAAGAATAATGTCATGTCATTAAATAATGTCACGTAATTACATGTCATCATGTACACGTGTCAAATGTTACTATTTTCGGGAATAAATGAAAGTTCATTGCTAAAAAGTAAAACTTTTAAAGGTCACTGCTATTTTCGTGAATTGGTCGAAAGGTGCTTTCTGTTTTATATCAAAGGTAGATATCAAAATAATAAATAACAAAACAGGTGAAAAATAACAAAACATGAACAAAACAAATGTAAAAAATAAACCCTTTTTGTAGTAGAAGAAAAAGTCATAATCAAACTACAATTGACAACAAACTAAATTAAAAGAGATGAAAAATAGCAATAACATAACAAT
This sequence comes from Erigeron breviscapus, assembly GCA_034093135.1. NCBI lineage: Eukaryota > Viridiplantae > Streptophyta > Magnoliopsida > Asterales > Asteraceae > Erigeron > Erigeron breviscapus. The sequence goes on from CM067172.1 coordinate 43,494,933, forward strand.
TTAGTATCAAATAATAAACAAACACGAACAAAATACCAAAAATAAAGTTAAAGTGATTTTAAAAAAACCGTATGTTTTTTTTGGTTGAGAAATTTACTGAATTTGATTTTTTTTATTAAAAATATGAAGAAGAGAAATAATATGAATAGAATGATTAATAAAAATTTAGGTTGTATATATAATAATTTTTAAAAAGGGTAATTGGATGGTAATTGTATATATATTTATTGGGAGAGTTTTAAGGATATTATATATCTTTAAAATTTAAAAATATTTGTTTTGATAGAAAAAGATTTATGATAGAGTTTTAAATATAATTATCTATTTAATAAACAAATAAAAAATTAAAAAAATATAGAAAAAAAAAAGAAAGCTAGATTAATTAGGAGGGAGTTTTAGGCCTAAAAAACTTTAAGGGGTGCCAAATGTATCTCCAACCTCATCTTTTAGTTATATTATAGATAGATAAGATATTAAGATTATACTATAGATAGATAGATGTTTATGTTTATGTACGTACAAAGATAGACCGTCTATTTGGCAAGTCAAACATTTAAGGTTTCTTATTGGTGTTGGCTAATCCCTGCCGGCCGGCTCAATCTTTTGCTTTTGGTCCACGTTACGTCTCCTTTCTCGACTCTTTTGATTTTAAATCCATTAGGCTATAAGGAGTGGGGCTACTCCAAGAGGAGGGGACTGGCGCCATGTCACCATGAATAATTTGTTAGAAAAAGAGGGGAGTAGGGCTACTTGCTATGTGGGGGGACTTGTGACACTTGTCCCAAGTCCTAGCCGTTTGATGGGGGTGGCACGGAAAAAAAGGACCGGTCAAAAGGAGAATTGGGCGATCGAAAATTTCCGTCTGGAGCTTTTTTTGGGCTCAATCGGCTGGGCGGAGTGGTGTAGTGGGCGAAATGGGGGCGGAAAAGAGGGGGAAACCGCCCCACTCCGTTTAGTCTTATATTTATGACTATTTATTTATTTTTATCTTGTATTATATTATTTTATTATTATATAGGAATAGGATATATTCATACTTGATTATTTTGGATGTATGTAAAAGCTATCAGCATCAGAATTAACAAGTTAGTTGGAATGCATATTATATTGCATGTGGATGACAATTGACAAACCTCATTTGCACTTAATAAATTATCAACATGGATTTAAATTGAACAAAACTGATTACGTGTTCTACAAAGACGGCTATCTAATTTAAGTATCTCACTAGCATAATTAATGGTTTTAGTATATTACTTTGCTTTCTAATTAAAAAAATACCAATGACTTTGATACGTGATATCATAACGTACTACTTGCGTAATGCAACAACGATGATGATGGCGACGGCGAATGGTGTAGGATCATGTAAATGTGTAATGTAGATATGTAAATTGTGTATGTAACTTTGCATTCACAAACAAGACTTGAATCAAGGTGAGGATAACGATATATATTTCAGACTTTCCTCTTAACTTCATAATCCAGACATTTAACAAAATGAATTTATATGACGAGGAAAAAGAAAAAAAAATGTATTCTATATAATTATACTAGTGCTCAGGCCCGTCAAATGGACGGGTAGTCTCAAAATATATTAATCAAAGCTAAAAAAATTGGAATTCAAGTATATTAAATCCCTATGACCAATATCACAACTTAATAATACGAAAACTAGGCCTGACAAAATATGCGGGTCGGGCGGGTTTGGGTAACGGGTCAAAACGGGTGCGGGTCCAAGCGGGTCATTTTAGAAATGCGGGTCAAACGGGTGCGGGTCAACCCGCATTTTTTCAAACCCAAAGCCAAAAGTATAATATTTTCTATAAAATATAATAATATCCTAACAAAATTTAAATTAGTTGTTTAAGGAAATAAATTAAATAATAAAAACTATTGTGTAGTAATATTTTTGGAATAAAAAAATTATAAATTGGTGATTAGAAAAAAAAAAAAATAGAAACACTACCAAACTAACTATAGTAGTATCAATTATCAAATACATATATAGTCCGGATACCCGTGGTCCGGCCCTTCGCTGTTCTTAAAAAAAAAAAACTAGAAAATAAAAAAATTAATTATTTTTGAATTGTTAAAATTAAAAATAATAATACAAGTTTGAATAATGTTAAATTCGTTAAGTTTAACTCATAAATAAAGCATTAAAGGGAGAATTGTTAGCAGTATATAATCCTAATGATTTTCATCCTATTTTTACTCTTTAATTCATACTCATATACAAGGTTGGGGAACTCGTGACTCGGACTCGACTCGGCGATGGGGTGAGTCAGGAGTTTTTGGATAATCAGACTCAACTCAGGGAGAACTCGGATTGGAAATTTATATACAAACATAAGTATTTTTGAAATTATATGTAATAGAATTTTAAAAATATATTCCAAACTTCAAATTTAAACATAATTGTTTAAAAACATTAACATAGTAATTCAAACTTGAAAATTAAACGTTAGATTAGTTGATAGATTCACGCTTCATCATCATTTTGTTCGTATCAAGGTTGGAGAACTCGTGACTCGGACTCGACTCGGCGAGGTGGGGAGTCGGGAGTTTATTTTGGGTACTCGGCCGACTCGGGGGAGTTTTACAACCTTGCTCCTATATAACAAATAGTTTATTTATATATTTAATAATGAAAAAGAATAAGAGATAAAAACAAATGTCTGACACAAGTAAGACCATGTGCTTCCCCCTTAATGACCTTTATCTTCCTCAACCATTTGTTAGAAAAGGCACCGTCTTCGACTTCTTTTTTATCATCGGCGTATATTCCCATCCCAAATTTATTCACATCACTATTTCACCCGCTCAAACCCGCACAAACCCGCTCGACCCGCTGATATAGGCTTAGAATTCATATCCTTACCCAATATGACCCGTCTCTCAAAGTCAACCACTGCCCAACAAAACCCATGAAGATAAAATTTTACCCAAACAAACCCAATATTTCCCATGCGGGTTCAAATTGCCAGGCGTAACAAAAACTAAAGAAGGAAACATATGAAAATTAACTCCATATAAATATTGATTCCAGTTTACCTTTTTTTTCAACTTTAGTTAAATAAAAAATTTACAGTTTGTTATATCTAAACTTACTACAAACACAAACAACAATTTTAGACTAAACGATTTAGAGTTAAGCTCAACAAAAAGTGTACAGTATATAATTTGAAAAATACATACCCTTTCATCAACAAAGACCATCTCGAACGTTTTGATTTTCTTCGGGTTGTTCCACTCCGAAACAGTCCATACATGCACAACACGGAGTCGTCCATAATGAACCTATAATGGACAACAAACTAAATTAAAAGAGATATAATAATAATAATAATAATAATAATAATAATAATGATAATAAATTTAAGTTCATAATATATTGAATTTCATAAAAGTGATGATCTTTAAAAATTAAAACATGTTACCTGGTATAGGAGGAGGTCGAACCTTTTGGTAGTCGACTTTTTATTTGGTTGAGAATAGGGTTTTTTTGGTTGAGAATATATAAGGGTTTTTTCCTAGGTTGTATATATAATATAATAATTTTTGGGAGACTTTTAAGGATAAAAAGATTTTTAATTAATAATAAGCTCGGCCTACCTAAATTTAATTATTAAAAAATACTAAAAAAATAGAGGATTAGTTAGGAGGGAGAATTAGGCTCAAAGAGAGAGATTAGGGGTGCCAAGTGTACCCCCAACATTCTCTTTTAGTTATATTACTAGTCCTAATACCCGTACGATGTACGGTAGCTATATAGATTGTATCATAAAGAAATTAAAGTATGCCTTATACATGATTCGTGGGTATGAAATAAATTGTGATTAAAGTAAACCGATGATCGAAGCTAAATTATAATAAACAGTAATGATAAATATAATATATGTTTAGTTAGAGTATTGGATTTACCTTAAGTTTTTAGAATTACATCAAAATCGGAACTTGTAAGCATAGTGGATGACGACAAATAGCCTTGTGATTTCGGATCGTAAACTCAAATTTTGAAGTATTCATGTTAATAACTTATTATAAGTAATATGAGTTGAAGAATTGAGAAAGAAAAATAGACAATTTATTAATGAGAAAATGATCAATCAAATAAGATTATAATGTCTTTTGTATTAATAAGCCAAGAGTTAGAGTTTAATTCTAAGTCTAATAAGGAAATTGAATCTATATACAATTAAAAAAGCTAATTTAATAAAATAAAAAAATTTAAAAGGACACGTGTCGATCAAGGATTACGCCACGTGTCGTTTCAATAATATCTCAATCCTGTTTTAGTTTATTGGTAGATAGATATCAATTTTATGTAGGAATAGGAGAGAAATTTAAAAGTATACTACAAGAAATTGATAATATTCACGTAACGTCAGAAAAAATGGGCCGTCACTTTCATCCCATGAGCAGACGTCATAAATGAAGTTGGTGGATAAATTGTTTTGAGATATGAGATGACTTCTTAACACAATTTTTTTGATCGTGCCTTATAACACGTCCCAAAAACTTACCTATCTTTGTCTACAATATTATACCTTTTAATTTTAACTATTTACGGATCGAGGATGTAAATGAATTTACATTCCTACATGCATTCACAAAACAAAGGCTATTTTTTATAACAAAACAAATTAAATACTCGTATATCATTTTAATATAAATGTGTGTTAAGACATAAGCCGTATCCCTTTAGCCATGTTAAACATAACCAATACAAGAATGGAAGATATAATTTTATCAAATATATGTACATACAAATTCAACTTTTAACACAATAACACATAATTATTGATTTGATTGTTTTAATACAATGTACAAAACCATACAAGAATGGAAGATCACCAAAGAATAAATTAGCTATGCATTTTCAAAATCAACCTACAATAAATATTAACCGGCCATCTCACCTTTTCTCCATACAACGTTGTGATGACAAATTCATAATCACAACGAAAGTCTAAAGGACAAGCTACCCGGCCTAGGTAGCTGGAAACTTGGTTTGAGTGACATGAATCATAGCTAGATGCTAAGACATTGGTTTAATTAGATAGGTCTATGAGCAAACCACCTTTTAACCATCTCAAAACATTCTTGAGGCTTAAATTCTGGAGCTGTATGACCTGCTCCCTGCATAAGCAACAAATCAAAGAGAAATTTCATTTTTATGTCTACAACATAATATCTTCTTGATTTATTATATATCAAAACAGAGTTATTTTGTACCTTTACAGTAGCGAACACTAAGGAATAGTTATCACGTTTGTATGAAGTTTTGTATCCTGAATCTTGACCATTAGTGTACCACGCGTCCCAATTACTATCCGTAACCGTCAAATTAAGAGAATTTATCCAATTTCGTGTGCCCACATGCGGAACCATCATGTCATGATCTCCACTATTTCATTGCGCAATACATGTTAGAAGTTGACATACCAAATATACATTATGTGAAATCAATACGAGTAAAAGGGAAATTTTCAAACCTGAAGATCAAAGCTCGACACTTTCTCTTTGTTAACCTTTCATGGTAGACAACACTACTTCGGACATTGAATTCATACTGTGGCATTGAAGGTTTACCGTAGTTGTACTTCATGTCCAAATTACATAATAACCATTCCTTCACAGTTCCCTAATTGATGACAAGAAACAATTATGCCATATAAGATTTCAAATAATTATACACTAAAAAAGAACAAAAACGTTTGAATTTATTACTATACCTCACGTACTCCAAGTGCTTTCATGACATTTATATCATTGGCCCAAAGGGTTGCATAGTCATAGTACGCACCCTATTTAAAAAAATAAAACATTTAAATACTTTCCTCATCAAGGACGAACATATACAATGGCAAGAGAGAAAGTGAGACATTACTCGACACAAAACGGTATCTTTAAGCATAGATTGGGCAGGTAGCATTTGAATTTGACTATTAGCCCGTAGTGTTCTCCGGTTACCCTTTAAAGCAGGATTCCCACCTCTAACCAAATTGGTTGCTGGATCGCAATCAGGATCCAAAATTTGTTGAATGTTGATGTCACCAACACGCTAACAATGAGAAAAACAAAAAACAAGGTCTCATTAGGTGAGGTTAAAGTATATATTAATCCAAAGGAAAAAAAAACTTTTTCTACTTTTTGAACAATTTTGTAACGATACCGCACTTATAAAGGAGAAATGCTACACTTGAAAAAACCATTCAAGAAAATGAACTACGCTTACATTGTTGACTTCATCAATATCCATCAAGCATTGCAAATTATTATTGTCAGCTTCAGCATAGTCCCCATTGCAATCCCTTTTTGTCGCCTATAAATGTTCATAGAGTGGAATTATATGTAAGTTGCATTAGAGTATGAATCAAGAAATCAACCGGATTTTCCGGATATGTAAATGTATATTACCTCATATAACTCGTCAGATATAAGTGCGACACGATAAGCATATTCAAGTCTGGAGTTAATATCACCAGTTTTGTCCGTCAACGGGTTTCCTCCCATGTATCCCTATGGTTTCCATCATCAAAATCGTTAGCATTGTCATCCATAAGAAATCAATAAACACCAACTACCTAAAACTTCATCAAAGTTAATATTTAGCTTGTAATTATAAGTTTATAACCTACTTACTTGAATGTTTAGTTTTGGCTCCAGTCCTTCATCATTACCTTTTAAGATGAAAAATTAAAATCATTAGTAATAATTAGACATATTAGTAGAGTGAAGGAAAAAGCAGGTACAAAAGTTGTTTCTTATACCTTTATACAACTCCTCTGTAATTATTGGAATAACAATACCAGAATAAGAAATTCCAGTCACATACATGGGATTGTTCAAAAAGTTCGGATGATTTCTAACAAACTGCATTGTATATATCATTGATAAGAATCTTGCATCAATAACTTCACACGAGTATGTGTTTACGTAATTTTAAATTTTAACCAACCTTTCGTAGAAATTCTGCAGTTTGCATTGCGGATGCTGTATCACTAGAGCGTACAACATCTGGATTTGTTGTATAGGAATATCCGGTTAACGTTGGTGCATCCAAATATATTACATTTGCCACCTTTTAATTAAATAGATATTATTGAAAATTAATCATCACAATCAATATTAAGAGATTGGGAGTTTTAAAGAGTAAGATTGAGATCCTATAAAGTTATTTACAACTTTCCTAGTAAAGTTGGGATTTTAACCCTTGGATTAAAATCAAGGGTTAAGTTTTAAAGATTATTTTGGAATCTTGTCCATTGATTTTAATCCAATGGATAAGATGCATCCAACTTTACTAGTAAAGTTGAAAGTAACTTTAGAAGATCCTAATCCGAGTAGAGTAAAATAAATAAAATAAACAACTATACATCGATAGTACCTTTGTCCATGAATTTGGGTCCAACTGTAATGCCGGGACATTATCTATATAATTTCCATACTGAATTTGCATGGGACCTAAGGAAAGATATATGAATTCAACGTTTCAACTCAACAAACTCGAATAAATTACATAAAATTAGGATTAAAAAATTTATATAAATATGTAAAATGTATATTTAAAAATTTATAAATTGACATAATATAATAACTCAGAATCTTTACTTTTCTAAACTTAATAGTTTGAATTTGTTAAATTATGTTTTACCGTGGAACAACTATTTAGACCAACTTTTAGTTTTAATTTAGTATTAACCCTTTTAAAATTATTATCAGTCATAATTCATAAAGGTTCTATGTGGTATACTTTTCATTTCCCAGAAGATAACTAAAACAAACTGATGCAAGACGTTCTTTGTGGTCTTTATTCATCCATTGTACTTGGCATTAATAATTATCCGACGTACAATACTCTTAAAGGTACGTTATATATAAAGAATGAATGACATACTCGTACTAATTAAAGGTTAAATATATATTGTCACAAAACATGGATAAACCTTTTTAAATCCTTATAATTAATCTTTATATTATAATGATAATAATATGTGAAAAAGTCATCATTATACAACTAAATACGGAATGTGAAGAGTCAATTTTCATACCAAACAATAAGAGAAGCAATAACACGGTAGCATTCTATTCTTGAAACATTGACCAATTTAATCTATCTATCTATGTAGTAAAAGAAAGACATACATACCAATTTCGAAAAAGAATGCACGAAGAGTGCCGCAACCGGGTCCTCCAGCAAGCCAAATAATAAGCGGATCTTCCTCCGGGTTCCCTTCTGATTCAACGAAGTAGTAAAATAGTTGCACTGCTTCATCTTCTCCCACCCCGATATACCTGCATGCAGTAAGTTTTATTCATTTATTATATGTATATCCCATATATATATAGTCGCTATCTGGTGGCCAAGAGAACAAGGGTGTCCATGACAACCCCACAAAACTTTATATTGTTAGTACCATTTTTTATGTATTTATTTAAATTGGCAACCATAAAATGGAAATCGAGAACCCAAACTGGTGTAATTTAAATTTGTAGCTTAATTTTACACTAGCTAGTATCATCATGAAAATCGTTCGACGACCCCATAATGAAAATTCGGGCTCCACCATATATATACTTACAAATCGTGGTGAAATAAAGCCATCGCAAAATAACAAAAAGTACTAGCCTTACCCTGTTTCTAACTTGAATGGGAGAGGGCCCGAATAGCCAGGCAAGGATTTGACGATTGTTTGAGAGTTGGCAATTATTAATGTTGACGATGAACAGCACAAAATAAGGATGATGATTGAGATACACATGGTTTCAAAATGATTATTGTATCTTTGCATCTTTTTTTTTTTTGTAACACTTTTCTTGTTATTATTATTATGTGGTGATGGAAGGAAATTGAAAGATGTTTGGTTTTATAGTACTAAAAAAAACGATGTTTGTTGTGGTGCAAATTGATGGGGTTAGGTAGACATGTATACTTGAGAGACTGCAACTTGTTAATTGTTATTGTTTACTTTTAATCGGGTGACTTTTTTGAAGGTGAATTATTTTATGATTTTTGTATCTGAACACACGTTTATCTTATGCAATGATATATATGATGGAGAAAACTGCTAAAAACAAGACCAATTTAAACACGTTTCATTACTTTTTATATATATATATATATATGCAACGATATGGTATTTTACTACTGTTATTTATCTTTCTTTTACGGTTTTACCCGGTCAAAGTAAAGTCCCCAACTGAAATGCATTTTTGTCATCTTTCTTTTATAAGTGGAACTATGAGGCAATTTAGAAAATAAAACTTAAAACGAAAATACAATACTTCTTTAAGTACTTACAACAAGTAATTAGAGGCCTCTATAAAAAAAGGACAACATGTATATTCAGGTGAGAACGTGAGAGTGGATGTGACAAAATTATCGATCAGTAATGTTAGGATTCAATCAATTTGTTACATACAAATAACACGATTACGCAGTGGAAATAAATATGTAATATAATAATTAACAAAGTTATGAATCGTGTACCTTTTAGCAAAGCTCCAATAATCAATAATAATAATAATTATTATTATTATTATTAATATTATTATTATTATTATTATTATTATTATTATTATACTAAGTTTATTATTATTATATTATTATTATAAGTATTATTATTATTATTATTATTATTATTATTATTATTATTATTATTATTATTATTATTATTATTTTCTTGTTATTATTATTATGTGGTGATGGAAGGAAATTGAAAGATGTTTGGTTTTATAGTACTAAAAAAAACGATGTTTGTTGTGGTGCAAATTGATGGGGTTAGGTAGACATGTATACTTGAGAGACTGCAACTTGTTAATTGTTATTGTTTACTTTTAATCGGGTGACTTTTTTGAAGGTGAATTATTTTATGATTTTTGTATCTGAACACACGTTTATCTTATGCAATGATATATATGATGGAGAAAACTGCTAAAAACAAGACCAATTTAAACACGTTTCATTACTTTTTATATATATATATATGTTTATAAATATATACGTTTATTATAAATACGAATATATATGTATATATATATATGTTTTTACTGATCTTTCTTTTATAAGTGGAACTATGAGGCAATTTAGAAAATAAAACTTAAAACGAAAATACAATACTTCTTTAAGTACTTACAACAAGTAATTAGAGGCCTCTATAAAAAAAGGACAACATGTATATTCAGGTGAGAACGTGAGAGTGGATGTGACAAAATTATCGATCAGTAATGTTAGGATTCAATCAATTTGTTACATACAAATAACACGATTACGCAGTGGAAATAAATATGTAATATAATAATTAACAAAGTTATGAATCGTGTACCTTTTAGCAAAGCTCCAATAATCAAATAATAATAATAATTATTATTATTATTATTATTAGGGTTATTATTATTATTATTATTATTATTATTATTATACTAAAGGATTTTATTATTATTATTATTATTATTATTATTATTATTTTTATTATTTTTATTTTTTTAAATTATTATTATTATTATTATTATTATTATTATTATTATTATTATTATTATTATTATTATTATTATTATTATTATTATTATTATTATTATTATTATTATTATTATTAGTTATTATTATTATTATTATTATTATTATTATTATTATTATTATTATTATTATTATTATTATTATTATTATTATTATTATTATTATTATTTTCGTTACTCATCTTATTATTATTATTATTATTATTATTATTATAATTATTATTATTATTATTAGGGTTTAAAATAAAACCCCTCTACGATCGCACACTTGACACCACTATTGTATGTATGCTAGTACCCGATCACGAACTCACAACCCCTTGTGTATACCCCTTGATGTAGTCGAAACTCAAAACCCAAAACCCCTTTTGTTTGATGTCTACGGCCGAACCAAGAGAGAGGAGAAGAAAGAGAATTGTTTAGGGTTTTATTTTTATAAGTTTGTATTAGGATCCAATACCCCTTAACAAAACCGGCCCCCGTTAATTAGAATTAGGAAACATCCCTAATTCCTAATTTTCACTTAAGTCCTTCTCTTTTCAAACCTTTAATTAATAAACGTATATTTAACATTTAACAAACGTTTATTTAATCATTTCGTGAACATATTAATTAATTACATAGTGTATTTGTGTCAATACGTGTGACCCCGTAGGCTTAAACATTTTCGGACATGCATTTATTTAACGTGATCATATTCCAACAGCTCCCACTTGAGCATGTTATAATAAAGGCAATAACATTGGTTAGCGTCTAGCAACACGTCAATGCTCCCAGAAATATTTAAGTATAGTTTCTTAAAGTATCTTTGAAATTGTTTCAGTGTTTACTATCCCTTTGTTTCAGATACCTTTGTTAAATATGGATATGGATCAAAGTCATTCCATAATTTAACGATTATGTTTCTCATTTCTACAACTAATTAAGATTACAATAATCACAATAATAATAATAATTATTATTATTATTATTATTAGGGTTTAAAATAAAACTCTCTACGATCGCACACTTGACACCACTATTGTATGTATGCTAGTACCCGATCACGAACTCACAACCCCTTGTGTATACCCCTTGATGTAGTCGAAACTCAAAACCCAAAACCCCTTTTGTTTGATGTCTACGGCCGAACCAAGAGAGAGGAGAAGAAAGAGAATTGTTTAGGGTTTTATTTTTCTAATTGTCATACAAAAACCTTAACCCTTAACCCCTTTATATAGGGTAAATAGTTAGGGTTTTAAACTTGGTGAACAAGTTTGTATTAGGGTCCAATACCCCTTAACAAAACCGGCCCCCATTAATTAGAATTAGGAAACATCCCTAATTCCTAATTTTCACTTAAGTCCTTCTCTTTTCAAACCTTTAATTAATAAACGTATATTTAACATTTAACAAACGTTTATTTAATCATTTTCGTGAACATATTAATTAATATATTACATTAACATATTAATTAATTACATAGTGTATTTGTGTCAATACGTGTGACCCCGTAGGCTTAAACATTTTCGGACATGCATTTATTTAACGTGATCATATTCCAACAGCTCCCACTTGAGCATGTTATAATAAAGGCAATAACATTGGTTAGCGTCTAGCAACACGTCAATGCTCCCAGAAATATTTAAGTATAGTTTCTTAAAGTATCTTTGAAATGTTTCAGTGTTTACTATCCCTTTGTTTCAGATACCTTTGTTAAATATGGATATGGATCAAAGTCATTCCATAATTTAACGATTATGTTTCTCATATCTACAACTAATTAAGATTATCAAATTAATCGAGACACATCTGGATTACATTTGGGTACGGTCATACACTCATCTTAATTAATTCTAATGAGGGGCCCAATGGTATCATTCTTCAATAACTAGTTGAAGGAACAAATCCTATTTTGACTACACGTGTCAGTCATGTATTTCACTACATTTCTGAAAATAGCCCTTTGTTACTACCTTATTCAGGTTAGTTAGAATTATATCAAGAAAATGCAATTCATACATACATAACCTGCTTGTATCTCAAGTCTAAGGATAAGTAAAACAACCATTTCACGAATTTCACTTAATGACACCGATCCATAAAGTCATAATTCGTTAGTGGGGTAGTCCAATATGCATCTTATGAATATCATGTGAGTTTGGTGGGACTATCCTTAATATTCTAAGAATATTACCAATCACTCAGATTTGTCTTAGTTTAACTATATTCCCATATAGTTAATCGACAATGGACAATTTAGAATATAAATTATTCATGGATTTAAACATGCAAATATAGGATACAATTATATATTAAATGAAAACAAACATACCAAGTACTTTAATTCATTTATTAAATAATAATTGTTCAACATCCTTTATCCAAATACTAAATCACAGATTTACATGAAATAACTAGCTAATTTAAGCCCTATGCCCTCGGCATGCTTATCAAGCTTTGCTTTTGACAAAGCCTTTGTAAAAGGATCTGCTAAGTTATAATCTGTGTGAACTTTGAGTAACTTGATCTCTCATAGTGCGATCTGTTCAAGAACATAGTGATATCGTCTAGGATAATGTCTGGCACCTTTCTGAACTCCGGGTTCGTTGGCTATGATTATTGCACCAGAATTGTCGCAATACATATCTAAAGGTGTGTTATTTGAGGGCATCACGTTAAGTCCAGAAATAAACTTCCTAATCCAGACTGCTTCCATGGCGGCTTTTTAGGCGGCAATGTACTCAGACTTTGTCGCAGACATAGCAACTGTGGTTTGCTTCTTGCTCTTCCAATCCACAGTGCCTCCATTTAAAACGAAGACGTATCCCAACCGAGATTTTGTATCATCTCTATCAGTCTGAAATCCAGCATCACAGTATCCAGTCACTTTGAGCTCTGCATCAGGATTTCCTCCATACACCAGAAATAAGTCTTTAGTAGCTTACAGATACTTAAGAATGTTCTTCACAGCAGTCCAGTGACTTTCACCTGGATTCTGTTGATATCGGCTAACAATGTTTTGCGTGAACGCTATATCAGGTCTAGTGCATCTTACCGCATACATAATAGATCCCACATCCGAAGCATAACGAACCCTCTGCATACGCTCCACCTCATCAGGTGTAGAGGCACCTTGTTTGTTAGATAAGCCAAGTCCTTCCTGCATAGGTATGAAACCACGCTTGGAATTCTCCATCTTGAATCTCTTCAAGATCTTATCAATATAAGCACTTTGACTTAGTCCAATCAACCGTTTAGTTCTATCTCTGTAGATCTTGATTCCAAGAATGAATGATGCTTCACCCAAGTCTTTCATAGCAAAACACTTTCCAAGATGAGATTTTACATCTTGCAACATTGGAATGTGATTTCCTATGATCAATATGTCGTCTACATATAAGACAAGGAAAGTAACATTACTCCCACCAGCTTTGCGATATACACATGGCTCATCAGGATTTTAAGTGAAACCAAACTTTTTGATTTCCTCATCAAACCTTTTATTCCAACTTCTTGATGCTTGCTTTAGTCCATAAATGGACCTCTGAAGCTTGCATACTTTGTTGGGATATTTTGGATCAACAAAACCTTCAGTTTGTACCATATAGACTTCCTCGTCTAGGTAACCATTCAAGAAAGCGGTCTTGACATCCATTTGCCATATCTCATAGTCATAACACGCTGCTATGGCTAAGATAATCCTAATAGCTCTAATGTCTGCTACTGGGAAGAAGGTCTCATCATAGTCAACTCCATAGAGCTGAGTATAACATTTCGCCACGAGACGAGCTTTATAGGTGTGTACATTTCCATCCATGTCGGTCTTCTTTTTGAAGATCCATTTACACCCAACGGTTCTCCATTAGGTGGAAGATCAACCAAGCTCCAGACTTGATTGTCTTTCATGGATTTCATTTCCACATTCGCAACTTCAAGCCATTTGTCAGATTCTGGATCTGATAATGCAGCTTTGAAATTTGGAGGTTCATCTAGATCTCCTAATACGTGTTCCTCAGATTCTATATTTAGATTCAACTTTTCACGAGCACGTATTGTCCTTGAGGACCTACGAATTGGAATCGCATCAACTTGAGGTTCATCACTTTGAACATCCCCCCCCCCAAGTTGATGATCGCTAGTGTTTTCAGAAGGTGACGCATCTTCCTCTTGAGTCTCATCAAGTTCTACAATCCTCCCACTGTTTTCTTGAGTGATGAGATTCTTTTCAAAGAACTCAGCATATCTAGCAACTTTAACAGTGTTCTCGGTAGGAAAATAGAAGTAGTAACCCATCGTTTCCTTTGGGTATCCTACAAAGATGCACTTAACTTATCTGGGTTGAAGTTTGTCAGGCGTATCTCGCTTCACAAGCGCCTCACATCCCCATACTCTTAAGTAAGACAAATTAGGGACACTTCTATCCACAATTCGTGTGGTGTCTTGTCAACCTTCTTGGTTGGAACCATATTGAGAATGCGTACAACAGTCTCCAGACAAAATGAAAATGGGAGAGTCGTAAGGTTCATCATTGATCTCACCATGTCCAACAAGGTTCGATTTCTCCTCTCAGATACACCATTGTGTTGTGGAGTATATGGAGGAGTAAGCTGTTGAATAATTACACAAGCTTTTAGATAATCCTTAAACTCTTGGCTTAAGTATTCTCCACCTCGATCCGAACGAAGAATCTTGATGGTTTTACGAGTTGATTTTCTACTTCATTTTTAAACTCTTTGAATGTTTCAAAGACTTCATGTTTATGTTTAAGCAAGTAAACATAACCATAACGACTGAAATCATCCGTAAAAGTTATGAAGTAGCTAGCACCTTTCCTTGACACATGTCTAAATGGGCCACAAACATCAGTATGTATGAGTCCAAGTAGTTCTTTAGCCCTCTTTGGTTTATGCGGAAAAGTTTTCTTGTCATCTTGCCAGAAACACAAGACACGCATTTTTCAAATGATTCTTCATCATTTGATTGTAAGATCCCTTCACGTTGAAGTCTTTCAATGCGTTTCTTGCCAACATGAGCAAGACGACAATGCCAAAGATAAGTAGAATCCAAGTTAGGCTTGACTCTTTTGCTAACATTATACATTGAATTATCATTTGAATCACAACCACGCATATCAATTTCAAAAATACCATTACAAGGAATAGCATTAAAATAATAAGCATTATTTCTAGAAACTGAAATACCATAATCATTAAAAAACATTAATGAATCCGTTGTCTTTTAACAAAGAAACTGAAATTACATAATCATTAAAAAACATTAATGAATCGTTGTCTTTTAACAAAGAAACTGAAATACCATATCATTAAAAAACATTAATGAATCCGTTGTCTTTTAACAAAGAAACTGAAATACCATATCATTAAAAAACATTAATGAATCCGTTGTCTTTTAACAAAGAAACTGAAATACCATATCATTAAAAAACATTAATGAATCCGTTGTCTTTTAACAAAGAAACTGAAATACCATATCATTAAAAAACATTAATGAATCCGTTGTCTTTTAACAAAGAAACTGCAATACCATAATCATTAAAAACATTAATGAATCCGTTGTCTTTTAACAAAGAAACTGAAATACCATAATCATTAAAAAACATTAATGAATCCGTTGTCTTTTAACAAAGAAACTGAAATACCATAATCATTAAAAAACATTAATGAATCCGTTGTCTTTTAACAAAGAAACTGAAATACCATAATCATTAAAAACATTAATGAATCGTTGTCTTTTAACAAAGAAACTGAAATACCATAATCATTAAAAAACATTAATGAATCCGTTGTCTTTTAACAAAGAAACTGAAATACCATAATCATTAAAAAACATTAATGAATCGTTGTCTTTTAACAAAGAAACTGAAATACCATATCATTAAAAAACATTAATGAATCCGTTGTCTTTTAACAAAGAAACTGAAATACCATATCATTAAAAAACATTAATGAATCCGTTGTCTTTTAACAAAGAAACTGAAATACCATATCATTAAAAAACATTAATGAATCCGTTGTCTTTTAACAAAGAAACTGAAATACCATATCATTAAAAAACATTAATGAATCCGTTGTCTTTTAACAAAGAAACTGCAATACCATAATCATTAAAAACATTAATGAATCCGTTGTCTTTTAACAAAGAAACTGAAATACCATAATCATTAAAAAACATTAATGAATCCGTTGTCTTTTAACAAAGAAACTGAAATACCATAATCATTAAAAAACATTAATGAATCCGTTGTCTTTTAACAAAGAAACTGAAATACCATAATCATTAAAAACATTAATGAATCGTTGTCTTTTAACAAAGAAACTGAAATACCATAATCATTAAAAAACATTAATGAATCCGTTGTCTTTTAACAAAGAAACTGAAATACCATAATCATTAAAAAACATTAATGAATCGTTGTCTTTTAACAAAGAAACTGAAATACCATATCATTAAAAAACATTAATGAATCCGTTGTCTTTTAACAAAGAAACTGAAATACCATATCTCAAATAAAGAAAGAAAAAAGCATAACTATTGCCTTCCAACGCTTGGATAAACTAAAAGAAGACATGTTTAGTTGTTTACTTAAGGGAAACCTGACATCTTTTCTTGACGTGTTTTTCATGACAACCAGAGGCTGATATGCACCATTCCATAATTGCAGCCAAATATATAGGAGTATGGGATGTGTATATATGTTCTTTACTGGCTTGTATGATAGAAACTAGAAACTAGAAACTAAGCATTTGTTAATGCTATTATATGGTTAGAGTTAAATTATGGAACTACTTACAAGAAACAGAGAAAATTTGTCAAAACTATAGTTCAAGACCAATTTGATGTAGAAAGCAATAAATAGATATTGTTCAATTATGAAACATAGTATAAAGTGGGTAACATCGTACTTGTTGTTGCTCCTTCTCAACTTGAACTGATAAACCGATCTGCCGCTTTTGCCTGCTCTGCTTGCTAGTTCATCTTCATAGGTATAACTCGAATCGGCCCTAGAAAGAAAATAAACTAAGTGATTTATTAAACATTATCGTAACAAATAGCAATTGTATCAAACGTTACTAGGAAACCGAATTCTAATACCAAAAAGCATGGAGGTTTTTTTAATGTGGCTCAACTTGCCATGTAATTACATTTTCTGCGCACTCTTTAATCTTTATTGTACTTCTCCTCTCTCGTTCGACACCAAATAGCATGATCCGGCACATATTCCCACCATTTGCATAATACACTAAAGGAAAAACCATGACTTATCAATCTCAAATGTATCTTATAGTGTAACAGGTCAAGCCTAATTAGAGTTTTATTGTGAGGTCTTTTACCATCCAAGGATGTGCAGTCGGAACATGTAAAGCTATCTAGTTGCTTTGCCTAATCGATAGACATATCCAAACAAGTAAGATTGATACCTGCAAATGACACAGCAGAACGATATAAAAAGATAAACTAAATACTTGAATTCCCACATCATGGCAAAATTTTCGATTACAAATCCAAAGAAAACTTCTATAAGAAACTATATTCTGCAAGAAACAGGAAGTAACCAAGTATAAAACTATTTCTGGAAGATATTTACCTTTGCAAAGCTTCACCCTTGAGTCATCAGGATTATATGGCGTCTCACATTTGTAATACCTTTACACAAAAAATAAAAATTGAGAAACGGTAACTACTTCTAGAAAGGTAACCAACAATCAAGAATTCGGATTTGATAAATTCATTAGCCTAATCAATATTAACTCATCCTTATAAACTTATCTTTAGTGCCCTTTCTTTATGAACCTAAAAATCACTGAAAATAAAAGAAAGACATACATATACATATAATGATAATATATACGGAGTAATAAAGTGGGCGTAGATAGCGGATAATGGTTATAATTTTTGAAATGGGTGAAATATGAGTATGGATTTAGAGAGGGTAACTCCAATTTCAATTTTTTGGTGAAAAATTAGGAGGGTTTTTAAAAACCAACACTTTTTATTCATTAAAAACCGAGTTCTATTTCCATCTTAATAAATCCCGGCTGGCCCTAATACGATATCTACACAAAAGCGGGTTTTATTTAAGAATTTTACTAAATGATCTTAATATGATCCGGTTTAGAGGGAATATGGGCCTTATTTGGAGGGTTTTATTTAATTAGCCTTTAATATAACCCGGTCTTAAAAGAAAGCGGGTTTTATATGGGGGGTCATATTTCAATTTGTGTAGTAGTGTGTTTTGCTTTCTGAACCTTTCCCCCCTTGATCATAAGAACTTGGGGTGTCTCAGATTTCTTGGGAAGGTTTTTCTCATACTCAACTAACATGGCATGAAGTTCAGCTATCGTTTTGCTCATGCTGTGCATATTGTAGTTGCGCACAAAACCCTCAAAATCCTTTGAAAGGGACTTAAGGATCATGCCAACAGCAATAGGCAGAGGATACGAATAATTTAGCCTTTCCAAGTGCTCAAAGTAACTCTTCATCTTGAGTACATGAGCGCTGACCGATTTCCCATACTCATGCTTACAATCATGGAGTGACTCAATTAGCTCAAATAATTTAACTCCAGCTTGTTTTTCGTACATAGATTTGAGTTCTCTGATCATATCATACGGATTGTACAATTCGAATTGCTTTTGAAGCTTAGCATCAAACAAGCAACCTCATTATGTCTATCGTACTGGGCATTGTATGCTTCAACTGCGTTGTAGTTGCAGTAGTAACATCAGGGACAACGGCCATCTGAACATCAAGAACATCGGTTCGTTTCTCAACTCTTAAGACGATCCTCAGCTGACGATACCATTCATTGAAGTTGGTTCCAGAAAGCTTTTCTCTTTCTAGCATCGACCTGAAAGCCGATTGGTGTATGTTTTGAGTAGGATTTGTTGCCATCTACAAAACAGATTTAAGTTCAAAAATCAGTATTTTCGATAATAAATTCCTTAAGAAATTTAATTACCCAATGTTAAATCAATTTAACAATTAATTTCATTAAGGCTAAGATCCAATTGACATACCATCATTTCATTCAGTTGATCTGCTAGAAATGATGTATTCAAAAGGTAAGTGACGATCAGTAATTGCATTACAAGTACAATTCCTAGATTTTATGGGACTTACAAATGACACTTGTATAGGGGCATCAAGTGCTTTGTAATCATGTTTTGTCCCATCTTATGCCACGGGTCAAGGTCTCACCGCTTAACTCATTTTAAGTCGCCCAACCAAGAACTTGTAAATAGTCCACCACTGTTCTCACAGTGAGTGGTAATTTACCTTGGGATTGCAATTCACCTACGGTCTCACGTAGAGTAAAAAACAAATGCAAGTGTTCTTAGCAAATTGGGTGGCAAAGACTTAACTTTAATTGGGTAATGCAATTGATGTGAATTAAAAGTTATGTATGAAGATTTATGCACATCTTCATAACATAATGTTTAATAAAATCATTTTTATTTGTCTTAACAATACAAAAGAGCTCGGTAGCTCCAATTGAACGCACAAAGAAGCGCATAAGTAAGGTTTGCGCGAAGCAATTAAGTACCCACTTCTTTAGGGAGCCAAGACATCCCGACTTATACCTCTCTTAGAGTTTGTTCAAATGGGTGAGCCGGTGTATCTTTTGATTGCAAGACACCAATTTTATTAAAACAAAATCATATTTCATATTTATTAGTCAAGTTTATTTTTTTTCTTAAAACAATTTTGCATCACCATTTACAATAATAGCAAAATAATAAACTTACTAACTATTAACAATTAATCATGCAACGATTTATGGTGGGCAACCTAAATCATGGTCTCTATGGATTAATGTACATGTTTAAGAATGGCTCCCCCTTCATACGGAAGAGGACCACATACATCAAGTTACCTTGATTGCGTAAGCCTTTAAACAATGTACAAACATACAATTATCAAATAAAACACATAGTTTAAGGTGCTGTCTGGAAATTTCCAGCAGCTTCACGACCAGATTTGGCCTGTTTAACAACAGAATTGGCCTTCGATCAGAACTACAGAGTTGTAGCCCTATGAATCGTGCATATACAGTCCAAAGGAGAGCTTCTAACTCATTACGTTTGATTTTATATGAATTTTTTAGTAAACTGGTGTCAAACAGAAAATATCACACTAAAAATTCACATTGTCACATAATTATCAAATAATAATCCCTAATTATTGGATCTTTAACCTAAGCAACATATATCAATATATCTAAGTAATAACCATTAAGAATTTTGCATTAATTCTTTATGGTTTTTTACGATGTACCCCTTCGAGTCACTATACGAAGGATATGCAGCACGAAGCACCCTCACGAAGGGCACAAGCCCGGAGGTGCTTAAACCGATCGAATAGCTAAAGGATTAACACAAATCCTTTCCAAAGATAAACATATCTCTGCCTAGTTCGATCTCCTTAGAGGATAAGCTCCTAAGGAAACTAAATCGGATAAACATGGCAAGTAGAGTTTGATTCAAAGAAGGAAAGGGGAAAACCCTAGCCTTCTCCTCCAAGAAACCTCCTCCTATAAAAGGAAGAGGATTTCTCCACACATGATATACACATACGATCACGGATCGAACTATAACCCTAATCACAGTCGAACAAGCTTCGACAATTACATCAACAATATTAGATTGGCGTAAAGGAGCACCGCTCCTACCTTCGGGGAATCGCCAACAAAACCCAAAACCCTTTAAGGTTCATCACTTACATTACAAAGCCTTTCGGCGCGGTTTGGTGCACAATCATTTGGCGCCATCCGTGGGACCGCAACCACAAAAGAAGCCCACCACTGAACCACGACATTGATTCACCAAAACCATGTCGAATATTAATCAAGATGATATGGGAAATCACCGAACGAATACCGAAGTTCCTGAACCTAAGGTTCACCAAGAAATCACTTTCGGAACTAACCCACCTGTTTCTTTGCAAGAAGCATTGTCCCCTACGTTCATTACTCCTCTCAACAGACCCTCGCACATGTCTGGATCAGACCGCAGGCCGGTTTATGACCTAAAACAAGCCGCCAAAGACAACCCAACCCCCTCAGAAAGGGGTAAGAAACAGAAGAAGACCTCATCCAGACAATCAAGGGCAATCGATGAAGAACAACTTTTAGAAGACCCGAAACTGCTAGAAGAAGCCCTCAGATACCTTAACAAACGAAAGGCAATCCAGAGATCTGCCAGAGTGTTGGATTTTGACGAAGGAGGCGAGGACGAAGCTTACGAAGCCCCGGAAACCTCGATTGTTTCTTCGAAGAAGCTCCTATCAGAAAACGCATGGTACGTCCCTCAAACTCCAGATTTTGTCTCAGGAATACAAAGCAAGGCTTCGGCCAAGACTCATTCACAGCTTACGGACGGCGTACCACATCCTAGCAGTTATCACCCACACTGGGGGGCTCCAATGCCCTTCGAATATGGTCCTGCACCTCCTCTGTACTCTCAATGGTATCCTGGACCTCCGTATGGTACCCCCGAAAGATCCCCTACGCATGTGTCAGGTAACTTAGCACCATACATGCCCCCATTACCCTGGTTCCCTCACTATGAGAAGAATGCATGGACTACGGGTGTAGCATCAATTACCAGCCCCAAAATCAGCCCTTCGATGCAAGTGCAACCGTTCCCCCTGGAGAGCAAAGCGGACGCCTCACCTCTGGCCGAATGGATACAAAAGTACCCTGTGCCCAATAACATGAAGTATCCGACCAACATGGAGCCTTACGAAGGGAAAGGCGATCCAGAGGATTTCCTGCAATCATTCATGGGAGTCGCTGCAATGTACCAATGGAATGACCCTTTGGCCTGTAAGGCCTTTGGATGGGTACTCAAGGGTGATGCTAGGGAATGGTTCAACAGTCTTTCGAAGGGCTCAATCTCCAATTTTTCAGATCTAAAGGAGAAGTTCAAGTTGTACTTCAGCCAGAGAGAAACCCAAGTAAGATCTTGCATCACTGTCCACAATATAAAGCAAAGGGAAGCTGAAGATGCCAGAAATTTCATAGTAAGGTACACCAAGGAGACACAAAGAATACCCGCGTTACCTGAAACACACAGAATTTCGGGTCTTGTACACGGGTTTCGAAGCCCTTCGATAATCAAGTACTTGGTCAAGGGACTCCCGAAAACATACGAGGAAGTGAGGGTCAAAGCGTACACTTGGTTGGACGCCCAAGACATGATAACAGGCGGAGCAGGAACCGGGACCTACCCATATGAAGACAACTCGAGAGATAAGAAGCAAAGCGTCCTCATCTCCGAGAAAGACATGCACAGGTACTTACCACCCGAAGGGAGAGGCAAGGTTAGGGATGGCTCGGACCCCCGTAAACTCTCCCCTAATCTCAGCTATGAGACAAACAACCAAGACACTCTTCGAAGGGTTGATAGACAAAGGAGCTACCACCGAGCCTGACCCTAAAAGCAATGCCGAAGGGGACGTGATTAAGTCGCGAACAAGTAACAAGGGAAAAGGAATCATGATAACCGAAGAACCAAAGAAAGCGCTGGACTCAACAATCTATACGATGCAGGAAGGCTCACCCAAAGGGATAGTCATCAGAGAAGGAAAGGAGTCCGGAGGTAGGAAGAAAAGGTCATCCAAATCCCAAGAACCAAATTGATAATACTTTATAGCACAATGTGCAAGGATTGCTTCGGAGTAACTTAAAAACTACTCGCATTGCGATGAATGTAATAAGTTACTCCCCTAGATGAATAAAAAGCTCTCCTTTTAGGAATTTATGTAATCACAATGTGGTTAATTTGATTTTTCTTTTTTAGGAAATTACATAATTTGTTACTCACACTTACGAAGGGTCGCTCCCTATCGTAATACATAACTTTACCGCATGCATATCCTTACAAAAGACATGTTATTTAAGGCTAAAATGTGTGTTCAAAGGGACGCCTACACAACATACAGCCAGACGTGAAAAGATAATTATCTATCACGAAACATGCACTAATAAAAAGACATGGAACAAGCGAAGGGAATTACCTTCGACACCATGCAAATTACAAATAAACGTAAGACACGTAATGATTGAGTGGCGGCGCCCTCAACACCGTGCATAAAAAAGACTTAAGCAAAAAGCCTTACGAAGGCTCCCAACAAGCATCAGAGAAATTATCGAAAAAGATATATATAAAGGAGTTTCGTGAAAACTCACAAACAGGCATATGGCCAACATAAACCATTGCCAAACAAGTTATTATAAATAAAACATTGTTCAAAGGCACGCAGGCCAAATAATCCAAACATGTTTCACGATAAAACCATTCAAGGGGCAGATGTACCTTCGGAGGAGGAGTGTCGATAGTTGCAGTAGCAGACGAAGCAACAACGGCAGGAGTAGGAATTATCTTGTCCGGCTGGATCTCAAGAAGCGACTCGAACGAAGCCATAAGATTTGCAACAAGCTTCTCAAGGAAGGGAAAATTAGCGCTCTGATAATTTTCTACCGCTACATTAATAGCATCGGTAGTATTTTCTTTATACTCCGGGCGCGTTGACAAATCAATTAAACCTTCCTCACTTAAGCTCCGAAGCACAGAGGCTCTTTCATCGTCCCTATTAGCAGAGATCACCTCCGCAAGCAACCTACCAAACTCCTCGCTGTCAATTAAGCTCCTGCAGGCATAAGGGATCACCTCCGTTACCAAGCCGGATCGCTGCGCAACATGCTTCCTGACAGAGGCTGAAAGGTTTTGTGAGACCTCCTTCTCCATATTGGCCTCAGCCATGGTTTTCGAGAGCTTCGACCTCAGTTCAGCAAGCTCATCCTCTTGAATCTTCACCCTAGCCTCTGCCTCCATAAGTCTGCTCTTCAGCAACTTCACTTCCTCCAAATCCTTAACGGTGTCATTCATCGATTCTTGAAGCAAAGTACATTCCGCCTTCTTCTCTTCCAACATCTTTTCAGTCTCCAGCTGCACACCCAGAAGATGATTTAAACGAACAAGTATCTCAGCATCCATCACGTTTCTCTCATCCAGGCGATCCTTATAAAATTGCGCAAAAGCCTTCGTCTCCATGCGACAGACATCAACTACAAAAGAAAGGAATTAAAGCGACAAATTATAATAATTAAACAAAGAAGTGAGAGAAAACGACCATTACTTGTAGCACCAGTCTTCTCCTCATCAACCTTCTTCTTCTTCTTTTTTGGAGCAGTAGCCTCCGAAGCTGCCTCCTTACCCCTCTTACGAAGGCGAGACGCAACGCTTTGCACCGGAGTAACACTGTGCTTCTTCTTGCCTTCGCCAGTTATTATAACTTCATCTTCTATGTTCTGACCAGGAGGAACGATGGTATCCTCCTTAGGCAACGCAGAAGTTCCCGATGAAGAACCAATGCTAAAAGGAACACTCCCAACTGTTTTCGGAGTACGCTCAACATCAGAAGGAACATGAGAAGAAGAACCAGATGGGACATCACCAGATCGACCACCCTTCCTAACAAAGTTCTGAAAAGACATATCTGAACATACACAAAATAAGGAAGAGTCAAGCTACAAATGCAATGGTCAAAAACAAAAATATATATACAACTCACCATCAAATTCCTCTTCCCCAGCAGGCAATGCACTGATCACTTTGGCTTTGAACAGAATACTATCAGGATAAGACACAACTAAAATAGGGTGCCTAATGATCTCCTCAAATAATGGCCCAGAATCCTCAACATCAGGCACCGGATCTACACTTTTTTTTTACCACACTCAAGTTTTCTTTATTAATCAAGACATCAAAATCTCGATGGAACAAATCAACACTTACAAAGATGAACTTATTCTTCCAATTTCTTATATCTACCCCTCCCGACCCCTTGAGAAAACAAGAATTCTCCTTAGATCTAGTAGCAATGGTAACCCAATCACCCACATCACAAACATATGCGAATCTCCTAAATAAGTCCAACGATGGTTCACCACCGTAGGCACGACACAAAACCTCAAAGGCCATAATCTTTGAATGACCTTGAGGATGCCAGCGGGATAAATGATTCCCATAGTGCTTCAGAACAGATAAAAAGAAAGGGGTAAAAGGATACCTAACGCTACCATGGGTGAAAGATCTCACATACATCCCAATGAAGCCATCAGGAGGGGAAAGTATATTTTGCCTACGATCGGGTAACCTACAAGATTCGACCCGACCCGGAAAAAACCTATTTACGAAATCATCAAATTGATCTCGTGTGACAACCGAAAAAGTAGTCTCTATGCCTACCTTAGCCATTGAATCAAGAAAAGTGTTGTGAGAAATATTACCTGAAAAGGATGATTAAACAACGACGGCAGTTGAAGGAGAGAAATCGGCAAACCTAAATGAAAGAAAAGGATTAGATCTAATTAACGAGATGGTTAACCAATAGAAAGTGTAAAATACAACAAGTCTAATAATCACTAGATATGGACTAGTATTACTTGTAAATAAAGATGCAAGATATATAAACAAGTAATACAAGACTTAAAGCAATAAACAAATAAAGTGGACCATTATGTATGTTTCATGGGTATTTTATTTATTGATGTGTAAATAAAATACAAGGTTGTTGCGGAATCAAGATAACACGATTAAGTGAGTATCCTAACAACCTATGATTACAATATGATCTATGTTTGTCAAATAACTCTTTGGGATCGAGATACTTAAAGTTGTGAAGTATCCCTGTTTAAGATCGAGAGTATTTAGACAAATTCACTTATATGCAAAAGGAATGCTTAAAAGTATTTTTGTTCAAGGAATGACTTAGTATTTATAGGCAACAAATTCACCAGTGAATTTGTGCCGTACAAATATGGTTGGATACATTTAATGATCCGACAAGAACATTAAATGCATTAGATAAGAATAAGGATAAAGTCACATCAAGTGCAAGTGTATCCTTATTATCCAACCACCTTAACACACGTATACTTTTGTTAAAGAACAAGTGGATTGTTCTTTGGAAAGTGTGTTAAAGGCTAAAGTCAATCCTCGATATTAGTGTTCAGACTTAGATCGGATCTAGAAACTTTCACCTAACGGTGTTCAATGC
>CM067172.1:43522521-43540021 GCA_034093135.1 Erigeron breviscapus
CAGTCTATAACATTAGACTGTGGGGCTTGACGATGTACCCCTTCGAGTCACTATACGAAGGATATGCAACACGAAGCACCCTCACGAAAGGCACAAGCCCGGAGGTTCTTAAACCGATCGAATAGCTAAAGGATTAACACAAATCCTTTTCAAAGATAAACATATCCCTGCCTAGTTCGATCTCCTTAGAGGATAAGCTCCTAAGGAAACTAAATCGGATAAACATGGCAAGTAGAGTTTGATTCAAAGAAGGAAAGGGGAAAACCCTAGCCTTCTCCTCCAAGAAACTTCCTCCTATAAAAGGAGGAGGATTTCTCC
The DNA here is from genome assembly GCA_034093135.1 of Erigeron breviscapus. NCBI lineage: Eukaryota > Viridiplantae > Streptophyta > Magnoliopsida > Asterales > Asteraceae > Erigeron > Erigeron breviscapus. The sequence continues at coordinate 43,522,840 of CM067172.1, forward strand.
ACACATGATATACACATACGACCACGGGTCGAACTATAACCCTAATCACAGTCGAACAAGCTTCGACAATTACATCAACAATCTTAGATTGGCGTAAAGGAGCACCGCTCCTACCTTCGGGGAATCGCCAACAAAACCCAAAACCCTTTAAGGTTCATCACTTACATTACAAAGCCTTTCGGCGCGGTTTGGTGCATAATCAGTTTTACTTCTATTTAACAAGATTAAATAAAAAGATACAAATAACATGCAATTTATCACATAAACATGTTAATTCACATAATCAAACTTGCATAGAGGTTTTAATTTAACCATTAACTTTAAATGGTTTTAATTAATAAAAAAAAACAAAAACCCTTTTTTTTTCTTCTTGTTCGATTTAAACAAAAAATAAACAAACAAAAACATTATTTAATCGAACCAACCCTCAAAACCCCCCTCAAGTTTTGAACTTTGTAACTAATATATCACATAGTAGGCTCGTGATACCACTGTTAGGATTCAATCAATTTGTCACATACAAATAACACGAGTACGCAGCGGAAATAAATATGTAATATAATAATTAACAAAGTTATGAATCGTGTACCTTTTAGCAAAGCTCCAATAATCAATAATAATAATAATATTATTATTATTATTATTATTAGGGTTTAAAATAAAACCCCTCTACGATCGCACACTTGACACCACTATTGTATGTATGCTAGTACCCGATCACGAACTCACAACCCCTTGTGTATACCCCTTGATGTAGTCGAAACTCAAAACCCAAAACCCCTTTTGTTTGATGTCTACGGCCGAACCAAGAGAGAGGAGAAGAAAGAGAATTGTTTAGGGTTTTATTTTTCTAATTGTCATACAAAAACCTTAACCCTTAACCCCTTTATATAGGGTAAATAGTTAGGGTTTTAAACTTGGTGAACAAGTTTGTATTAGGGTCCAATACCCCTTAACAAAACCGGCTCCCATTAATTAGAATTAGAAAACATCCCTAATAATATTCCTAATTTTCACTTAAATCCTTCTCTTTTCAAATCTTTAATTAATAAACGTATAACATTTAACAAACGTTTATTTAATCTTTTCGTGAACATATTAATTAATTACATAGTGTATTTGTGTCAATACGTGTGACCCCGTAGGCTTAAACATTTTCCGGACATGCGTTTATTTAACGTGATCATATTCCAACAAGTTATTCATTAGTGGACGACATAGACGTGGTGAATAAATTGTTTTGAAACATGATGACTTGTACACTTGTAGTGAAGGTAGGTAGACGGTCCGTTTGTTGTATTGTAAGACAGGAAATACAGTACGTAAGTATTAATCACTAAATACAACAACAACAACAAGGGTACCCAATCCCAGCATAAGCCGGGCTATGGGGGAGGTATGATGTAGACAGACCTTACCTCTACTCAAAGGTAGAGAGGCTGCTTCCAGATCCACCGAGGTGGAAGGGACCTAAATACATCGTCTTAATTCAAGTTTTCATTTTAATTTTTTCACTTTTTGTTGCATATTTTTAATTATGAAAATCTTGCCCTTGCGTTTTTCTCTATTTTATTGTCTGGTTGAAACTTTGACCTCTTATTTCGTTTCGTTTTGTTTTTTTTATCAGTTCATTTCAGTTCATTATATACTAGCATGTAAGCATTAACAATTGATGTTGGGGAATTTGTGTGTTTGAGTTTGAATCTTGATACAAATCATTTAACTAATTTTTAATTTTAACAATTTGACCATACATAATCTTAGTATTATGAATTCTGTATATAAATTTTTTTGGTTTATGACTGAAAATAAAGAATCGGGTGCTCTAGGACATTCTCTTCATGTGTGAGTGTGATGTTTGTTACATTAAAAGTACATATTTACTTTATAGTTTTAACATCTAATATCCTTAATTTCATTTACATTTCTAGTCAATATCGTGTTATTTAGTCATTTGTTACAGATCATTTTTACAAGAGTTATAAAATTGGTGCTAAAATTGGTAAAATTTGACAGAAAAATGCCTTGGGATATGCACAAGTGAAGTGTAGTTGATCAAGACAAGTCTGAGTCACTCCAAGTGGGAAAAAAAAAAAGGTTTTGAAGCTGATTGAAGGCGGATTGGTGATTTGGTGCAGTGCACACATGTTTAAGATCAAGCTCTCATAAATCATAATAAGTTTTTAAAAGCATGTTGTCAAATATACCTTAAGTTTTAAATATGTAGTTATTCCACAAATAAAGTAATTATAATGCATGGATGAGGGTTTATTTCAAAGTTATTCAAGACAGGTGAGTTTATCATTCGAGGGTTCGAATAATGATTTAAATGCAACTATCTAGATATAAATCTGTTCCCAAAAATTATTTTATCATATCTACCAATAAACTAAAACAAGATTGTAATATTGTTTAAACGACACTTGACATATTCCTTACGCGACAAGTGTCCTTTTTAATTTGTAAACATTATTTTTTAAAATTAGTTATTTAATATTTTTCTATTTCCTTATTAATATATATTCATATATATAAAATATCTATAAGTTACCAAATATATTATATTTTAATTTAAATCAAAAATTTTGATTTGAGTTCGTATCAAACTCTTAATTTCCTACATCCTTTGCTCTTTTTTCTAATCTTAGATTTGTTAACTCAGTTTTCACGTATGAACTTTAATATTCTAATGGTCTATTTCATTCATTATTCTAATCATCAGATGCTATAACTTTTAACTAAAAATCATGTTTCTTCTTAGTTTATAATCCTACAATTTCTTTAGGTGTGAACCCTCACATACTAATTTTTTAATATTTTTTATTTGAGAAATGATAAACAAAGCCCATGGGCTAAGTTTAATTTGTCAGGATATGGTTAAAAGTGTTGTACATTATATATAATCACCTCCTAAAAATATGCATAAATATTAAAGTATAACAATATCATGCATGTCTAAACAAATTAACTATAGCCCGAAGGGCTTTGTTTAACATTTTCCTTTTTATTTAATGAATAAATGCTTGGCTCTCATGAATTTTATGGATTAAAAAATAAATATGTGGTACTTCCACTTGCAGTGCAGTGGTTGGACATAAGACAATAGTCTCTTTGTGATAGGGGAGGTCTCAGGATCAAACCTTGAAAGGGCAGGGTTTTATCCCTAATTAGTGTCGTGCCTTTGGGCGGCTAGTTAGGGGGTTTTTCCTCCTACCGGGTATTGGAGGGTGAGAAGGTATGTAAAACTAGCTTAAGCTAGAGCCTTCGCTGCGATGATTAATCCACACCTTTCAAAAAAAAATATATACATATGTGAGTGATACACACCTAAGGTTAGATACCTAACAGCTGTAACAACCCTCAATTTCCGACTAGGACAACTTACTTATATTTATCTAGGTATCTATCCCTAGAGGTTTGTTAAGAGAAGATTTACCTTTTAGACGTTAAGGCGTAGTGATATTTGCCTTTAGAACAATAGAATGCCCAAAAATAGCAGTCAACTTAGAAATGCCAAATACAATGATTATATTTATTCAAGACGATCTCATGTGAACCAAATAATGAAGATCCTATAAGAAGGTAACTTAAACAATCAAGAATCCTTATAATTATCCAACAATTCAATCACCAAGCTATTTAGAGTACAATTGAACAAAAAAAATATAATTACCATCTCAAAAATTTATTTATAAACCTTATGTACATAATAGTGAGCTTGAATAATAATAAGCTTATATATATGTAACTAAATAAATACAAGTTTATAAATAATGATTTAAGTAACAATTATAAAACACAAAAATGTACCTACATACATATATATACACATATATAATCTAAACATATATATATAAACGGCTACATATACACATATACATGTCCCTATTCCATCTTTTATAAAACCCTTTAACACTAACTACTAAATAATACTTACACACTTTAAACAACTAACTAATTTAAATAATTACACTACACATATATATATTCATACATACACAAATATTCATGCATGAATCTAGACCAAAATACAACCATATACACCCTTAAAATTCAAATTTACACAACACACACTTTGCCTAGCCAATGGGCTTCAAGCCACCACTTAACTAGACCAATGAGCAGCCTCCCAACCCACTCTTTCTCCCTCTCTCACGGCCATACCCTCCCCCACACACCCACTCATTTCATTTTTGGTAAAACACAACACACACACATCTCAAAACTTCCTCTCAACTTTTTTTCACACTTTCTTCATCATTTTCGGATCTCACAAGGAGAAATGGAGCTCAAATCTAATCTAAACTATTGTAATAATAATCTTTCTTGTTAATCTATCATCTAAGGTCAAGTATGGAGTCATTTGGGGGTCTTGGATGTCACGAAAATTCTGCATAAAATCATCTACAAAACCGAGTTCATCAAGGGTATATATCTTCATCTCTTTGTTAGATTAATCTAGTTTTTGCATATACTAAAAGATCTTTATCAAAAGCTTATGTTTTCTACTTGATTTCTTAGAAAGACACACTTAATGAGGGCAAGTTGATAGAATCTTCTTTCTCATGCTCATGCATGTCGAAATCAAGAAGAAAGATTCAAGGATTCAACAAGTTTAAGACCCAAAAGTGTTGTTATGAGTAGCTTGTAAAGTGACTTTTTGTTTGAAAGATGAATACATTTTTATACATTTTGATACATATATTCTGTGATTTTTCATTAAAAAGTAGTTTTTATATTGATGGATGAAAGATGGATAAAAGATTTGCATTGAAAGTGTTAGATCTTAACATGCATGTTTAGATTTGCACTAGTTTAAGTTGATTTTGATTTGGGATTTGAGATGGATCTTTAATTGATGATTTCATATATATTTTGATGTTAAAATACATGTTAATAATCTGGGATTTATGAAATTAGTACAAGAAATAAGGATTTTATAAGAATTAAACCAAAACTATGTCCAAAATCTCTAACCGAAAAACACAAGAACACATATATATACATTCATCACTTTAATCAAGTAATTTGTCCATAAAATATGAAATGAAATCTGGAGAAACACTAATGAAAGTTTAAGAGATGAATTAGGATGAATAAAATGTATTGGGGTTACCAAAATAAGTGTTGGGTGAAGCCATAAAGTAAAGGCATGCATTGAGTAAACAAAATAAGCTGGCAGAATCAGTCTTCTGTCTTGGGACGGATAAAATGTGCATGTGTGGATCATTTCAGTAGATTGTCCAAAATAAAAGTTGTAGATAAACGAGTTAACTTTAACCACCAACTGGAATTATTCAAAAATACTGAACCAAACAAAAGATATGATTTTTATACTAAAACTGGTCAAAACTGCACTTTTGTCTGAATATTTTACCAACTTTAACAATTTTTATCTCCTAAACCATAACATTCCAGGAGGTCATACTTGGTGGAAAGTAATTTCAATGTGTCCTAAACTTAAAATAAAATCATGAAATTTTTATTAAGAGCATAACCCAAAGAACTTTTATAAAACATTTGGGTACGCAAAACAGTGACTGTTTTGACCACTTTCATTTATAAAAATATTAAGAGGTAGCAAACATTATTTAAAAATTAATCCAAAATTTATATAACAAGTGGAAACATATAGTTCACTGTATAAAAATCACCAAGTTCCAAATAATTAGATTTAACCCGGAATTAGTAGCCAACATTTCATAAATCTGATGTATAAAAACAGAAAAATTTGAAGGAAGCTAACAATTTGTGTAATGGGCTAAAAGATGCACTAAGGACCATAATGGGCTAACCCGGCCCAAATAATAAACCCATTGAACCACAAATCAGTAGGCCCACTTGGCCCAATAACCCATATAGCCCAAAAACCAATATGACCCATCAAGCATATAGCCCAAATAAGGTTAAGCCCAACAACTAAATTGAGCCCAAAACATTTAGAAGCCCATGACACTTAGGCTCAATTGGTGATGACCCATAACACATAAACGAATTTCATAAACCCGAATAATCATAAGACATATCGAGAAATATGTGAGTTAAAGGATAAGCGTAATCAAAGTGACACAAAAGATAACTAGGTGGAATAAACATAAGTAATTACGTTAACCAAACTATAAATTGACATCACAAATGCTAATTCGTATTAAAATCGGTTACACATCCAATGATGAATAAGAATAACATAACTTAACATGGCATTTCTATATGATAACCTAAGATAGGACCTTATTCGCCTTAGTTTTGCGTAGGAATGGTCTTGGCTTTGAAATGCGAATGAGGAGCGTAAGGAATATAAGATCAAGGAAGCTATAGATGGGAAGTACCCATTTTGGATAAGTATATATATAATGCTCGGCATATCAAGGTAAGTCATAGCCCCCTTTCAAACTCTTTTATGTGTTTTACTTACGGGGTGAAAAACATGATTAATTAAAATTGCTTTCTTTATATGAAATGATACTTTGAAAGAATGTTTATGATATGGGAATTATATTGTATGTTCAACGTGTTATATGTTATATGATGAGCTTGAGTATTGTCAAACGGTAGTCCCCTGTACACTACTATTAACTCATTGAGGCCTGTAGTTAGAGGGTTGCGCAACTAGGATTCGTCCCCTTACTCACATCAGTGGCGACAGGTTGATTGGCCGCCTACGTGGCCGCCTTCAACGGTGTCGGTCATGGGGTGCTCTAATCTACTTTATATATTATTGGTCGTCTCCATGGCACGACCCCTTTATTATCTATTTTGCACGTGATTGACAGCATGTGCTTCTATTATTATCTCTTCGGGACATATTATCATTATTATTATTTTGACGTAAAATGGTCTTAGTAGTGGCTCAAGACAAACTCATCAAATTATACCTTTGGCCAAGTGTTATTGATATTATTTATGGTTGGTTATTATGGATTGAACATACGGTTTTGGTATTGACCTTATATGGAATCTTGAAAGTTGTTGAATTGGCGATATCGAAATTATTGATGACCGAATGGTTTTGGTGTGATGTATGATTAATCGATTTATATATTTTTCTCTCACGATGAATTTGACAAATGAGAACTTTATAATTTACCATGGATTCTCAACTATTTTGAAATGACATTATGGTATTTGAAAAACTTGATGGTTTGATATGGGAATTTTGCCGGCCATGTGGTTTGGGTATATTGATATCTAATAATATGTTTTCTAAGTATTGAAATGATTATGTAACGAAATTTACTTAAAAACCTATGCACTCACCAACTACGTTTTCGTAGTTGACACTTTTTCTTCATGCTTTTCAGGAATTAGCATAAGCTTTGAGGAATTATATGCATCATGATTGTTTGCTTTGCACTTTGGAGTCAAAGATCAAACCTTGTGATGGGCAATGGAATCCGCCCTGATCATTGTAGTATATCATCTCATGTATTTGTTATTTGTTTCGTGGACTCAATATCCAAGTATGGTGGACGCATTGTTCTTGGGAATTGGTTCACATGCTTGCACATTGTAAAATTATTTTTATCAAATAAAGCTATGGTGATTGTTTATCTATTATCCTTTGTTTTGAATACTCGACTTTCTATACATCTCATTGTTCCGCCTTAGTTGGGGTGTTACAACAGCCTTATATTACCATTCCCAATTATATATTGTTTACATATCATATCGTGTAACAATTTTCCATTTGTGTGTATGGTTGTTATTATAATGATATGAAACATCATTTTTGTTAATTTATATATATTTTTAATCTTTTTCATATCGACAATAGAATTACCCATTGATATATATAAACACTACTTAATCGTACAATATATACAAAATCCGTACATCGGGTATTAAGACTAGTATATAATAAAAATTCAATTCAACTTTTAACTCATAAACATTGACTCGGTGTCTTAGTAATTCACGCCGAAATTTTTACAAACTATTTTTAACAAGTTTAGAATCCCCAACATTAATTAATAAAAGAACAAATTATGGATATAATCATACCTTGAGATAAAGTTAATAGATGGATTAAAATGGGAAAATCACCAACTTTCCCTCTTCTTTTTCCTTGTATATACCTCGGCATCCACACACAACACCCCAAAAACACTACAAGAAATTTGGGTTTTATGGACGACAAATGTCGTCCTCAAATGCCACATTTGTCGTCCCCAAAGTCTTTGGCGACGACTTTTCTGACGACTGACGACACAACATGGTCGCCAAAGCTCCGCCTCCTAAAGTTATTTGCGACGATACTTAGCGACGACATCGAGTGGGTCCCACGATGATAAAAGAAAAACGAAAAAGATAATAGAAAAAAATCAACGACACCTTTAGCGACGTTTTAATCGTCGCTAAATATTTGTCGTTTAATTTCTGTTTATTTATTTTAAATAATTTAGCGATGCCTTTAGCAACATTTTGGTCGACGCTAAATATTTTTCATTTAATTTCTATTTATTTATTTTAAATAAAATAGCGACGCCTTTAGTGACGTTTTTGATCCTCCCAAATTTAGTTTGCTTATGGATGGACTATTTTAATAAGAGGATTTAATTAAAAGTTTGTGTATTGGTGATTGAATGCAAACTATGGATAGATTAAGGATGAAGAAGAGGAGGTTTAGTGGGCTAATATTAGTCATTAGTGGGAAATTCCCACTAATCATAATTAAAGTTCCAACCAAATGAATACCAATGTTATTATGCCATACATCAAATATTAGTGTTAGTTAATTATTTTAAGAATATAAATACATAAAAAATTACTTTATTCACCTTTAAAATTACGGCATGTTACATGGTACAAGGTACAAAACGATACAAGAATGGAAGATCATCCATTTGCACACTTCCACCAAAGAATAAATTAGCTATGCATTTTCAATAATAACCTACAACGAATATTGGCCATCTCATATATTTTTCTTCATACAACGTTGTGATGACAGATTCGTAATCACAACGAAAGTCTAAAGGACAAGCTACCAAGCCGAGTTGGAAACTTGGTTTGAGTGACATGAACCATGGCTAGCTGGGCGACATTGGTTTAATTAGATAGGTCTATGAGCAAACCACCTTTTAACCAGCTCAAAGCATTCTTGAGGCTTGAATTCTGGAGCTGTATGACCTGCTCCCTACACAAGCAACAAATCCAAGAGTATTTTCAATTTTATGCATACAACATATTCTCTTCTTCACTTATTGTATCTAAAAATGACATGCTAGGTACCTTTACAGTAGCAAATACTAAAGAATAGTCATCACGTTCGAATGAGGTTTTGTATCCTGCATTTTGACCATTGGTGTACCATGCGTCCCAATTACTATCTGTAATCGTCAAATTCAGAGAATTTATCCAAGTACGTGTGCCCACATGCGGAACCATCATGTCATGATCTCCACTGTTCCATAGCAATACATGTTAGAAGTTGGTGCAACAAATATACATTATGGGAAATCAATACGAGTAAAAAGAAACATTTCAAACCTAAAGATCAAAGCTCGACACTTTCTCTTTGTTAACCTTTCATGGTAGACAACACTACTTCGGACATTGAATTCATATTGTGGCATTGAACGTTTACCGTAGTTGTACTTCATGTCCAAATTGCACAATAACCATTCCTTCACAGTTCCCTAATTAATGACAAGAAGCAGTTATACAAGATGAGTTTTTTCCAATCATTATACACTAAAAAGGAACAAAAAGGCTTAAATTTACTCGTTTATCTGTTACTATACCTCACGTACTCCAAGTGCCTTCATGACGTTTATATCATTGGCCCAAAGGGTTGCATAGTCATAGTTCGCACCCTATTAAAAATAATAAAAAAATTTAAATCATTTCCTCATCAGGCACGAACAAATACAATGGCAACAAAGGAAGTGAGACATTACTCGACAAACAACGTTATCCTTCAACACAGATCGGGCGGGAAGCATTTGAATTGCACTATTAGCCCGTAGTGTTCTCCGATTACCCTTTACAACTGGATTCCCACCTCTAACCAAATTGGTTGCTGGATCGCAATCAGCATCCAAAATTTGTTGAATATTGATGTCACCAACACGCTAACATTGAAAAGAACAGAATCAAGGTCTCAAATAGCAGGCTAAAACATTAATATTCAAAGGATAATTTTCACAAAATAATCTATCAGCAACAGGAAAAAGAAAAACTTTGTTAATTTTGTAATCATTTTTGTAACTTTGTAAGTATACTTGCTACTTCTAATACAGAGGATAAATGCTACACTTCAAAAACCAATCAAAAAAATGAACTATGCTTACTTTGTTGACTTCATCAATATCCGACAAGCATTGCAAATTGTTATTGTCAGCTTCAGCATAGTCCCCGTTGCAATCCTTTTTTGTTGCCTGTATATATTGGAATATTCATAGAGTGAATTAATATATAAATTGCGTTAGAGCATGAATCACAGGGAACCGGATACGTAAATGTATATTACCTCAAATAATTCATCAGAAATAAGTGCGACACGATAAGCATATTCAAGTCTGGAGTTAATATCACCAGTTCTGTCTGTCAACGGGTTTCCTCCCATATATCCCTATGGTTTCCATCATCAATATCATTAGCATTGTCATCCATAAGAAGTCTATAAACATCATCTACCTAATACTTAGCTTGTAACTATAATACACTTACTTGAATGTTTAGTTTTGGTTCAAGTCCTTCATCATTACCTTTTAAGACGAAAAAAATAAAATCATTAGTAATAATTAGACATATTAGTTAAGTGAAGGAAAAAGCAGGTAGGAAAGTTGTTTCTTATACCATTATACAACTCCTCTGTAATTATTGGAATAACAATACCAGAATAAGAAATTCCAGTCACATACATGGGATTGTTCAAAAACTTTGGATGATCCCTCACAAACTGCATTAATTTTATATATATCATTGTTAAGAATCTTGCATCAATAGCTTAACACGAGTACATATTTAAAACTTTAACCAACCTTTCGTAGAAATTCAGCAGTTTGCATTGCGGATTCTGTATCACTAGAACGCACAACATCTGGATTTGTTGTATAGGAATATCCGGTTAACGTTGGTGCATCCAAATATATCACATTTGCCACCTTTTGTTTAAATAGATGTTATTGCAAGATAAACCGCAAACAGTTTATAAAAGTAAAATACATATATAGTCATATAGATGAAATATTAGAATGAAACAAACAAATATACAACGATAGTCTATACAAGTACCTTTGTCCATGAATTTGGGTCCAACTGTAATGCGGGGACATTATCAATATAATTTCCATACTGAATTTGCATGGGACCTGTAGGAAAATATATGAATAAACTCAACAAACTCATATAAGTAATGACCTATAATGAGAATTAAAATTTTTACATCGTAATAGAATTATTTCTTTAATGCAAGTTTCCATAAAACTTATTTAATGTCATCATATCTTTACACTTCCAAAACACTATATAAGATATACACATAATGTTCAAAAATACATATATAAGGAAGAAACCATTAGAATTGGAAGAACGATGTGAACATTTGAATTATAACTTATGTTCATATGTGAATGGTATATGTGAAAAAATTAATTCACAAACAGATCAGGTTATACTTACTATTTCCTATGTTCATATGTGAACGAGTCTCACATGAACCTTACCCTATATATAAGATACATAGGATATGATATACTTAACCCACAGGGTTATGGTTAAAAATTTTTTTTTTAGACATCAAAAAAGTATTTGGACTCCGATATTTATGCATATTAATTACAAGAGGTGTTATATCATCAGGGGCGGAGCCAGGATTTCGAGTTGACGGGGGCCGAGTAACTAAATATATACTCCTACTTTTTTCACGAATTTGGTTTGTGAATGAAAAAGGGTTAGCGGCGCAGCTTGTTGCCCGTTTGTGTCTTCTATTCCTATGTAAAATTCTTAAGTGGAATGGGAAAGTTGATTATATAGCTAGATAAAAAAAAATTAATTTAATTAAGTATTTTAGTTGGAATAACAATAACGATCAAATACACCAAATACAATGCAAATTAGAACCATCAGTGTACAGTAAGGTTTAAATGAAAATTTTGAAAACTAAAATAACTAATTAGTAAACCTTATAATAGTCTAGGGGGCTAACATGAAAGATGATTTAAACATATACTCCGTAATATCTATTCCTAGTTATACCTACTCCAATTGACTTTTCATTTCATCTTCCTCACCCGTCTGGCCATCTACACCTGCAAGTAGATCGGCGGAAAAAAAAAACTTCTATTTCTTTATTTGATTATTAATAGAGAATATGAGGCAGCCAAGAAAACCCAAATCTCTGACTCATGATATCTTTTTCATCTAAAATCAACCGAGATTGGGGGTGGGTCTATTGGAATTTCATTGCATCTATAAGCGGTGGAGTAATCTTGTAAAGAAAAATATGAGTCGTTGGGGGACCAAGCACCCCCTCTCCCTCCGCCACTGTATATCATTGTACAGCATTTGTATTCATCTTTTAACAAATTAAACATAGCAGCGGAGTTATGTTTATCATTTCCTTAAATTAAATAATAATCTATAATATATATATATATATATATATATATGGAGCATAAATATCATGTCAGACCAATTAATATTAAATGGATGCATGATAAATCTTATTAGAAAATTTGTTTTAATGAGAAAAACAAAACTCATACGTTTCATGTATTATCAGAGCTAATATGTTTGTTGAATAAAAAAAAAACTCTAATACGTTTCATGTACTATCAGATTTTACAAATTCATATTTAATGAAAAAAAAAAACTCTAAATTTTCCTTTATTTCACTATCGTGAACTCTTTTAATTAATCATCCTATGCAATACAAAAGGAGTTGTTGTCTTGTTGATGTTGAGCGTGAACCAATTAATTGTCATTTATCACTTGTATATTAGAATATATTTTGTAGTGACAAAGACAATCAACTCTTTTTGCTTTTGAGTAATAAAGTTGCGATATGTGGTAGTGGTTTTAATGTTGTATCACTCTAAGAAATGCCAAACTTTAGTGGGCCTAAAGCAATACATATTTGAGAAATTCTATATATTTATATGGGATATAATAATCGAAAATGCATAATTAAAAAAAATATATATATTTATTTTTGCCCCTAGAAGTTTATAAAATGCACATTATAAACTCGTAAAGACAACAACACCTATCATGTGGATGCTGTTATAGTACTAATGCCATATGCCCATATGTATACCAAACCCTTTATGGCTGATTAATAATTAACTTATCAAGAAGTGTTATTAAATAGGAGTATCATGTAAGAAAGAAAAATACAATAGTTAACACTCTTGTCTGTGGAGACAGAGATTAAGAGTTCAATCCTTACCTCATGCAAAAACCGGCGGTATTTTTCTTTCATTTAGATAGAACCTGAAAGCAGTCTCCCTACCTAGGTAGAGATAAGACTGTCTACATCTCAACTTCCCTCATATACCGTCGAGGTATTGAAACCCAATACTCGTGGAAGACGGCATTTGGGTGTTACATTTACATGTAAGAAAGGAATTAAATTTACATACTCTTTAAAAATTCGAAAAGAAGTAACTTAATGTTTAAATCTAGGGGTGTGCATGAGTTGGTTAGGTTTAGTTATGACCCAAAACCGAACCCTAACCAAAAGTTTTGGTTAATTTAAAATCATAACCAATGAGTTTGTTTATTTTTGGTTCGGTTGAACGGTTTGTGGCCAAAATTGTTCACTCAAGGGTGATTCACCGATGTCTACGGAAAAAATAAAAATAAAAAAATCATGGTTCTGAATTTTACAGCCCATCATAATAGTCCCCTGGCGGCGCCTGGCCCATTGTTTGGATTTTTCCAGCCCATCATAATGGCCCCATTGGCATTCTTGAATTTTACAGCAACCAAAAACATGAAGTTTTAAAAGTCCAGTAACAAGATAATACATATTAGATATTACAACACTATAAAATCGATTAAAAACCTTGAACCACATCTATGTTTGAAGATACATACCAATTTCATTCATTGATCTGATTAGGTAGAAATCTATACGTGGTTTGGTGATCAAAGAGCTAAAATTCTGAAAAAAGCCATGTTAATTCAACCTTTTGAATGTAAATTTAATTAAAAAGTTGTGTTATTTGGAAAAGAAAAACATCCTCCATCTCCTACGAGCTTTGACTGATAGAAAGGAAAGATGGTTGGTTTTACAGCCACAAAAAAATGAAATAAAAAAATATAATAATGAAATAAAAAAAGAAAAAAGACACGAGGTTTACTATGGTACCATTTGATGGCGTTACCGAATTAGGACCATTCGGTAGGGACAGTAGCGGAGGGAGAGGGGGGACTAGGGGGTGCTTGGTCCCCCCAACGACTCATATTTTTCTTGACAAGATTACTCCACTTATAGATGCAATGAAATTCCAATAGAGCCACCCCCAATCTCGGTTGATTTCAAAAGAAAATTAGATAGGACCTACCTTCACATCCTAGTCTTGTATAGAAATATCATTATATTGCTCATGTTACTGGAAAAAAAAAATAAAAAAAAAATGAAAGAAACAAATTTCCGGCACCGGCTGTGTACAAAATGAAGAAGAAGCTGCGTACTGGATGATGAGTAAAAGAAGTTATTTAATTGTATCACTTTGTGTGGTCAAACTTGGTGAATTGAGTATTAGGCCTTGTTTCTTTTTCACTTAATAAACTTAATAGTTAAGAACTTAATCATTCAGTCAAGTTTCATAGTCAAGTTTCATGTTTCTTTTTTGACTTAATAAACAAAAATAACCGTCAATTACTTATATTTTACTTAATGCATACACACATTCTTAATGTATTCAGCCACTTAATACACTCAGCACTTAATGACTAAAAAAAGAAACAGATCCTTACTTTATTATAATTAGTTTACATTTTAACACTTAAACTATTTTAGCTTTTTCAAAATAACTATATATGTTTCACAAAATCATAATTTACTCCTTTTACAATCATGAATATTATCTTTAAACTATTGAGTTGTATAATCTAATTTTCATTGATTTGGACAAAGGCTTTTTACAAAAAAATTATTTGTTTAGCATAATTGAACCCTTAAAATTTGATTTATGTATCCGTATCCTTTCATTTTTTATTTTTACAGTGATATTTTTTCATAAAACATTATATATTTTTGTCATACTATTTATATGACTTTTACGATATTAGTCCCGATTCAAAAATTCACAAAACGATTCAACATACGAGTCACAACTTAACAACTATTCTCTCAACTATTTGATATTTGCACTCGGCCATGTAAATGTTTAGGTTGAAGAGAGAAATAAGGTTCGGTATTTTTCAATCACAAACCAAATTCGTTAAACAAAAATAGGAGTATATATAGTCATTCGGCCCCGCCAACTCGAAATCCTAGCTCCGCCCCTGGGTAGGGATGTATACGAGGTTTTTGTATTAATTAAAACACCAACTTCGTGGTGTTCACTTTCAATGGGTGATTTCTTTGAAAGTGGACCATAGTTTAATTCTTTCAATTTCAATCATCTCAACTCATTTATTTTATACATACGCAACGATATGTTATCTATACTATATAATAAAGAAAATAGTCCCATGTTGAAAGTTACATAAGGGAAATGACTAAAATACCCTTAATGAGTATATAACACTACCAGCCTTTTCTTTTAAAATATTCACGTTAACCCTTTACATCAATTACTTTTACATCAATTATCTAACATCGTCACTACCACCAACAGTCGTCCCCCACCACCACACCGTCGCTACCACAAAAACCGCCGCATTGCACGGGTAACGTGCTAGTTTTAATATTTTTTAACTTTAACCTACTAGTAAAAGTAAAATACTTTTACTCTAGCAAATTTAAATTAATTTGCATATAATAATATACTAGATTTTAGACCCGTGTCAAATACACGGGTTTTACAACATTATCAATATAAGAATTAGTATATGGAACAAAAAAAAATACTTATACGTTAAAATGTAAAAATATACTTAAAATAAAATTGAGATATTCATATGTAATACGGAATGTTAAATCCTATCAAGGTTGGATGGTGTAACAGGATTTTTTTTATACAAACTCTTCCAGAGAAGCAATATCTTAACCTTGATTACACAACCGACCGAGTTCTCATTGATGTCTTGTAAAAAAGTAAATTTATTTTCGTTAGCCATGATTCTTAAGAACAATAAAAGCATCAGTTGGTTCATGGGCCTTCAGAGATTTTGTGTGTTGCGATTTTATTTGTAGGATTCAGTTTATATAAGAAGAATTTGTATCCCAAATATACTTTGAATTCAATTACTAATAACAACAATGATTGTCAATGGGTTGGTGGCCCATTGGTAAGGTCTTGGACCTTGAGAAAATCCACCAGGGTTCGAATCTCACTTCCTACATTTGTAGGAGTGGATATTAGTGGTGGTTTTTTGAGAGTCCTGGTTTTTCATCACAGGCATGTGGTTCGAGCTCTGTATACTGCCCGATTGGATGTCATCGTGGTGTCTCGAATGCTAACTACTAACTACTAACTCGTTGTTCAAAAAAATAAAAATAAAAAATAACAACAATGATTATCCTAGTTATAGCCTGATTACAATTACTAATAACAACAAAATTACATTTCGTTTAATTATAATTAGATAAGATATTGAGAGTTTATACTTTCTTGTGTTTATGTAGACAATCGTTACTGCATATATGAAAGGAAATTACTTTTAATGTATTTTTTTTTTTTTTTTTTTTTTTTTTTTTTTTTTTTTTTTTTTTTTTTTTTTTTTTTTTTTTTTTTTTTTTTTTTTTTTTTTTTTTTTTTTTTTTTTTTTTTTTTTTTTTTTTTTTTTTTTTTTTTTTTTTTTTTTTTTTTTTTTTTTTTTTTTTTTTTTTTTTTTTTTTTTTTTTTTTTTTTTTTTTTTTTTTTTTTTTTTTTTTTTTTTTTTTTTTTTTTTTTTTTTTTTTTTTTTTTTTTTTTTTTTTTTTTTTTTTTTTTTTTTTTTTTTTTTTTTTTTTTTTTTTTTTTTTTTTTTTTTTTTTTTTTTTTTTTTTTTTTTTTTTTTTTTTTTTTTTTTTTTTTTTTTTTTTTTTTTTTTTTTTTTTTTTTTTTTTTTTTTTTTTTTTTTT
>CM067172.1:43547521-43555021 GCA_034093135.1 Erigeron breviscapus
TTTTTTTTTTTTTTTTTTTTTTTTTTTTTTTTTTTTTTTTTTTTTTTTTTTTTTTTTTTTTTTTTTTTTTTTTTTTTTTTTTTTTTTTTTTTTTTTTTTTTTTTTTTTTTTTTTTTTTTTTTTTTTTTTTTTTTTTTTTTTTTTTTTTTTTTTTTTTTTTTTTTTTTTTTTTTTTTTTTTTTTTTTTTTTTTTTTTTTTTTTTTTTTTTTTTTTTTTTTTTTTTTTTTTTTTTTTTTTTTTTTTTTTTTTTTTTTTTTTTTTTTTTTTTTTTTTTTTTTTTTTTTTTTTTTTTTTTTTTTTTTTTTTTTTTTTTTTTTTTTTTTTTTTTTTTTTTTTTTTTTTTTTTTTTTTTTTTTTTTTTTTTTTTTTTTTTTTTTTTTTTTTTTTTTTTTTTTTTTTTTTTTTTTTTTTTTTTTTTTTTTCCCGACTCTTTATATTATATTATATTATATTTATATTTTATTTATTATATTTTTGTTGAATCTACGAAAGGTTTATATATGCATATATTATATTATATTGATATTATATTATATTATATTATATTATATTATATTATATTATATTATATTATATTATATTATATTATATTATATTATATTATATTATATTATATTATATTATATTATATTATATTATATTATATTATATTATATTATATTATATTATATTATATTATATTATATTATATTATATTATATTATATTATATTATATTATATTATATTATATTATATTATATTATATTATATTATATTATATTATATTATATTATATTATATTATATTATATTATATTATATTATATTATATTATATTATATTATATTATATTATATTATATTATATTATATTATATTATATTATATTATATTATATTATATTATATTATATTATATTATATTATATTATATTATATTATATTATATTATATTATATTATATTATATTATATTATATTATATTATATTATATTATATTATATTATATTATATTATATTATATTATATTATATTATATTATATTATATTATATTATATTATATTATATTATATTATATTATATTATATTATATTATATTATATTATATTATATTATATTATATTATATTATATTATATTATATTATATTATATTATATTATATTATATTATATTATATTATATTATATTATATTATATTATATTATATTATATTATATTATATTATATTATATTATATTATATTATATTATATTATATTATATTATATTATATTATATTATATTATATTATATTATATTATATTATATTATATTATATTATATTATATTATATTATATTATATTATATTATATTATATTATATTATATTATATTATATTATATTATATTATATTATATTATATTATATTATATTATATTATATTATATTATATTATATTATATTATATTATATTATATTATATTATATTATATTATATTATATTATATTATATTATATTATATTATATTATATTATATTATATTATATTATATTATATTATATTATATTATATTATATTATATTATATTATATTATATTATATTATATTATATTATATTATATATAATATTTTAGTAAATGTTATTATGTTATATTATATTATATTATTTATATATATTATATTATATTATATTATATTATATTATATATATTATATTATATTATATTATATTATATTATATTTATTATATCTTATATTAAAACAAATCCATGTGAATAGTTAAAGCATGTTCTAAATCTTAATGTACAACATTTAAATATTAAAGTCCTCATATATAAATATATACTCCCTCTGTCCCTTCTAATGTGTCATGGTTTGAAAAACACAATGTTTAAGGCAGATGGAATAATTACTTTTTTTGGTTACCAAATGACCCTAATACCCTTGACAAATTTTAATATTAATCATCTTAAAAGTGTAAATATACTTATGCTGGCCCCACTTACAGACTACTTCAAAGAATAACGATTGAGTAGCCTAGCCACTAACTTTCATTTCGACAATATTTTCAATTAAGAGAGTTGTGAGACTGGCTATTAAACTTTTGGAGCAAAACTCAACTTCTTTATACTCTTTAGTCATCCCGGTAAAGCCAATGTGGTGGCGGATGCATTAAGTAGGAAAGTGCAGAATTTTTCTTGTAGATTGATGAGCATGGTTGTTCAAGCCAAGTCGGGGTTACTCGACCGCATCAAGGAAGCACAAGTTAAGGCTTTATTGAAGGATAATATCGATAATGAGAGTATTGGAAAGAAGAAAAGACTTGTGATGGAGACGAACAGCCGTGGATTTAAGACTTATAAGGGTCGAATATGGGTACCATTGCTTGGTGGTAACCGAGAATTGATCCTTGAAGAAGCTCATAGGTCAAGATATTCAGTCCATCCAGGTATTACCAAGATGTATGCAGATTTGAAGCCCATCTATTGGTGGCCAAACATTAAGGGAGAAGTTGCTCATTTTGTTGAAAGATGTTTGACGTGTGCACGTGTGAAAGCTGATCACAAAAAGCCATATGGAATGTTGCATCAATTGGAGATTCCGGAATGGAAATGGGACCATATTACTATGGATTTTGTGACCAAACTACCAAGAACACCGAAAGGATAATATCGATAATGAGAGTATTGGAAAGAAGAAAAGACTTGTGATGGAGACGAACAGCCGTGGATTTAAGACTTATAAGGGTCGAATATGGGTACCATTGCTTGGTGGTAACCGAGAATTGATCCTTGAAGAAGCTCATAGGTCAAGATATTCAGTCCATCCAGGTATTACCAAGATGTATGCAGATTTGAAGCCCATCTATTGGTGGCCAAACATTAAGGGAGAAGTTGCTCATTTTGTTGAAAGATGTTTGACGTGTGCACGTGTGAAAGCTGATCACAAAAAGCCATATGGAATGTTGCATCAATTGGAGATTCCGGAATGGAAATGGGACCATATTACTATGGATTTTGTGACCAAACTACCAAGAACACCGAAAGGAAATGACATGGTATGGGTTATTGTGGATAGATTGACAAAGAGTGCTCATTTCTTGGCAACAAGACAAGATGTACCACTAACTAAGATGGCAAAGATGTATGTGGATGAGATCGTAGCAAAGCATGGTGTTCCTTTATCCATTGTTTCAGACCGAGACACGAGATTTGTGTCTAACTTTTGGAAGGGTCTTCAGCGAGAGTTAGGTACTAGAATTAATTTGAGCACCGCCTATCACCCTCAAACTGATGGGCAAAGTGAAAGGACCATACAAACGTTGGAAGACATGTTGAGAGCTTGTGTATTAGAATATGGTGGAGCATGGGATGAACACTTGAAATTGATCGAATTCACTTATAATAACAGCCACCATGCAAGTATTGGAATGCCACCATTTGAAATGCTTTATGGTAGGAGATGTAGGACTCCGAGTTGTTGGATGGAACCCGGTGAAAAGCAGTTTACGGGTCCTGAAATCATTGAAATCTCAGCTGAAAAAGTTAATGTGGCAAAGGAAGCACTTCGTGTGGCTAGAGAACGACAAAAGACTTATGCCGACAAGAAAAGGAAGCCAATTGAGTTCCAAGTTGGTGATTTGGTAATGCTGAAAGTTTCCCCATGGAAAGGAGTAATTCGTTTTGGAAAGAAGGGAAAGCTAAGCCCACGTTTCATAGGACCTTTCAAAATTCTGAAACGTATCAAGGATGTAGCTTATCAATTAGAACTACCCCCAGAATTGGATGGAATTCACCACACATTTCATGTTTCGTATTTGAGGAAGTGTTTGGCCAATGAGTCGAGTGTTATTCCAATTGAGGATGTGAGCATTAATCCTCAGAAAAGAATAGTGGATGAACCAGTAGCGATACTCGAAAGAAAGCAAAAGAAACTTCGCCGAAAGTTGATTGATCTCGTGTTGATTAAATGGAAGCATAACCACGGTGAAAGTTTAACTTGGGAGACCGAGTCGGTGATGAAAGAGAAATATCCAGATTTGTTCACTTCTGAGGCGATTCCGAGGACGGAATCCTCTTAAGGGGGAGGTAATTGTAACATCCCAAACGTTTTATGTT
Source organism: Erigeron breviscapus (assembly GCA_034093135.1). Lineage (NCBI taxonomy): Eukaryota > Viridiplantae > Streptophyta > Magnoliopsida > Asterales > Asteraceae > Erigeron > Erigeron breviscapus. The sequence goes on from CM067172.1 coordinate 43,551,600, forward strand.
TGACTATTTGACTTTCCGTTAGTTAACGTTAGGTCTATTATGTTTATGTGCCTTATAAGGGATTATGTGATTAAATGCTTATGTGTTTAATATGAAATGAAGTAAAGTGAATTAAATGAAAGTAATTTAAAGTAAAGTATGAAAGTTAAGTGCTTGTTAGATCGTTAAGTCTCCCGGTAAGTTAATTAAGCTACGAAAGTAAAGTTTAGGAAGTCGAGGGGCCTATGGGCACTAAAGGAAACTTATGGTCAGGAGTTTAAGGTCTAGTGAGACCCCAATAGCTGCAAATTTTCGTGATTAAGCCCTAGGAACAGATCCCCTCCCTCTCAAGACAAGTTTTCTCCAAGAATCAATCGTTTCGTGTCGTTTCGATCAAGTTTGATTAAGATTTCGAATCCTCAAAGTCATCTACAGGTATTATGGCTGATCTTACTCTTAAATCTGATCATGTATGTCTTAGTAGTGATTTCGATCCAGGCCATAGGGTTTGGGTTGGGTTATTTGATCAAACGTTTATTGAATTCATGTTGTTCGGGTGTTTTAAAGATTGAATGATGATGTAAAGGATTAAGGGATTAATAGGATGGTTTAAGCTGATGAAAGTGCAATTAAAAGGATTAATTTTAAGTCCCCAGGTTGGATTTGGGGTATGGGTTCGTATGGAATTCGTTTGATCATAGAACAAAGATTAGGTTTCTGGTCGACACTCCAGGTGCGACGCACCTCTTGTCCAGTTTTCACAAAACATTTCGTTTAGCTTATATTTCGATCTTATATTCATTCTAGGTTGTCGGGAGCACTTAGCAAGCACTATAAGATACTTTTAACTTGTTGGTAAGCTGTATCGAGGTAAGATAACATCTTTTGTCACCTGTTGGTACAACAAAACACGTTTTCATAAGTTAAACCTTCCAATTGAATATGTATGCACGTTTTATGTTTATGGGAGACTATGGGAGGTTGCAAAGGGATATACTACTTACCATTTATGATGTATAACATGCTTATGCAGGTTGCAAAGGTATGAGGTAAGTAAGTACACATGAAATGATGAAATGTTATGATATGTGTGATTGCATGTGTGGCTTGATCACCTAGTCACTAGTCCTTGATTAGGATTGCCATGTTCACGTGCACGTTAAGGGCCCTAAAGTAAAAGATGATATGTGATTAGCTTAGGTGAAAGAGTAGCCTAAACTAATTAAGCGATTAAAGTCTCGAGCATTATGTAAAGTCTTGTGTTAAGCTTAACCCGTGCTAGCTCTTCGGGGCTGGTGCGTACGTGGTCACTTGAGTTGCTCCTTGTGGCATAGTTACGTTTGAGTATTCCGGGTGAAGTAACTAACCACCAATGCGTAAAGGCATAAACGGTTTATTCAGTTGGATTGACTTTGTCATTCCTTAACGACGCCGATGGACCACCTTATGGTTTACCCATCATGTCGGGTGTGAGGACTCCATGTATGGTCTATGACCGCCTACACACAACCCCACATCCCTATGTAAGTGGCATAAGTCACTTAGCCTACGTCTTGGCAAAGAAATAAAGAAAGAAAGATGAAGAAAGAAAGTATAGGCACACTTTAGGACATGTTGAACCTAATGTGTATCTTATGATGTTATGTATGTGTGTGATATTAACTTAAAATGCAGATTTTGTTAATATATGAAATTGGCAAACGTTTTCAAGTTATGTTATCTTACTTAGCTAATTTTATTAGCTAACACTTGTTCTTTGAAAATGTTGTGCCTTCAGGTTAATCAAGTTTGAGCTAGGCGAGGATTAGCTTGGTGAGACTTGGGTAGACGAATAAAGAAGCTTAGCTAAGACATTAAACGCTTAGACTTCCTTTTAGCCTCATGTTTGGCTATTTCATTTATGATTAAAGACTTGTATTATGTGGCATTTATGTTGGTGCCAAAGCTTGGATTTACTTTTATTGTTTTGATGATGCTAGTAGTAACACCAATTTTAAAGGTACCATCCGTTACGGATGGGGCAGATTTTGAAAGTGATCCTTTCCGCTATTTTAAACGCCGTTTGGCAAAGTTTTGAAAAATCCAAGTTTTTAAACGACGGGTGTTACATGCACAAATACCACTACGTCGTCGAACCAATATCCGATCAATTGCGAAAGCAATCAATGTTTCAAAATCAACCGTGCATAGAAGAATAAAAGAAGGCGAACTTCGACCGCACACGAATGCTATTAAACCGAGTTTGACAAACGAGAATAAAAAAGCAAGGTTAGAATTTTGTTTATCTATGATTGCTCCATCTTTGTCAACTCTTTCATTTTATGATATGTTTAACGTTGTTCACATTGATGAAAAATGGTTTTACATCTCAAAACCATCAAAACGTTACTACCTTGTACCCGGTGAAGATGAGCCATTACGAACATGCAAATCCAAAAAGTTTATCACAAAGGTCATGTTTCTAGCTGCTGTTGCGCGACCAAGATTTGATACGTTGGGTAATGAAACTTTTTCGGGAAAGATTGATATCTTTCCTTTCACAAAATTAGAACCCGCAAAACGTTCAAGTAAGAATCGTGTTGCTGGAACTTTGGAGACTAAGCCTATTTTATCGGTGACCAAAGAAGTAACGAGGTCATGGTTAATTGATAAAGTACTACCGGCTATAAGGGAGAAATGGCCACAAGATCATACGGGTCCAATTTTTATTCAACAAGACAATGCGAAGCCACATATAAGTATTGACGATGAACAATTTATGCAAGAAGCATCCCGAGATGGGTTTGATATTCGACTTCGTTTTCAACCTCCAAATAGCCCGGATTTAAATGTGTTAGATCTTAGGTTCTTTCGCGCGATTCAGTCACTTCAAGAACAAGAAGTTTTGGGATCAATCGATGAATTGGTTAATGCGGTTCAAACTTCTTTTGAAAAAATGTCATCACGTGAGCTTAACAATGTCTTTTTGACTCTACAAACATGCATGAAAGAAATCATGAAGGTGCATGGAAGCAACCACTATCAAACACCACATATCGGTAAAGGTAAATTGGAACGTCAAGGACAGTTACCGTTGCAAATCGAGTGTGATAGCAATTTGATCGATCACGCTATTTCGTGTTTAAATCAGTAAGAAGTGGAAAAATGAAACAAATGAAGGAAACAAACTTTTGTTATGAATGCATGGAGTTAATTGCAGGATTCATCCTTGTGGTTTATCCATTTTCGTGGTTTACATCCCTGCTTGAAAATTTTAAACAAATAGATCCAAACTAGTCAATTCTTTGCACTTTACGTCCCTGTGGCTAATGGCGTTAATATATATCCGTTAAGTCGTGGCACGTGCCCCACATGTGAGGGCAGTTTTGTAATCTCCTCACCCGAGCAGGGATGTAAACCACAAAAATGAGTAAACCACAGGGACGAATCCTGCAATTAACTCT
>CM067172.1:43560021-43632545 GCA_034093135.1 Erigeron breviscapus
TATTATATTATATTATATTATATTATATTATATTATATTATATTATATTATATTATATTATATTATATTATATTATATTATATTATATTATATTATATTATATTATATTATATTATATTATATTATATTATATTATATTATATTATATTATATTATATTATATTATATTATATTATATTATATTATATTATATTATATTATATTATATTATATTATATTATATTATATTATATTATATTATATTATATTATATTATATTATATTATATTATATTATATTATATTATATTATATTATATTATATTATATTATATTATATATAATATTTTAGTAAATGTTATAAGATAGTCAATTTATATTTATTAATTATATATATTTTTATATTATATTATATTATATTATATATATTATATTATATTATATTATATTATATGTTTTCTATATTTTATTATATCTTATATTAAAACAAATCCATGTGAATAGTAAAAGACATGTTCTAAAGCTTAATGTACAACATTTAAAACATTAAATCCTCATATATAAATAAATAATTATAAATGATTTGCTAAATCTAAAATAACAATTGCTTTGGAAAGATAAAGATTAGCATTATGACCAGTGTCATCATCCATGTGGCATTGTTTTACTGATCCACCTTACACCCTGTGTCACTATTCGGATTTCATTACATCTATGTTTTCTATATTGCAAACTTTGACGTAATTGTTGTATTGCTCTTAAATATATATTATATTATATTCATATTCATATTATATTACATTTGTTGAATCTACGAAAGGTTTATATATGCATATATTATATTATATTATATTATATTATATTATATTATATTATATTATATTATATTATATTATATTATATTATATTATATTATATTATATTATATTATATTATATTATATTATATTATATTATATTATATTATATTATATTATATTATATTATATTATATTATATTATATTATATTATATTATATTATATTATATTATATTATATTATATTATATTATATTATATTATATTATATTATATTATATTATATTATATTATATTATATTATATTATATTATATTATATTATATTATATTATATTATATTATATTATATTATATTATATTATATTATATTATATTATATTATATTATATTATATTATATTATATTATATTATATTATATTATATTATATTATATTATATTATATTATATTATATTATATTATATTATATTATATTATATTATATTATATTATATTATATTATATTATATTATATTATATTATATTATATTATATTATATTATATTATATTATATTATATTATATTATATTATATTATATTATATTATATTATATTATATTATATTATATTATATTATATTATATTATATTATATTATATTATATTATATTATATTATATTATATTATATTATATTATATTATATTATATTATATTATATTATATTATATTATATTATATTATATTATATTATATTATATTATATTATATTATATTATATTATATTATATTATATTATATTATATTATATTATATTATATTATATTATATTATATTATATTATATTATATTATATTATATTATATTATATTATATTATATTATATTATATTATATTATATTATATTATATTATATTATATTATATTATATTATATTATATTATATTATATTATATTATATTATATTATATTATATTATATTATATTATATTATATTATATTATATTATATTATATTATATTATATTATATTATATTATATTATATTATATTATATTATATTATATTATATTATATTATATTATATTATATTATATTATATTATATTATATTATATTATATTATATTATATTATATTATATTATATTATATTATATTATATATAATATTTTAGTAAATGTTATAAGATAGTCAATTTATATTATATTAATATTATATTATTTATATTTTTATATTATATTATATTATTATATTATATTATATTACATCTATGTTTTCTATATTTTATTATATCTTATATTAAAACAAATCCATGTGAATAGTTAAAGGCATGTTCTAAATCTTAATGTACAACATTTAAAACATTAAATCCTCATATATAAATATATAATTATAAATGATTTGCTAAATCTAAAAAATTAGTGACACAACGAAAACGTATCAACATGATATAGGACAATGGTTTTATAGGCAATTGTAAATTTAACACAATTATAGTGACACAACGAAAACGTATCAACATGATATAGGACAATGGTTTTATAGGCAATTGTAAATTTAACACAATTATAGTGACACAACGAAAACGTATCAACATGATATAGGACAATGGTTTTATAGGCAATTGTAAATTTAACACAATTATAGTGACACAACGAAAACGTATCAACATGATATAGGACAATGGTTTTATAGGCAATTGTAAATTTAACACAATTATAGTGACACAACGAAAACGTATCAACATGATATAGGACAATGGTTTTATAGGCAATTGTAAATTTAACACAATTATAGTGACACAACGAAAACGTATCAACATGATATAGGACAATGGTTTTATAGGCAATTGTAAATTTAACACAATTATAGTGACACAACGAAAACGTATCAACATGATATAGGACAATGGTTTTATAGGCAATTGTAAATTTAACACAATTATAGTGACACAACGAAAACGTATCAACATGATATAGGACAATGGTTTTATAGGCAATTGTAAATTTAACACAATTATAGTGACACAACGAAAACGTATCAACATGATATAGGACAATGGTTTTATAGGCAATTGTAAATTTAACACAATTATAGTGACACAACGAAAACGTATCAACATGATATAGGACAATGGTTTTATAGGCAATTGTAAATTTAACACAATTATAGTGACACAACGAAAACGTATCAACATGATATAGGACAATGGTTTTATAGGCAATTGTAAATTTAACACAATTATAGTGACACAACGAAAACGTATCAACATGATATAGGACAATGGTTTTATAGGCAATTGTAAATTTAACACAATTATAGTGACACAACGAAAACGTATCAACATGATATAGGACAATGGTTTTATAGGCAATTGTAAATTTAACACAATTATAGTGACACAACGAAAACGTATCAACATGATATAGGACAATGGTTTTATAGGCAATTGTAAATTTAACACAATTATAGTGACACAACGAAAACGTATCAACATGATATAGGACAATGGTTTTATAGGCAATTGTAAATTTAACACAATTATAGTGACACAACGAAAACGTATCAACATGATATAGGACAATGGTTTTATAGGCAATTGTAAATTTAACACAATTATAGTGACACAACGAAAACGTATCAACATGATATAGGACAATGGTTTTATAGGCAATTGTAAATTTAACACAATTATAGTGACACAACGAAAACGTATCAACATGATATAGGACAATGGTTTTATAGGCAATTGTAAATTTAACACAATTATAGTGACACAACGAAAACGTATCAACATGATATAGGACAATGGTTTTATAGGCAATTGTAAATTTAACACAATTATAGTGACACAACGAAAACGTATCAACATGATATAGGACAATGGTTTTATAGGCAATTGTAAATTTAACACAATTATAGTGACACAACGAAAACGTATCAACATGATATAGGACAATGGTTTTATAGGCAATTGTAAATTTAACACAATTATAGTGACACAACGAAAACGTATCAACATGATATAGGACAATGGTTTTATAGGCAATTGTAAATTTAACACAATTATAGTGACACAACGAAAACGTATCAACATGATATAGGACAATGGTTTTATAGGCAATTGTAAATTTAACACAATTATAGTGACACAACGAAAACGTATCAACATGATAACTGAGGCCCTGCATTGTGGGCCGAGAACTTCACTAGTACATAGTATTACACAATGATAAATATGGTAAAATCTTATCATATTCACATATATTCTTTTAACAGCATATTTACATACTTGCTAAATGGATGGAGATTTGTGATATTTATTGTAATGTAATGTATAATGAAGTTTGTTTCTTTTTAGCATTTGATGTATAACATAGATATATAAAGGAAAAAAAGAAGTAAACTAATTTTAACTAAGACAGTTACACTTTAATTGTTTAAACCAAATCCAAAGATTTAGCAATGAGTCAATGCTAACATTTTGGAAGGAAAAATAAAGATTTGACTTCGGAGTTGCTTGTGGTAAGAGTTTTTTTATTTAATTTTCTAGAATTTACATTTCATTTGATGTAATGACCAATCAATGAATCAATATGATGATTTAGTTCCAGCTCAAATTAATTCAACACTTGCATGTGGGTGACAAGTTGACAACCCCCACTTGCGCTCTAGCAACTTTGAATGCTTCAAATCCAATATTATATATTGGTAGTATGATTAATGCCTTACTTATATTCTATATTATGAGTAGTGATATGATATCCTTACCAAATTATAAATATACTTACTATATTTACGTATTACTTATTAATAATGTGTTAATTAGAATTGCATCATGCGGTAAAATATAATAAAGACTATTATACATTTATCGATTCTCATACGTCATACACAGTCACACACTAGCAAGGGAATTCAGTTTTTGGGCTCTCCATGGCGCAGCCCACGACCTCTAATTAATTTATTTTACAATACAATTGTCACGCCTGGTGACCTACCTGTCCATCGAACATGTCATTTGGTTACCATTAGTCATATTTTATAGCATTAATGCATTATTAGTGTCTTAGTCATACATACATTGTTAGATACTAGCACGATACGGACATGATGGAACATCATATTTATATTTATTACTTTTTAATTGATTTTACGATAATATATGAGTGTTTTCTAACAACATTTTGTGTCTTTATGCACTGGTGATTATCGTAGATGAAAGAAAAGAGAAAGAAAATATGACATTATAAAAATTCAGTCGACAAACTTATGTTTTGCTAGATAATATTTATTAATAACTTAATATAGATAATTAAATTTGAGTTATAGATAAATTAACTTATAATATTTTANATATTTGTAAGGGTTTTGCTAATGACAGTGTGGGCGGTCATTAACGTGCATAAACTAGTTGTACTTTTACATAAAATTCAGGGGTGAGTTTTTGATATGAAAGATAATAGTAATTTTTTATGCCGTTTATTGATAGTCCTTAAGGCTATCATAAGCAAATCCTATTTTTAAAATATTAATATGTTGGAGGGATCTGAGATGTAAAAAAGAGAATTTATGCCCACATCTATGATCTTCTATTTAGTAAAATTTACACTATGTAACAACCCTACTTTTTAAATATCATATATGAGCTAGTTATGTTGCCTATGATCTCGCAAGCCATAGTTATACTTAAAGCTAGTAGATAATGCCCCTAAATTAGCAATCTAAAGCTATTGTTCAATTCTAAATATGAATTATAAAGTACCATTGAACAAAAATTTATTTATGATCGATCAGATTATCTAAACAATAATGTAAGTCTCACAAGTTGAGATAACTATCAAAAATCCTTACGAAGGTCCAACAACTTAATCATTTAGCTAATTAAAGTAAATTCGGTCACAAAAATAAAATCTCTACTTCAAAATATGTTATAAGTTCGTATGCGCATGAAAGCGTTTAAATCATAATAAGTATATATATATATATACATATACGCTTAAAATAAATACAAGTTTATAATCAAAGGCATATGTAACATATTAGAAACACAAAAATGTATACATACAAGCATATATACATGACATATATACATATGCACATATTAGAACAAACACTAACTTATAACTACAAACTAACACATTTAACCTTACAAAATATATACACACTTACACCTAAATTATATACACATTATATACAACATTTTTATAAAAAAAAAAAAAAAAAAAAAAAAAAAAAAAAAAAAAAAAAAAAAAAAAAAAAAAAAAAAAAAAAAAAAAAAAAAAAAAAAAAAAAAAAAAAAAAAAAAAAAAAAAAAAAAAAAAAAAAAAAAAAAAAAAAAAAAAAAAAAAAAAAAAAAAAAAAAAAAAAAAAAAAAAAAAAAAAAAAAAAAAAAAAAAAAAAAAAAAAAAAAAAAAAAAAAAAAAAAAAAAAAAAAAAAAAAAAAAAAAAAAAAAAAAAAAAAAAAAAAAAAAAAAAAAAAAAAAAAAAAAAAAAAAAAAAAAAAAAAAAAAAAAAAAAAAAAAAAAAAAAAAAAAAAAAAAAAAAAAAAAAAAAAAAAAAAAAAAAAAAAAAAAAAAAAAAAAAAAAAAAAAAAAAAAAAAAAAAAAAAAAAAAAAAAAAAAAAAAAAAAAAAAAAAAAAAAAAAAAAAAAAAAAAAAAAAAAAAAAAAAAAAAAAAAAAAAAAAAAAAAAAAAAAAAAAAAAAAAAAAAAAAAAAAAAAAAAAAAAAAAAAAAAAAAAAAAAAAAAAAAAAAAAAAAAAAAAAAAAAAAAAAAAAAAAAAAAAAAAAAAAAAAAAAAAAAAAAAAAAAAAAAAAAAAAAAAAAAAAAAAAAAAAAAAAAAAAAAAAAAAAAAAAAAAAAAAAAAAAAAAAAAAAAAAAAAAAAAAAAAAAAAAAAAAAAAAAAAAAAAAAAAAAAAAAAAAAACACATATATAACAAAAAAAAAAAAAAAAATACAAAACCCTTCCCCATGCCCTAAAGAGGCCGGCCCCCCTTTTACACCATACACATGCCCTTTTCAAACTTCACACTCTTCATTTCTCCCTTGAAACTCACACACACACTTACACTTCTTACACTCTTCTTTTCTCTCTCAAGAAAACTCTTCCTTTCTCTCTTCTTCTCTTTAGTTTCGGCCAAGACAAGAACAAGAACAAGGCAAGCTTAAATCAACATAAACATATATTAATAATAAGGGTTTTATGTTAGATTGATAAAGGGTTAATACAAGCAAGGTTCAAGGGTTGTTTGAGGCTTAGATTTAGGGTTATTTGAGGGTTCAAAGGCCACGAAAATCTGCCCAAAATCTTCATCCAAAACCAAGTTCAAGAGGGTATAATCTTCATCCTTTTTACTAGATCTAATCTCGTTTTTGTTTATATTCAAAGGTTTTATCAAAAACTCATACTTTCTTCTTGTTTTCTTTGTAATATACACTTAATGAGGGCAAAGTTGATAGGATCTTTCTTTCCATGCTCATGCATGTCGAATCTAATAAGAAAGATCCAAGGATTCAACAAGTTTAAGACCCAAAAGTGTGGTTATAGATTCGTAGCTTTTAAAGTGACTTTCTTGTTGATAGATCTATATGTTTTTGTATATTTTTGAAGAGTATATTCTGAGATTTTTCATATAAAAGATGTTTTTGTATTGTTGAAAGTTAGATCTATAAAAGTTGATAGTAAAAAGTGTTGATTCGAATGCATATATGCTAGATTTAAGAAAGTTGGATCTTTTGTTGGATTATGAGATGGATATGGACTTGTTATAAGTGAAAAATATGTTAATATGAATGTTAATATTCTGGAAAAATTGGTAAAATATCAAAGGTATAAAGATTGAATCAAAGCATGTTAAAATAAGCTAGAAATCACAAACCGAAAACACGCAAAAATGCATTTTGAGCACACACATGCACCATAATCTTATGACCAAGAAAATATGATAAACCTACTGGAAAAATGTTGAAATAAAAGCACAAAACTCAGATCTATTGGTCCATGACAACAATAAGCTCAAAAATCACCTTTTCGGGTCAAATAATCACTAACCGAAAGCACTAAATTGCACATATCACACCACCACCACTCTCACGATTTTGGACACCAAAATATGATGAACTTTCTGGAAATAATGAAACAAGAATGAAAATCCATTTTGAAGCACTTTAATTGCTCAAGAAATGAGGCTAAAATCACTATTTCGGTAAACGATTTTTAATCATAAAACCCTCAAAATGAGCAAGACACAAGAGAGGTTGAATTGATATGATTTTGTATGGATAAAAGTTGCCTAAAAGGCCTGAGATTTTTGGCCAAAATGTTTAGTGGTGATTTCTATGAATTTTCTTGAATTATTGAATTTAAATAGTAATTAAAAGACATAAAAATCCATAAATAAATTATGTAAATCAAGAATGAAGTTAAATCAACTTAACCATTGATAAAAATAATTAAAACCTACTGGGGAAAAATAGTCAAAAGACAAGAGACATGTGTTACATAATTTTGAGATAAATAATTTAGTAAAAACAATTAATTAAGTATTATCATTAAAATAAATGGAAAATACACAAATAAAAGTATAAAACATGAAATTATAAATTAAAGAGCATCTATATCAGTAGATAATTCAAATGAAATTATTCATAATTTATAAAGGCAATTGTGACACTTAAAAGTATTTTTAAGGAATTATTTAGTAAATAAATCAATAAAGTGAATAAATAAGTAATTAAATATTATTAAATTAAATAAATAAATACAAACCAGAAAATATACTTAAAATATTTATATTATGAGACCACTAATGTCAAATATTATTACTAAGCAAAGTGTGCAATGGAAATCATATAAATCCAAGCCAAACTACCGAAATTCCAATAAACGTACAAAAACGTATAATGAGAAAACGACTCTTACCACCAAATCTCTTATACCCAAACAATGAGAACATCATAATGCACTTAAATTCCATAATCTAATAACAACCAAAGATGGGCAAGTCTACTAGTATACATCTCATGATCTAGCTCACTAGTTCATGTCACGCGAACTTACGCCGCGATTATATACGTTATGGTTTAGGCTTGCTTGAGGCGCAACAAATCTAAACGGAGGAATCACGTTTGATCAGCCCCTATTCACTCTCTAATCAAGTGAGTCATAGCCCCCTTTCAAACTCTTTTATATGTTTTACTTGCGGGGTGAAAAGCATGATTAATTAAAATGACTTTCTCTTATGAAATGATTCTTTGAAATAATGATAATGATATGGGAATTATATTGTATGTTCAACGTGTTATATGTTATATGATGAGCTTGAGTACTGTCAAACGGTGGTCCCCTGTACACTACTATTAACTCATTTGAGGCCTGTAGTTAGAGGGTTGCGCAACTAGGACTTGTCCCCTCATCCACTATTATAGGTAACGGTGGGATGTTTGGTCTGCCTTGGTGGCCACCTTCATCGCCAGTCTGGCCTCGCGGTGCTCTAACTACTATATATTTATGGGCGTCTCCATGGCACGACCCTTGGTTATCTTTATGCACGTGATTGACAGCATGTGCTTATCATTATCTTATCATTTGGGACATTATATATTGATTATTGGGACATAACCGGTCTTAGTAGTGGCTCAAGCATATACTCATCGAATTATGTCATGGTAGTCTTACCATTGACCCAGAGGTATTGATATTATATTATGGATGGAAATTATTGATTGAACATACGGTTTGGGTGTGGACAGTATGATGAAATTCTTGGAAATTTATGACTTATTCCTTACTGAATTGGATTAAATATATGTGTGTTGTTAGCATAATCCTATGAACTCACTCAACTCTCGTAGTTGACACTTTTTCTCATGCTTTTCAGGTCTAGGGCAATAAGTTAGCTTTTGGACCGCTTCATGGATGATGTGTTTACTTGTTGTATGTGGACTAGTAACGCAAACATTTGATCTTTTGGTTATGAATTTGGTTATGTAATGATTATTAAACGTCAACTTGAACTTGTTACCTTTTTAATTTGAATGGCATTTGAAACTTTATGTTGATGTTTATTACTTAAATCTTTTGTACCATGTCGTTCTGTGGCATCTCGTGTTTCCGCTATAGTCGGGGTGTTACAGAAAAATGGTATCAGAGATCAAGGTTATAGAGAATTTTTGCTATAACCTACGTATTTTCAAAAACGAGTCGAATATTTCTTAAACAGTTGAGTCGATCATAAAGTATTCTTGTTTTACTTATACATAGCCTGATCAACTATGCCTAACTAAAAATTTAATATGGAATGATCGAAATGATTGTCTAAGAGATATTCAAAATGAGTCTTTTGGAAATAAACTTTGAAAACGATTCTTGGTGCAAAAAGATACATAACCAAATCCAATGTTTGCATTACCTATTAGAACCCTTAGTTGATACCCCCACTTGGCTAGCATTACTTTGTCCATTTAGATATAATACATGAGAGCTATGCACAAGTTGAATTCTAGTCATTACTTTAATTATAAATGGTTATGTCGGTCGTACGAGTTGAGTTGGTCGTCGGTTGTGAATGGTCATGTCGTTGTTCGGTTGTTAAGCTTGTGAGTCGTTGGTCGAGTTGATTGGTTGCTTGTCAAATGGTTAAGGTCGTCTCATGGTCCGTCGAGTCGTCTTGCTGTCCGTAAGTTGCCATATGGGTCGTCAAAGGTCAAGTCGGTCGTCCATGGTCGTCTAAGCGTCGAGTCAAGTCGTCATCTCACGCCTTTGTGAAAATTGTGTAGGAACATTATGTCACGAGCAAGTGGAGCTTCCGGATCAGCCCTTAGACCAAGGAACTTGTACGGATTTGCGGACTACTTGGAAGAGGAAGAAAGGAGAAGCCTAGAGCAAGAGCAACCTCCCCAACCACTCCCAGAAGAAGAGGAAGAGGAGACCGATCCAAGTGAAGGCCCATCGGAGGATGACAATGCTAGGAGTATTGCCCCTAGCCAACCTGAACGCCGCTCACCCTCGCCACCACCATCACCACCTGCCCCTAGAGCACCTACTCCGCCGAGGCAAGATGCACCTATGAACCTAAGCGATGGGCGATTTCCAGCCCAAGACCCCTACTTTCAGCCGCGTCTTCCTCGTGATCATCCCTGGTACCATCTTGGACATAGGCGTCAAGGAGAGGAGCCACACCGCCCAGTCTATGGAGTACCCCCTCCACCTCCCATTGGTATGACTCGTGAAGAAAGGGAGAGGGTGTGGGGGATAGCAAACGGGTTAAGGGATGCTAGAGTAAGGGTGAGGACTCAAGAGGTGATGATGGAAAGGGCCTTAGGAGTTATGGATCGAACAGGAGATTATGCGAGCTTGGCGATATCAGAAGTTCGACGAGTCAATGAAGTGATATTCATTATGGGATGTGTGCTTACAGCTTTTTGCACTCTCGTAATAGCTCTCATGCTTAGGAAGTAAACCTAAGAGTTACTTTATTTATGAACTTATTTGATGTATGAACGTTTGTACTTTGTTTCCTTTTCTTGAACTTTCTATCTTTTGTGTGACGATGATCACCTAGTATTTGGCATGTAGCAATTTTGTGAACTCATATTGAATGATATGTATGTAAGCTTGATGCCTTCCTATGGTTACATAATGTTCTATCCTTGTTGTGATAAAGTTATCTCGATTATAAAAGTTATAGTTACAGCAGGAAATCAGTTCTGACCACTTTTAGTAGAACGGCCATATCTGGAGTTCTATTTCGTCTTTTGACCTGATTCCAATTGGAGGTGAAACTTAACTCATAGGGCTACGTTTCATATTTTATGAGTTTTGCCCAGATCGTCCATCTTAAGCCACTTTTACGTGCTCCAAGTTCGTACACAGATTCTGTATTTCTCTTAATTAACCTAGAAAGCATGGTTGATTAATTTTAGAAATTTCCTAACCATTTATTTACTCATAATGACAAGTGAGCCGTAATTATAAAAAGGAATATGAGTCGGGATATACGTATACATATGTGTACAAACGAACCCTCTACGCACTAAATAACTTTAGATATACTCGTGTGAGATCAAGAAGTCGTGAGTCGAGTTTATGTAGTATGATTCAATAAACGAATAACTAAACTATATTATCCTTTGTAGAGACATGGCACCACGAAGGACCGGCGGAGAAACAAGTGAAGAGGCCCAGCGAAGAGCCGAATTAGCTGAGCTTATCTCTCAACAGATCAATGCCGCCATGCCAAACATTGCCACCCAAATAGCGGAGAATGTAACCGCTACACTCAACACGGCTAGAAGACAAGATGGAGGAGAGAATGCTATTGACAGGAATGCCTACAAGGCTTTCACGTCTTGCAATCCCAAGGAGTTTCATGGGACAGAAGGTCCTGTTGCATTGCTTACTTGGTTCCAAAGCATGGAAGCCAACTTGAACATCATTACCTGTGCGCCGGCTGACCGTGTGAAGTTTGCTGCTAGTAAGCTTCAGGGAAGAGCTCTTACTTGGTGGAATCTTCAAGCGACTACTAGAGGTCCTGCAGCAGTCAATGCTTTGACTTGGGAGCAGTTTAAAGATGAGTTGAAGCGTGAGTATTGTCCACGAGAAGAGGTACAAAAACTAGAGATGGAATTCTGGAACCACGCCATGAGAGGACTGGAATTGGAGGCCTATGTGATCCGCTTTCACGAGTTGAGCGTGTTGGTGCCAGAGATGGTAACCCCTGTGGCTAAGAAGGTTGAGAGATTTATCTATGGATTGGCACCGGAAGTTAGGTTGATGGTCACTGCAGCAAGTCCTACCACTCTGGAGCAGGCTATAAGCTTGGCAACCAGGCTAGTGAACGATTTGGTTAGGCGTGGGAAGTATACAAGAGGTGAATCAAGTTCGAGACAAGGTGGAGGAAATCGGTTTGGCGATCGAAAAGGGAATGGACCGGATAAGAGGCAAAAGATTGTGAGAAACTATGGGGTTGTGGATGCTAACCCCAATCCATATCGTGGCATGCCCCCAAGGTGCAACCGATGTGGTTATAGTCACTTGGGTGAATGCAAGCGTTGCACAACTTGCAACCGCATGGGTCACCTTGCTACTCACTGCCGAAGCGGGCCAAGGAATGAAGGACAACGAGGAGGATGTCACGAATGTGGAAGTACAGATCATTGGAGAAATGCTTGTCCTAGGTTGAGAAGAGCGCAAGGCAACCGTGGAAATGGAAATGGTAACCGTGGTAACTTTAGGAATGTTGGAAATCGCGGGAACCAAGCAAACCGAGGAAACAATGGAAATCAAGTCAATCGAGGAAATGTTGGGAATCAAGCTAATATTGGGAATCAAGGCAACAACGCTAATCAAGGAAATCGTGGCAATCAAGGAGGTCAAGCCCGAGGAAGGGTGTATGCCATGGGAGCAAATGAGGCACGTGATGACCCTAATGTCATCGTAGGTACGTTTCCAATAAATAATGTTTATGCATCTATGTTGTTTGATTCTGGAGCCGAAAGAAGTTTTATTTCCTTTGAATTTAAAGAACTGATTGATAAGAAACCTAGTGAACTGGAGGAAACTTATTATGTTGAATATGCTAATGGAAACGAGTATAAGGCTAAGGAAATTATTGCTGATTGTAAGTTAACTTTAGATGAGAAGGACTATAGTATAGACTTGATTCCCATAGAAATAGGAAGTTTTGATGTGATAGTAGGAATGGATTGGTTGTCGAAAATGCGTGCTGAAATACTTTGCCATGAAAGGATCATTAAGATTCCTTTAGATAGCGGTGAGGTGCTAATAGTTCAAGGCCATAAGGCGGGAGTCCAACCTAAGTTGGTGTCGTCCATGAAGGTGAGGAAGTACCTACGGAAGGAATATCACACATACTTGGCACAAGTAGTGGATAAGCGAGTGAAAGATAAGGACCCTCTCAAGGTAGCTGTGGTTAGAGATTTTCTAGATGTGTTTCCGGACGAACTACCTGGACTTCCCCCAGCGAGACAAGTAGAGTTCACTATCGATTTAGTTCCCGGGGCAGCCCCCGTGGCTAAGGCACCATATAGACTAGCGCCCTCCGAAATGCGAGAACTCTCGGAACAACTGCAAGAATTGCTTGATAAAGGTTTAATCCAACCTAGTTCTTCACCCTGGGGTGCGCCGATTCTCTTTGTCAAGAAGAAGGATGGATCTTTGAGAATGTGCATCGACTATAGAGAGTTGAATAAATTGACGATCAAGAATAGGTACCCGTTGCCGCGAATAGACGATTTGTTCGACCAACTGCAAGGAGCGTCGCACTTCTCGAAAATTGACCTTAGGTCCGGCTATCATCAGTTGAGGGTACGAGGAGAAGATGTACCTAAAACGGCTTTCAGAACTCGCTATGGGCACTATGAGTTCCTAGTGATGCCCTTTGGTCTCACAAATGCGCCAGCCGTTTTCATGGACCTAATGAATAGGATCTGCAGGCCATACTTGGATAAGTTCGTCATAGTGTTCATCGATGACATTCTGATATACTCTAGAAGCAAGGAGGAGCACGAGAGGCACCTGAGGATAATCTTGCAGCTACTTAGGGATGAGAAGCTATATGCGAAGTTTTCTAAGTGTGAATTTTGGCTCCGTCAAGTCCAATTTCTGGGACACGTTGTGAACGAGGAAGGGATTCATGTAGATCCGTCTAAGATAGAGGCAATCAAGAAATGGGAGACACCCAAGACACCAACGGAAGTGCGTAGCTTCCTAGGCTTGGCGGGTTATTATAGGAGGTTCATTCAGGGATTTTCTAAGATTGCGGTACCTTTAACCCAATTAACCCAAAAGGCAAGAGAGTTTGAATGGGGTGAAGAACAAGAGCAGGCGTTTCAAACGCTTAAGGACATGTTGTGTGAAGCACCAATACTAGCGTTGCCGGATGGAATGGAAGGATTTGTAGTATATTGTGATGCGTCAAATAAAGGGCTAGGGTGCGTACTAATGCAAAGAGACAAGGTTATTGCGTACGCATCCAGGCAATTAAAGCCACATGAGAAGAATTATTCAACACACGATTTGGAGCTAGGAGCCGTAGTGTTTGCCTTGAAGATATGGCGACATTATCTTTATGGAACCAAGTGTACCATATTTACTGATCACAAGAGCTTACAACACATCTTCGATCAGAAGATGTTAAACATGAGGCAAAGAAGGTGGATGGAGCTACTTAATGATTACGATTGCGAAATTAAGTACCACCCAGGAAAGGCAAATGTTGTTGCTGACGCCCTTAGTAGGAAGGTGAGCACTAGGGTGTCGAAGACAAGAATTTATCACTTACAGGTGAAAATGTCTCTAAGGGACAGATTCTTAGAAGATCAAGCAAAAGCTTTTGAAGGGAAGAACATTGAAGAAGAGGCATTGAGTGGAGTAGAAACAAGGTTCGATAGGGATGATGAAGGCATCTTGTATTTCAAGGGAAGAGCTTGGGTCCCAAATATCAACGGGCTGAGAGAGGTGCTAATGAATGAAGCTCACAATTCAAAATACTCGATTCATCCAGGAGCGGACAAGATGTACCAAGGTCTAAAAAGGGATTTTTGGTGGCCTGGGATGAAAGGTGATGTAACACTATATGTGAGCCGATGCATGACTTGTGCGATGGTCAAAGCTGAGCACCAAAAGCCAGCCGGACTCTTAACGCAGCCGGAAATACCCGAGTGGAAGTGGGAGCAAATAGCAATGGACCTAGTGACGAAATTGCCTCGGACGAAGAAAGGTCATGATGCTATATGGGTGATTGTTGATCGTCTTACGAAATCAGCCCATTTCATCCCCATCAAAGAAGATTGGAACACTGAGCGGTTAGCACGTTTGTACGTCGAAAAGATTGTGACATTGCATGGTGTACCTCTGTCCATAATATCCGATAGGGATGGTAGATTTACCTCACGTTTCTGGGGTCTTGTACAAGAAGCATTGGGCACTACGTTAGCATTAAGCACGGCTTACCACCCACAGACGGATGGGCAAAGTGAGCGTACAATACAAACATTGGAGGATATGCTAAGAGCTTGCGCATTAGAATTTAGTGGAAGTTGGGATGAACACTTGCCATACGCGGAATTTACTTACAACAATAGTTATCATTCTAGCATACAATGTGCGCCGTTTGAAGCTCTCTACGGGCGTAAATGTAGATCACCCATGTGTTGGGTAGAGGCGGGCGAGAGAAGCCTAGCTACCGTTGACTTTATCCAAGAGACAACGGACAAAGTGGCGATTATTAAAGAAAAGCTTAAAGCCGCGAGAAATCGGCAAAAGAGTTATGCGGATAAAAGGAGGAAGCCCCTAGAATTCGAAGTTGGCGACAAGGTTCTATTAAAGGTGTCGCCATGGAAGGGAACCGTAAGGTTCGGCAAAAGAGGAAAGTTGAGCCCCCGATACATTGGGCCATTCGAAATTATTGCCAGAATAGGCCCTGTAGCCTATAAGTTGAAATTACCCCAAGAATTGGGAGATGTTCATGACACATTCCATGTGTCTAACTTGAAGAAATGTGCGGCGGATGATTCGAAGGTGGTCCCACTTGAGGAACTACGTGTGGAGAATAAGCTCCAATTTCGCGAGGAGCCAATAGAAGTTCTCGACCGCGATGAGAAACGCCTAAAGAGGAGCAAGATCCCTATTGTTAAAGTTAGATGGGACACGAAACGCGGACCAGAGTTTACATGGGAGCGCGAGGACTTTATACGCGAGAAATATCCGCACTTACTCCCTAAGCAAATTCAAATTCCGAGACGGAATTCTTCTAAGGGGGTAAGGATGTAACAACCCTACTTTTAAATATTATATATGAGCTAGTTATGTTGTCTATGATCTCGCAAGCCATAGTTATACTTAAAGCTAGTAGATAATGTATATATATATATATATATATATATATATATATATATATATATATATATATATATATATATATATATATATATATATATATATATATATATATATATATATATATATATATATATATATATATATATATATATATATATATATATATATATATATATATATATATATATATATATATATATATATATATATATATATATATATATATATATATATATATATATATATATATATATATATATATATATATATATATATATATATATATATATATATATATATATATATATATATATATATATATATATATATATATATATATATATGCTTAAAATAAATACAAGTTTATAATCAAAGGCATATGTAACATATTAGAAACACAAAAATGTATACATACAAGCATATATACATGACATATATACATATGCACATATTAGAACAAACACTAACTTATAACTACAAACTAACACATTTAACCTTACAAAATATATACACACTTACACCTAAATTATATACACATTATATACAACATTTTTATAAAAAAAAAAAAATACAAAACCCTTCCCCATGCCCTAAAGAGGCCGGCCCCCCTTTTACACCATACACATGCCCTTTTCAAACTTCACACTCTTCATTTCTCCCTTGAAACTCACACACACACTTACACTTCTTACACTCTTCTTTTCTCTCTCAAGAAAACTCTTCCTTTCTCTCTTCTTCTCTTTAGTTTCGGCCAAGACAAGAACAAGAACAAGGCAAGCTTAAATCAACATAAACATATATTAATAATAAGGGTTTTATGTTAGATTGATAAAGGGTTAATACAAGCAAGGTTCAAGGGTTGTTTGAGGCTTAGATTTAGGGTTATTTGAGGGTTCAAAGGCCACGAAAATCTGCCCAAAATCTTCAACCAAAACCAAGTTCAAGAGGGTATAATCTTCATCCTTTTACTAGATCTAATCTCGTTTTTGTTTATATTCAAAGGTTTTATCAAAAACTCATACTTTCTTCTTGTTTTCTTTGTAATATACACTTAATGAGGGCAAAGTTGATAGGATCTTTCTTTCCATGCTCATGCATGTCGAATCTAATAAGAAAGATCCAAGGATTCAACAAGTTTAAGACCCAAAAGTGTGGTTATAGATTCGTAGCTTTTAAAGTGACTTTCTTGTTGATAGATCTATATGTTTTTGTATATTTTTGAAGAGTATATTCTGAGATTTTTCATATAAAAGATGTTTTTGTATTGTTGAAAGTTAGATCTATAAAAGTTGATATTAAAAAGTGTTGATTCGAATGCTTATATGCTAGATTTAAGAAAGTTGGATCTTTTGTTGGATTATGAGATGGATATGGACTTGTTATAAGTGAAAAATATGTTAATATGAATGTTAATATTCTGGAAAAATTGGTAAAATATCAAAGGTATAAAGATTGAATCAAAGCATGTTAAAATAAGCTAGAAATCACAAACCGAAAATACGCAAAAATGAATTTTGAGCACACACATGCACCATAATCTTATGACCAAGAAAATATGATAAACCTACTGGAAAAATGTTGAAATAAAAGCACAAAACTCAGATCTATTGGTCCATGACAACAATAAGCTCAAAAATCACCTTTTCGGGTCAAATAATCACTAACCGAAAGCACTAAATTGCACATATCACACCACCACCACTCTCACGATTTTGGACACCAAAATATGATGAACTTTCTGGAAATAATGAAACAAGAATGAAAATCCATTTTGAAGCACTTTAATTGCTCAAGAAATGAGGCTAAAATCACTATTTCGGTAAACGATTTTTAATCATAAAACCCTCAAAATGAGCAAGACACAAGAGAGGTTGAATTGATATGATTTTGTATGGATAAAAGTTGCCTAAAAGGCCTGAGATTTTTGGCCAAAATGTTTAGTGGTGATTTCTATGAATTTTCTTGAATTATTGAATTTAAATAGTAATTAAAAGACATAAAAATCCATAAATAAATTATGTAAATCAAGAATGAAGTTAAATCAACTTAACCATTGATAAAAATAATTAAAACCTACTGGAAAAATGTTGAAATAAAAGCACAAAACTCAGATCTATTGGTCCATGACAACAATAAGCTCAAAAATCACCTTTTCGGGTCAAATAATCACTAACCGAAAGCACTAAATTGCACATATCACACCACCACCACTCTCACGATTTTGGACACCAAAATATGATGAACTTTCTGGAAATAATGAAACAAGAATGAAAATCCATTTTGAAGCACTTTAATTGCTCAAGAAATGAGGCTAAAATCACTATTTCGGTAAACGATTTTTAATCATAAAACCCTCAAAATGAGCAAGACACAAGAGAGGTTGAATTGATATGATTTTGTATGGATAAAAGTTGCCTAAAAGGCCTGAGATTTTTGGCCAAAATGTTTAGTGGTGATTTCTATGAATTTTCTTGAATTATTGAATTTAAATAGTAATTAAAAGACATAAAAATCCATAAATAAATTATGTAAATCAAGAATGAAGTTAAATCAACTTAACCATTGATAAAAATAATTAAAACCTACTGGGGAAAAATAGTCAAAAGACAAGAGACATGTGTTACATAATTTTGAGATAAATAATTTAGTAAAAACAATTAATTAAGTATTATCATTAAAATAAATGGAAAATACACAAATAAAAGTATAAAACATGAAATTATAAATTAAAGAGCATCTATACCAGTAGATAATTCAAATGAAATTATTCATAATTTATAAAGGCAATTGTGACACTTAAAAGTATTTTTAAGGAATTATTTAGTAAATAAATCAATAAAGTGAATAAATAAGTAATTAAATATTATTAAATTAAATATATATTTTCAAACCAGAAAATATACTTAAAATATTTATATTATGAGACCACTAATGTCAAATATTATTACTAAGCAAAGTGTGCAATGGAAATCATATAAATCCAAGCCAAACTACCGAAATTCCAATAAACGTACAAAAACGTATAATGAGAAAACGACTCTTACCACCAAATCTCTTATACCCAAACAATGAGAACATCATAATGCACTTAAATTCCATAATCTAATAACAACAAAGATGGGCAAGTCTACTAGTATACATCTCATGATCTAGCTCACTAGTTCATGTCACGCGAACTTACGCCGCGATTATATACGTTATGGTTTAGGCTTGCTTGAGGCGCAACAAATCTAAACGGAGGAATAACGTTTGATCAGCCCCTATTCACTCTCTAATCAAGTGAGTCATAGCCCCCTTTCAAAATCTTTTATATGTTTACTTACGGGGTGAAAAGCATGATTAATTAAAATGACTTTCTCTTATGAAATGATTCTTTGAAATAATGATAATGATATGGGAATTATATTGTATGTTCAACGTGTTATATGTTATATGATGAGCTTGAGTACTGTCAAACGGTGGTCCCCTGTACACTACTATTAACTCATTTGAGGCCTGTAGTTAGAGGGTTGCGCAACTAGGACTTGTCCCCTCATCCACTATTATAGGTAACGGTGGGATGTTTGGTCTGCCTTGGTGGCCACCTTCATCGCCAGTCTGGCCTCGCGGTGCTCTAACTACTATATATTTATGGGCGTCTCCATGGCACGACCCTTGGTTATCTTTATGCACGTGATTGACAGCATGTGCTTATCATTATCTTATCATTTGGGACTATATATTGATTATTGGGACATAACCGGTCTTAGTAGTGGCTCAAGCATATACTCATCGAATTATGTCATGGTAGTCTTACCATTGACCCAGAGGTATTGATATTATATTATGGATGGAAATTGTGGATTTGAACATACGGTTTGGGTATGGACAGTATGATGGAACTCTTGGAAATTTACGACTTATTCTTTCTTGAATTGGATTAAATATATGTGTGTTGTTAGCATAACCCTATGAACTCACTCAACTCTCGTAGTTGACACTTTTTCTCATGCTTTTCAGGTCTAGGGCAATAAGTTAGCTTTTGGACCGCTTCATGGATGATGTGTTTGCTTGTTGTATGTGGACTAGTAACGCAAACATTTAATCTTTTGGTTATGAATTTGGTTATGTAATGATTATTAAACGTCAATTTGAACTTGTTACCTTTTTAATTTGAATGGCATTTGAAACTTTATGTTGATGTTTATTACTTAAATCTTTTGTACCATGTCGTTCTGTGGCATCTCGTGTTCCGCTATAGTCGGGGTGTTACACACTAAGCTCAAAGTGATGATTTAAAAGGTACTATCATACTTTTAAATTTTAAAGTTTTAATGACGATTTCGCCTATTTGTTCATCATATTCTTTTTGAAACTTTTAATGTTACCCCACTTATACATCGATGTGAAAAGTGGGGGAGGAGCTTTCCAACATATTTATTGAAGGCCATATTGTGATTATGAAAGGTAACAACTATGACGTTTGATAGTTTATATTGGGTAGTTTTGGGGGGAAAAATGTTTTAGAGCTAATATTCTTTTATAAAAATTGTTTAAGAATGTTAATTTTTTTTAAACTTTATATTGTTTTATTTTATTTGTTATTCTAATCGATATAAGATTATAATTTTAAAATTTTAAACCATGTCAACTTTTTATTTAGTAATGTTAAATTTAAATCATAACACTTCTAGTTTTATGTTTCTTCATTAGTGTCCGTTCAAACGAATACGAAGAACTTAAATTATTTAATGAACGAACATAAACAAAATCTCATGTTGATTTATCTGTTTGCAAACCGTAAACGAACAAGATAAACAATTCGATTCGTACAAAGACATATGGACGACTCTCATCTTGCGTGTCTTTTTCAGTAGTTTAATTCTTTAGCTTAACTTATTTGACTCGTTAAAATAAGATATTACACAAATTGGCCTATGTATACGTTCTTTGAAAAAAAGTCAAAGATGGTTGTTTATGTGTTTTTGTTTGGCGACTTTGCAGAATTCTTTTACGGTCATACAAGCGATGAAACATTGATCTATTATATCTTTTTGTATAGTATCTCTCGAATGCTAACTGCTAACTCGCTGTTAAAATTTGTTTTTTTTATAAAAAAAAGAACAATGTGGCTGTAATTCGTAAAAACAATAAAAGTGATGGAACGACGCATAGCCTCTCAGTAAGAATATATATATATAAAAAAAAGAACAATGTGGCTGTAATTCGTAAAAACAATAAAAGTGATGGAACGACGCATAGCCTCTCAGTAAGAATATATATATATAAAAAAAAGAACAATGTGGCTGTAATTCGTAAAAACAATAAAAGTGATGGAACGACGCATAGCCTCTCGCCAGTCAGAGTTTTAAAAAAAGGTTCTTGACGATGTACCCCTTCGAGTTGCTATACGAAGGAGACATAACGAAGCATATCTACGAAGGACATAACCCCGAAGGCGGTCAACTTGATCGAACAAACAAAAGGATTAACACAAATCATTTCTAAAGATAAATACAATTGCCTAATCCGGAATATTCTAGGATAACCTCCTAAAGAAACTAGATCGGATAAACATGGCAATAAGAGTTTGATTCAAAGAAGGAAAGGGGAAAACCCTAACCTTCCCCTCCAAGAAACCTCCTCCTATAAAAAGAGTAGGATTTCTCCACATTCGACAGCATGTTCACCACATGATATACAATATCAACACACACAAACCATACGATCACTGATCGACTAGAACCCTAACTAAAGTCGAACACGATTCGACAACTATTCAATCACCCTTCGTTGGCGTAAAGGAACACCGTTCCTACCTTCGGAGAATCGCCAACAAACCCTGAAAAACCCTTTAGGGTTCTTTCCATAAAACATCTTTTCCATCCACTATCCTATTCACAAGGCTTACGCGGTCCGCTGCACAATCATTTGGCGCCATCCGTGGGACTCACGAAACAAAAGACAACCCACCGAATTACCACGACTTTGATTCCCGAATCGTAGCACAGCCATGATAGACGAATCTCATCACAGATCTGGGCGTCCGAGTGAAGAAACACCCAACAAAAGAAAAGAATTGGCCCAATGGACACCACTGGCTTTCACTTCCCGGTGCTAAAAATACCCCCATCTGAAAACCCAATCGTGATACAAATATCAATATTTAACACGAAAGTTTACAGGGTTTACGTAGATGGAGGGAGTGAATGTGACATCATCTATGAGCATTGCTTCGTACAACTCCCGAAGGGAATAAAAGCTCGCCTAAGTCCCCCACGAACCCCGTTAATAGGGTTCGCGGGCGAAAGGGTTAGTCCATTAGGAGAGATAGATCTAGATGTAACCATTGGCGAACCACCCTACGTAAGGACAGAAACGTTAGATTTCATAGTGGTCAGATCTAGTTCTCCATATAACATATTGCTAGGAAGACCGGCAATGCGCTGATTGGAGATGCTTCCACCATTCACTCTATGATCAAACACCTGACACCAGCAGGAGTAGGGACTGTCCATTCAGAATCTGGCCAAGCGAAGGTACACAAGGTTAAGAAAGCCCAGGAGATCACTAAGGCCCTAGAAGACCTTACGAAGGAACCAGATCATCAGGATAAGGTTATCGTTAACCCAGGATACCCAGACCAACCTATATTGATAGGAAAACAACTTCCCGAAGGTCTAAAGAAGAAGTTGCTTAAGTTGTTACAACGAAACTTGGACGTATTCGCTTGGGAGTATTCAGATATGACAGGGATACCTCGAATAATTGAGGTCGAAGGAGAAAAATTCATAACGGAGCATAGACTCAATGAAAGGAAAGATGCGACTCTCTTCCATCAAAAGAAATGAAGCTTGGCTGCTGAAAGAGACGAAGCTGCAAATAAGGAAGTAGAAGAGCTCGCCAAAGCTGGGATCGTACGAAAATCAACGTATCCCATTTGGGTAGGAAATCCGGTCATGGTTAAGAAAAGCAGCGGATGATGGAGAATGTGTGTAGATTTTACAAACATCAACAAGGCTTGCCCAAAGGATTGCTACCCATTACCGGAGATAGATTGGAAGGTGGAATCACTGACAGAATACAAATTAAAATGCTTCTTGGACGCTTAGAAAGGGTATCACCAGATCAAAATAGCCAAAGGGGACGAAGAGAAGACAGTATTCTACACCAGTAAGGGTACATACTGCTATCAGAAGATGCCCTTCGGATTGAAGAACGCCGGAGCCACCTACCAGCGGGTGGTAGATAAAGTCTTCAAGAATCAAATTGGCCGGAACCTTGAAGCATACGGCGATGACATGGTGATCAAGAGTAAAACAGAAGAAGACTTGTTAGAAGATATCCAGGAAACCTTCAATACGCTACGCTCCATCAACATGAAGTTAAATCCGAAAAAGTGTTCTGTTGGGGTCGAAGAAGGTAAGTTCCTAGGGTACTATATATCGGACAAAGGGATACAAGCCAACCTTTCGAAGGTTGACAAACTTTGTCAATTATCGCCCCCAAAGACAATCAAGGAGGTTCAAAGCCTAAACGGAAAGCTTGCAGCCCTCAGTCGTTTCCTATCCAGGGGAGCAGATAAACAGCTCCCGTTCTTTAAAACACTCAAAGGATGTTTGGATAAAAAGGATTTCGTCTGGACGAAAGAAGCAGACGAAGCTTTTGAGCAAATGAAGAAATAAATTGCACAATTACCTACCCTCACCTCCCCGGTTCCAGGAGAAACTCTTTTTATGTATTTAGCCGCATCCTCCGAATGTGTAAGCGCAGTCCTCCTGGCAGAAAGGGAGCGGAAGCAAGTTCCCATTTACTTTGTTAGCCGAATTCTGCAGGGATCCGAAGCTAATTATCCGGAACTAGAGAAATTGACCCTCGCCCTGGTGCATGCAACAAGAAGATTACGAAGGTACTTCCAAGCTCACCCAATTGCAGTACTAACTGACAAACCTATAAGACAAATATTGCTCAAATCGGAAAAGTCTGGAAGAGTAGCTAAATGGGAAATAGAGCTAGGGGAACACGACATTGAGTTCCGAAAGAGAAACGCGATTAAGGGACAAGTGCTAGCTGATTTCATAGCAGAAACACAAGGAAGTAATGAACCAGAAAAGTATGCCTCTTTAAATGTCATGGAGAATGAAGGATGGGGCGTCTGGAGGTTATACACAGACGAAGCGTCAAGCTCCGATGGATCAGGAGCAGGGATTATCCTCGTTAGCCCAGAAGAAAAGGAATATACCTATGCTCTAAGGTTCGAATTCGACACAACAAACAACGAGGCAGAATACGAAGCTCTCTTAGCAGGGCTTCGTTTAGCAAAGGAAATGAAAATCAAGCGAATCCACACCTTTGTAGATTCCCAATTGGTAGCATGCCAAATCACTAGGGAATTCGAAGCTAAGCAAGAAACCATCAAGAAGTACTTGGCAAAGACTAAAGAGTTGATTGACTGCTTTAGCAGCTTCAAGATAGAGCACGTTCACCGTAATTAGAACAAAAAAGCGGATGCACTAAGCAAGTTAGCAAGTCTCACCTTCGAACACTTTGGCAAAAAGGTGCTTATTGAAGTATTAAAAGAAAAGTCAATAAACAAAAAGTATGTTGCTGATCTCATAAAAGAAGACGGGAAAAATTGGATGACACCGATATGTGAATACTTGATCAGCGGGATACTACCAGAAGATCCCAACGAAGCCCGGAAGATTAGAATCAAAGCACCTCAGTATAAGATCGCAGATGGACAATTATACAGAAAGTCCTTCGTGACACCTTGGCTAAGGTGTGTAGGCCCAAATCAAGCTTCGGTCATCCTCGAAGAGATACACGAAGGAATATGTGGGACCCACTCAGGAGCACGATCCGTGGCAACTAAAGCTATGCGCCTAGGATATTTTTGGCCAACTATGCATCAAGATGCCACGACATACATCCAAAAATGTGAGTCCTGCCAAATCCATTCGAATGTACCCAAGGCCCCAAAGCAAGATATGATCTCGGTCACCTCAGTCTTGTCCTTCGTACAATGGGCAATAGACATAGTGGGACCACTCCCACAGACCCCCGGAAAAGTCAAATTTCTGGTGGTAGCAGTTGATTACTTCACTAAATGGGTCGAAGCCAAACCTCTCGCCTCTATTAAAGGAAAAGCGATAGAGAAATTTGTTTGGGGGTGGAATGAGCTGACTGCGCCGCAGGCAAAATCTTCTGCCCAATGTTAGAATAAGCCCCACTGCGCCGCAGTGGGAATGATGCACCTCCACTGCGCCGCAGTGGGAGGCCGGGTAGGTCAAAGTAAGGGCCAGGTAAGTTTTGTTCTTCACTTTATCACTTTTCACTCTTTCTTCTTCTTTGCTCTCATCTAAAAGCAAAACTCCATTATTTCCATCAAGATCTCCATTCTCCTCCATCTTTAATCACTTTTCCAGATTTTCATCTTCATACATTGCATCATGGGAAGAGGAGTAAGTTTTCTTGATTATTTTCTTTATTTTACTTAATTTTTGATTTTTAATTTCTAGGGTTTTCAATTCCGAATTAATTCGTGGGTTTTGTTGTTTTAGGGCTATTGATGCTAATGGGGTGGTTAATTTCTCAATTCAAACACTTGTTCTTCCGAATTTGACTTTGAAATTGAAGTTAGGGTTTTGAAAAATTTGGGGATTTATGGATGAATAAGTGTGGGGGGGGGAAGTAATGTTTGATTATGTGGTGATTATTGCTTGTTGTTGCTGATGGAATGATTAATTGCCCCTAATTTTTGGCTGCCTGTCGTAATGAAAATAAGAACCTACCCAGATTTCTTAGCCCACTGCGCCGCAGTGGCCGCACCTGACCTGCATGTGTTACTTGCCTCACTGCGCCGCAGTGAGGACCAGCCAGTCCCACTGCGCCGCAGTGGGAATCTTCTGACCCACAGTTGAGTTTGATGTTGAATGAGGTTTCAAGTTTTGCATTCCACATTTAACGTGTTTGTTTGCTTTAATGTTTGTGATTGCAGACTGCTACTACTGATAAGAGGAAGCAAGCGGAGGTGGGACAATCTAGCGGGACTACCGATGTCTCCGCTAAGACGGCTAGGAGAGAACCAGCGGTACCTCCTCTTAATTATTGGCCAGGTGCATTGAACGAGAAGCATGCATGGTTAGAGTTTGATGGGGCTAGGCAACCCCACAAGAACAATTATTTGAACAAGCTTTACACGCTTCATAAGCAAGTTGTTTGCCCACCCAGGTATCTTGCTCAATCTGATGCTCGGTTTTTTGGGGTTCAGGGTGATATTGGAAGGTGGTTTAGTATAAGTGAGGGTTGGTGATAGGACAGTTAATAGTGATATGTGGCAACAGATTTTTCTTAACAGGGAACCTGTCTATCGTGAGTTATGCCTTGAGTTT
This sequence comes from Erigeron breviscapus, assembly GCA_034093135.1. Lineage (NCBI taxonomy): Eukaryota > Viridiplantae > Streptophyta > Magnoliopsida > Asterales > Asteraceae > Erigeron > Erigeron breviscapus. The sequence continues at coordinate 43,587,012 of CM067172.1, forward strand.
TATTCTAGTTTGAAATTGACTAAGGAATTGAATAAGATCAAGGATATTTTTGAAGAAAGGGTTGTTTTGTTTTACTGTGGGGAACAGCAGAGGACTTCAGGCAAGAGTTGGATAACCAGGACTTCAGGCAACTTTTGAGACAGGGTTTTTATGTCAAAGGTGATTTGGGTGATGGTGAGTCCATTCCACAGTATTGGGGTCGGATTTCTGGAGGAGAGGCTTGGCCTTCTGGTGGGACGGTTAGTGTGTCTAAGATCCACAATGTTAAGCTTCGGTTGCTTCACAGGATGATAGTTACGTTTTTGGTCCAGAGGTCTACTCATTGGGACAAGGCATACCAGACTGATTTGTGGTTGCTAAAGCTGTTTTCATAGGGGGCTCCTAGGAAGTTTGCATTGGCCCCGATGGTTGTAATTGATCGCATGTGTAATCATTCTGACTCAGAGTTGGTTTTCGGACATTTCATCACCCGGATTTACAAGAGGATGGGTGTATTTGATTCTGAGGAGTGCCAGACCCATCTGTCTCTACAAGTTAATCAGGAGGATTTCCATGTTAAAGAGTTGATTCGAGGGAAGATAGTGAAGAAGAAGCAAGGGAGCCAGCCTGCTAGATTGTTGGATGACACTGGTGTTGTTGAGGAACCACCTCCAGACTTGGAGGCTGCTGATGTAGAGATGGGTGATGCTTCCCAGGAGCAACCTAGGATGCGTGGTCGTAGCATCCCTGTCCCGAGCTCCTTTGATCTTACACTTTTGGGACAGACTGTTCAGAATATATATGATGATCAGCAGGCTAGCCGCCGGGCTTTTGATGACTACCAGCGGAGGATGGATCAGGACATCACCTGGATTGGATCACAGCAGGCCCACACTAACTATAGCCTTGATTATTATCAGCCTATGTGGGATGCTCAGTATCATGGCCGGGAGTTTGTTCGACTTGACCCGATTCCTCCATTCTCTCCACCGCCTATTTATGTCCCTGATTATCGTCAGGGGGGTCAGCCTTTTTTCTCTCAGACGACTGTTCTGGGGAACATGTCACCACGACCCCATGATTTAGGAGGTTCTCCCCGTGGTCTAGTACAGTTTGGGGTTTTTCAGGGTGGACATGATGCTGGTGGATCCGGAGGTTTTGCCGGTGGTTCATCTTCCTTTGTTCCTGATTTTGTTGCAGGTTCGAGTTCGGGTTTAGGTGGTGGACAGTCTAGAGGAGATGCTGGAGGCTCAGGTTCAGGTCAAGAGGAGGAGCGCAATTGGATTACTGACCTTTTTGGTCCACCCGGTCTTCCATATGGTTATCATGGACATCAGCAGTGAGTGGAGATGATTCCCATCCGGTACCGTGGGATGGAATCATATGATTATTGGTTATGTTGGTACTCTTAGGACATTCCTTTATTTATCATTGTCTGGTATCCACCCTACGGGGTGATGAAACATTTGTAATTTCCTTTGTTTTCTTTTATTTTCTGCATGGTATTTTATTTTGTTTGAACTATTTTGGATATTTTGGATGGTTGGTCTTTTGGAATGTTATTCAGCAGGTTTAATCCGATTGATGGCAATACCTAGTGGAACCCAAGTGTGGGGGAGAACCCGTTGGTTTGTTTGATTGTGTGATCGTGTTAGTAGCTCACTATGATGTCATGTGCATATGCTGGCAGTAAGTCCAGCGCAACATTTTTGATTGGCATCTTTATTGACATTGTTTCACACACAATTCTCACACCTTCCGTTTTGGAACTAGTTTGTTTCTCCCGTTAAGCAAATTGGACTTCCTTTTTAGGAAGCGCCATTTGTGACGCGGGGTCGACTTACTTGTTTTGAAACGGAATGTGTCCATGCTCCGGTATGTGTTCTCATTCTTTATGTCTATCTTGCTTACCCCTATTTACCTTTGTTTTGACCGAATATGGACATTGAGGGCATTGTCCATCTTAAGTGTGGGGGTGGCAAATAGGTTTAAGCAACCAGATATATCTCTTTTGTTGTTTTGCCATTGAGATTTAGCCGTTCTTGTGGATGTGTCCCTCTCGTAGGCTTTTGGGTTTTATCCAAGAGTAAGGGTTATATCTTGAACTCTGAACTATGATGTGCATGTTTGAGATTGGTTGTTTCGATTTGGTAAGATGACGGAAGATGATATGATTTGAAACTTGTGTTGAGCTTGTCCTTGTGGTAAATTGCTTTTGTCACTTAATTCATAACAACTTAATGAGCAATTTTACTACAAAATTTTTCCTTGGCATAATTTTAATCGGCGAAATGTGTTCTGAACGGTTATTGGGCTGATCCTTGTGGATTGATAACATTACTTGCATACTCAAATTTCCCAAACACCTAAAGTTGTGAGATTCATCATTCATTTATAGATGTGCTAGGTGTTTACAGTTTTGGTTTGATTGCCTTGTAATTTGTCCCTCTCTTAGGCTCTTGGATTTATTCGGGAGTAAGGGTTCCATTTCGAACTCTGCACTAAGATGTGCGAATTTGAGGTTAATTTATTCCATTTCCGGGTTACTTTCTTTGATATGAGTGTGTCGGTGATGTGTTGAGCTAGAACTTGGCCTGGTGATCGTTACGAGACCGCAGTGAGATCACTTTTGTGATATAAGTACATTGGATGACGAATTGGCATACTAGGTTTGACCCGTATTTTCTTTCTTTCTTTGCACCTTTGCTTTTGTATATTTTTACCTTTACTATACATACACTTTCTTTCATTCCTTTGTAAACCTTTGTTGCACTCATCCTTAAAGTACACTTATACATCCTTTTTAACTTAGCCTTTTCCTTTGTATATATCCAATTATATATGTAAACTTTACCTAATTATACCTTACTATACCGATAGTCTAATTTTGGGGGGCCATTGATTGTCATTGGTTTGTTTGGACGGTTTGGGAGAGCTTCAATGGGTTATCGGTTGGAATATTCTTGGTCTTTGGGAATACGTCGATTGGTCAAGTTATTGGGGAATGTCTTGGATTGTTCAAAGGAAGTATATTGTTATAGATATTGTTCATCATTGTAAGAAGGTGCCTACTAGTAGAGTAAAAATGGTTCAAAATAAGAGAAAAAAGTGAAAAACAGAAAAATTAAAAAAAAAAGAGAAAAAATGAAATAAGAAAAAAAAAAAAAAGAAAAGAACTTGGGCTACTAGTAGGTATTTCTCATTTTTATATGTCAAAAGAATTGTTGTATCATTTGGTTCGTGAATAGAATGGAAGATTTGGTTGTTCCTAAGTTGTTTGAAGTTGATACACCACAATGGTGTCGGGTTTTGCTTGGTATTTTTGAGGCGTCTTAGCGGGATAACATCTTAGGGGTTGTAGTTTGTTGGCAATCAATGGTACGGGTTTTGATTAGACTATTTTGTACATATTTCATACATACCCTATACTTTTAATTGTTTCCTGTCATTTCTAACCTACACTCCCATACTCCATTGTAAATATCCATTATATATACCTTAGCCTAACTATACAACCGTCCTATATGCCTATTTTGATGATGTACTTGGTGCTTACGCCACGTCGGTGGAGCTATGATCCTTGTTCAAGCCTATGGTAAGATATGCATCACGACCGAGCAATGAGTGGTTATTCATATATATATTCAACCCCAATAGTAAGTTCGTTGGAGTAGGATGATTTTGATAGGCTCATTTGTTTCACTTTTGCTTAGTCGTGTTATTGAGGCTTGTGGACTGTTCAGATATTGTCAAACATTTCGGGTTTTCATTTAAGATTAAAACTGCTTCACCCAACTTTTTGTCATTGACATGCTTGGTGTGGCTTCTTTTTGATACTCGTAATTTGTTTCTATAGCTTCATTGCCAAGGAATACTTTACTTTAATTCCGGATTTGCTTGAGGACAAGCAATGCTCAAGTGTGGGGGGATTTGATGTGACCAATTTATACATATCGTCCACATCATTATTGGCCATTTTATTTTGTGTTTTAAGTCGATTTTGTGTGCATTTGGCGCGTTTATGTTGTTTGTTAGTGTTTTCAGGATCTAAACAGGTTACGTGTCCATTTGGTGCAATTTCGGATGATTTCTAAGGCCAAGAAGTTGATTTGTGAGTTCGAGAGTTGTTTAAAGTTGGGAAGATAGAAAATTTCAGCAAGTTCATAGTGAAAAGGTTGTCTTCGGATCAGCAGGATTGGACTGCGCCGCAGTGGGAGCATCACCAGCCCACTGCGCCGCAGTCAGCTAGTGGAAAAGGACTGGGTCAGCAGTTTTAGACTGCGCCGCAGTGGGGGTGACCAAGGCCCACTGCGCCGCATTCAGACAAGGTGGAAAACGAGCACCTAGATCAGTTAATATCCACTGCGCAACAGTGGGGGCATCACTCGCCCACTGCGCCGCAGTGGGACGACGGGGCTGAAGGGCTTTTGGCGGATGTTTGCATCAGATTTCCAAGGGGTATAAATAGAAAAAAAAACCTAATTCCCAAATCATCCAAATTCTTTCTAAGAGCTGCTCTCCAAGGGATTCCTTCAAGGATCAAGGGTAGATTTCTTTGTCCGATTCATTGAAGATTCACGGGCACCCACTTAGATCGTATCTATTTCATTGTCTTGCAATTTCAATTTCAAGAACGATTGGTACATCATGTTCTTCTTTTATTTTGAATGTTATTTTAAATTAATCATGAGTGGCTAAACATTCAATCATCCACCTTGAGGAAACTAGACGAATGATGTGATTGCTATATGTTTTAATCCAAAGAGTTGATTTCAATTATCGTTGTGTCGAAATCTTGATGATTTAATTCCTTTTTATATATTATTATGATATTGGTGGCATGTGTTTTCTTCGTTAGTGGTACTAGCTGGATGCATATGTGATTTTCAAATGGTTGTTTCTCTATGAGCAATTATCACTAGTTCATGGTATGATAGTGAATATCATTTTAATAAAAGGAGTCATTTTGTCAACGTGTTTTATAACGGTTGGTGGTACCACGTTATCTTCACATAGGCACAATTGTTAATTCGATAGTCAAGCAAACTAATTGTTCGTAAGGTTGTCTAGGCATTGGTGGTACCGGCTTGGGTAATTAAACTAGCAACTTAGGTGATTGGGTAATTTGCTCACGGTTGGTGGTACCACGTGAGCACCTTAATCCTTTTACGATTATCTTTTCAACTCAATGAATTTGGTCTTAATTGAATGCAATCATGTTTGAAGTCTAGCGAATTCAAGGTGGATGATCTTTATTAATATTGTCTGAAGCTTTTCTTTACTTTTATGCGTTTTGTCGTTTAAATTTATTTTAATTTAATTGTCAAAGTAAGACTCGAAGCAACACCCTGTTTTCCAAACCATTTTATTAAACAACTAGTTCAAACCAATCCCCGAGAACGAACACGGACTTACCTCTTAACTATATTGCATACGAACGGGTCCACTGCCCGATAGTGTGTAGTAGTGAGTTTCTAGGTATTTCTAGTTTATAATTTTTAAACTCAATTTAGCACATCAGCTAGGGAAAAGCACACTGGATGGGTAGATGAACTGCCATTCGTCTTATGGGCACAACGAACAACACCCAAAACTAGCAATGGCGAAACGCCCTTTAGCCTTGCCTTCGGAACATAAGCGGTCTTACCAGCAGAAATTCAGGTGTCAACTTGCTGAACATCCAAGGTTGACATGGAAGAAAACGAAGAAGAATTAAGGGTAAACTTAGACTTGCAGGAAGAACGAAGGGACATAGCGGCAATAAGGGAAACAACATATAAAAAGAGACTTGAGAAATACTACAACAAGCGCACCAGCCCAACTTCATTTAAGGTTGGTGATTATGTCCTTCGTCTTAACAGTGCAAGTCAGGTAAAGTACACAGGAAAAATGGGACCAACATGGGAAGGTCCGTACCAGGTTCAAGTAGCCTTCGGCAATGGAGCGTACAAGCTAACAACATTGGATGGCGAACTAGTGGACCACACATGGAACAGTTCCAAATCTCCGAAAATTCTATCAGTAAAACTGCTTATTTTTTGTACCCAAGTGCTACGGCACATAATAAATAGATAGAGTTCACAATGTGACAACTATCCTTTTTAGAATAAATAAAGCAATTGCAAAAAGCAATGCATTTTTCTTATACGAAGGGTCGCTCCCTTATGTATTTTTTACCACGATCGTTATCCAATAAATTTCAAAGACGTACTTTTCTGAGTAAAACGCATGTTCAAGGGGATGCCCACATAGCGTACAACCAGAAACCTAAGGACACGGTCCTAGGATATCAATACGCACTAAACACAAAGACATGGAACAACGAAGGGAGACCCTTCGCAACCATGCATTTATAACAAAAAGACATGGAACAACGAAGGGAGACCCTTCGCAACCATGCATTTATAACAAAAAGACATGGAACACCGTAGGGGGACCCTTCGGAACCATGCATCTAAACACAAAGACATGGAACAACGAAGGGAGACCCTTCGCAACCATGCATTTATAACAAAAAGACATGGAACACCGTAGGGGGACCCTTCGGAACCATGCATACTTCAAAAAAGCGAAAAATAAAATATCAACACGATACATTCATAACGAAACTATAAACAATTTACAATACAATTTATTTCACAGGGCACACATCAGAAACATTTTTCGAAGCAATCGCCGTTTCTACCAAGCGTTTTGCAGCCTCCGGGTCAGCAAGTGTGGTTTGATAAATATGAGGAATAACTTCCTTCCTCCACTTCTTCAGTTGCTCCTCCAAAAATTGAATCTTCGAATGAGCAGTCTGCAGTTCCTCGCACTTGTCACCCCACACCTTCCTGACCCCATCAACATAGATGTTATTCTCCGACAGTCGCTTCTCGGAGTCATCAAGTTTTTTGGCTAAATCATCAAAAATTCCTTCTGCCCCCTTCAACTTCTCCTGATAACGTTTGTTTGAGCAACGTAGGGCAATGAAAGGAATAGACATTTCCATTTCATGGGATAAACGACGGATCTCATTATCGGCCCATTTGACGTCATCTTTCAAGTGTGCCTCCCGACCTTTCACTTCTACAAGTTCTCGGCGAAGACGGGCCCACTCATATCTCAAATCGCGATATGACGCCTTATCTACTTCAGAATCAGAAATAGAATCAGTAAAGACAACTGGATGCTTACTTTTCACAGCCGATCTTTTCCGACGACCTTGGAAATACGTCGGCGCCGGAGTTCTACCAGCAGATGTGCCAGCCTGAGTAGATGCAGGTTGGTTACCACCAACAGTTCTTTTTGCTTTAGCGCGAGCCATTCAAAATCCAGAAAGTATAAATGAAGAAATTTGAGAGATTGATAGAAAGAAGAAGATGATAATCTCAAAAAAATGAAACGGCAGAAGCTTTAAATAGCCCTTACCTACCACTTCGATTTCCGCGCAAAGAAGACAAAAGGATTCCATTATCTTTCTGAAACTGCCAAGAACGGTCCCTACACATACGGTCACCGCTCTTTACCCCCTAGAAGACGAATATATGTTCTCCTTTGATCCTTCGTAATAAGATTTAGAATTTCTAAAACACGGGAAGAAAAGATTAGTCTAAAATTACAGTCTTTAGAGCCTCTAACATTTAGACTGGGGGGCTTGACGATGTACCCCTTCAAGTTGCTATACGAAGGAGACATAACGAAGCATATCTACGAAGGACATAACCCCGAAGGCGGTCAACTCGATCGAACAAAGCAAAAAGATTAACACAAATCCTTTCTAAAGATAAATACAATATTTGCCTAGTCCGGAATATTCTAGGATAACCTCCTAAGGAAACTAGATCGGATAAACATGGCAATAAGAGTTTGATTCAAAGAAGGAAAGGGGAAAACCCTAACCTTCCCCTCCAAGAAACTCCTCCTATAAAAGGAGGAGGATTTCTCCACATTCGACAGCATGTTCACCACATGATATACAATATCAACACACACAAACCATACGATCACTACCTTCGGGGAATCACCAACAAACCCTGAAAAACCCTTTAGGGTTCTTTTCATAAAACATCTTTTCCATCCACTATCCTATTCACAAGGCTTACGCGGTAAAGGAACACCGTTCCTACCTTCGGGGAATCGCCAACAAACCCTGAAAAACCCTTTAGGGTTCTTTCCATAAAACATCTTTTCCATCCACTATCCTATTCACAAGGCTTACGCGGTAAAGGAACACCGTTCCTACCTTCGGGGAATCGCCAACAAACCCTGAAAAACCCTTTAGGGTTCTTTCCATAAAACTCTAATGATCTGAAATGAAGCATAGTTACACTGTTGGTTTAAATAGGTCGATGAGCAAACCATCTCTTAACCATCTCATAGCATTCTTTGGGCTTGAACTCTGGAGCTGTATGACCCGCTCCCTGTACAAGCAGTCAATCATGAAGTAACGTTAATAAGCAATTCCGAACACCCACTTTATATAGTTATATATATATATATATATATATATATATAAATGATATATATATATATATATATATATATATATAGGAAAGTTATTTGTAGTACAAGCATTTAAAAAAGTACAAAAAGTACAAGGTTTTTCCTCTTCTTCTTCCTTCTTCCTTCTTCTTCCTTCTTCCTTCCATCTCCGACCACCACCACCACCACCATGATCATCTCCGACCACCACCATGATCCTCCGGCGACGGCGACCATCTCCGGCGAGACTTACACATGTGTAAGTACAACGTTTTTAGTAGGGCTTCGCCCGTACCGTAGCAAACCATCACCATCTCTTGGATCGCCGCCCATCAAATCCATACGATTCCCATATGTGTCCCTTGACGGTCAGTTTAGAACGGATAAGGGCCTCTGGCCCGTACCGTATCCATCCGAAAACGAACCTGATTCTCGCCGGAAAGTTAACTTACACATGTGTAAGTTGTACTTACACATGTGTAAGTCTCGCCGGAGATGGTCGCCGTCGCCGGAGGATCATGGTGGTGGTCGAAGATGATCATGGTGGTGGTGGTGGTGGTCGGAGATGGAAGGTAGAAGGAAGAAAAGGAGGAAAAACCTTGTACTTTTTATACTTTTTTAATAGCTTGTACTATAAATAACCCACCCCTATATATATATATATATATATATTCCTTGTGCTTTGTATAAGACAATGTAAATGTATTGTACCTTTACAGTCGCAAATGTTAGCGTATAATTATCACGGGCATAAGTAGTTTTGTATCCTGATTCTTGACCGTTAGTATACCAAGCATCCCAATTACTATCTGTAATCGTTAAATTAAGAGAACTTATCCAATTATGTGTCCCGACATGTGGAACCATCATATCATGATCTCCACTGTTTCATATATAGAGATAATATGTTAACCAAATGTCAACAATTAATCAATCTTTCGTATTGGGCTATCGTAAAAGAGTACTTAAGAGCTTCTTTTACCTAAAAATCAAAGCTCTGCAGTTTCTTTCGGTTAGTTTTTTGTGACAACTCGTAATTTATTAGAAACGGGTTAGTCTTAATCTCGATCATTATTATAATTTCGTCTAATTTAGAAATTATGACGTGGAAATTATTAGATAAATTGAACATTTTATATAGTTCAATTAGACGTATCCTGATGACGTAGACTATTAGCTATTTAGACGAATGCCGAGTCTTAAAAATAACTTTAAATAAAGATTTAAAGGTTATGTATTGAACACAGTAAACAGACTGTCTAAACTTAATATTTCTAAAGTTTAGTTTGACGATGTTTTATTGGCTTGTCTTAACTTAAATGAGACGAGGGAAAATACCTTTACTTTAAATTATAACCTTTTGGTCAAACGGTATTTAATCGTAAGCATTTTACCGAATTAAGGGTATTAAAATACCACAAATAAGGCCACATGGGCTGAAATGTTTTGTGAGGCAGGGAGTTGAACACCAAACCTTCCCCCCTCTTCTCTTCAAATTAGGGGTTGTATCAGTTTTGTTAATTGAATTGGTAGGCTAAGAATGTGGAATGAGTTTTGGCATATGTTGTGAGATTGATTATTATAAAACAATTAGGTATTTGAAATCAAAAGAGTTGGATTGGTGAAATGGTATGTTTTCTGGGTTCATTTAACAGGTTTATAGTTGTGGTAATGAAAAGAATTGAAATGGAAACGATTTGGTTTGGCGAAAATGGTCGAAAAACTGCATTTTGCTCGTTCAGGTCATATATCGCGCCGCGAATCACCCAGATCGCGCTGCAAGGTAGTAGAAAATAGGCATCGTGCCGCGACCCTCCCGGTCTCGCGCCGCGATGTAGTGTAAAATGAGAATCACGCCGCGATCCTTGGATCTCGCGCCGCGAGTTTTCTGTCTGTTTGACATTTTCAGTTTTCGTTAACTTGAACGTTTGAACTTGGTGAATATCGAATGGTACTTTAGACTACCTTATAATGACAATGTCATTGATATTACCAACTAAATTTAAATAAATAGAAAGGTTAAATCACATTCTCGGTTATGGCATTCTAGGGTCTATAGCTAAGTAGTTGTACGTAGGATACTTGTCGTTGTGAGCTTGGATCCTCACTATTGGTAATCATATCATAGGTTTTGGACAACGTGGAGAATTGACGGTTGATCTTCTCGAGCTACATTGCACCTTTTAGCACTTAGATCGCTAAGGTGAGTTTATGGCGCCCTTTTCCTTTTCCTTTGGGCATGAAAAGCATGTGTTATAGTATACACGATTTGTTAAATAAATGATTGTTTTGTGAGTATGCCATGTGATTTGGATACTTAGATCATTTGACTTAAATTTGCCATGTTGACGGCTGTCGAAAATGTGTATACGTGTCATTTATTAAATGTTGAATGAAATGACTTTGAATTGCCGTGTAATGGCTGATTAAATTGTTTCTTTGTGTTTGACAAACTAAAATGTTGCCCCTGTGTAGTTATCACTGTTATGAAACCCTAGTGGTTGTATTGTCAGACTTAGTTCTTGACTGTCTTGGTTATGGTCCGCACCCACTAGTAGAAGGAAATCCTGTGCGAGGCATGTGACTGATACTGTCGGATGTTGTTTCCCGGCTGTCATATGCTAGTCATAAACATTGTTGTGGTGCGCACCCCATTTTAGAGGGAAATCCTGTGCGAAGCAATGTAGCATAGTGACTGATACTGTCGGACTTGGCTCCCGACTGTCATATGCTTTAGTCGGACTTAGACCCCGGCTGTCTTGTTATGAAATATTATCAGGTTTTTGATCCTGATTGTCTTGTTGAAAATAACTACACGTCATTGTGTTCTCTCAATGACGATTGAAAATTTGGTCAAACATACTGTAAACTCACCAACTATTTCGATAGTTGATCCTCTCAAATTTCATGCTTTTCAGGGAACCAACAGTAAGTATTGGAAGCGTATATGGCATTTTAGAAGCCATCTTTTGAACTTTGGACGTACAATTAGCGTCAGATTTCTGAGGACTATCGTATTATTAGTCCTAATTGTACTAGACTGACCAAATGTCATTATTGTATTAAGTGGACCCTTTTCCAATTGAGGATAGTTTGTATCCGTGTATTGGGGTCCACATCTGAACGATTATACTTGTAATAAACTCGTATTTGGATTAATGGATGTAATCTCTATTTACCTTCTGATTAGTACGCAATTATTTGTTAACCCTGTATTTCCGCTACAATGGGGTGTGACAAAAATTGGTATCAGAGCCAAGGTTATAGTGAATACAGAGTTATTCCACTGGAATAACTTAATCTATTGCCATGGTCGCTTCATATAGGAAATCTAAGTCTTTAAGGTTTAGGATACTTATCTCGAGAGTTATACTATTTGTCAATAATTAGACCTAACCCGATCAACTACGTCCCGATTATGTAAAATAGTATAAGGCTCGAAATAAATATCTTAAATTGTGTATATACGTGTTAGTTGAATTATATTCACAACATACTGTAAATGTGGTGGGAAGGCTGCGGGTGACCCTATACCTAAGCATTGAAGGTATGTTAGGAATAGAAACTCAAATCGTATGTGTATGCATAAGGTTTATATACGTGATAGTTTGGATTATATTAACAACATATTTAAATGTGGTGGGAAGGCTGCGGGTGACCCTATATATAAGCATTGAAAATATGTTGGTAATATAAACCCAAATCGAATGTGTATAATCTAGACAAAGATCTCTTTGAAACTCTTATTGCGTACTGTCTCATTCGATTGACTCGAATTGTCTTATCCATCAGACTTATATGGATTCTTGACTATCTTTTCAGACTAGTCATGTCGGATGGAGTTAGCTCAAATGCTGTTGTACCATGTACACCTCCAGTTCCTGTGGTAGCTAATTCCATTCCTCGTGTTCCTAACTCTTCTGAAGAGGAACCAATGGAAGCTTTGGGCAATGAATCTCGCCCTATCAATCTTGTATCGTCGTCCAGTCAATCTGGAAATGAACATGTGTCTATCCATGTTCAATCATCTTTACCACCAGTAGCTCCATATCAGAGGAGGACTACTGAGGGAGCTCGTATTCCTTACGCTCCTAGAGATCCTTATGATGCAGGTCCTTCTGCACCGGCTCAGGATAACCGTGTGTTTGATCCTTCTTTTCTTCTGGGTGATCTGTATGCTACGGGTTCATCCAGAGTGCCTGTTTACAGCCCGGATGCTGTAAATGTGATGCCAGTTGCTGATGCAACTGATAGGTCGGAATATTATCTCCGACAAATGTCAAGGATGAACAACTCTCTCATCCGTACTAGGGAAGCTATTGAGAATCAAGCCCAAGCGTTGACTGGAGCTTATCATCATGCCTCTGAGGCTATGATCGTTGCTAGAGAGGGGAAGGAGGCAATTGGGACTTTGATTTGGATACTGTCAGTCGTGGTGGTCTTGGTAGTGGCGTTGCTAGTTGTCGTTCTTTTCAAGATGTAATCTGTAGTAGTAACGTATTGTAAGCCTAAGAACTTATAACAACTCATACTCTTGTATTTGAGTTGTAGTCTAGTTTTGTGGATGTATTTCCCACGTGTTTTGGATCGTATCACTCTGACTGTGTTGTATATCATTGTGGATGTAGTTCCCACATGATTTGATTTGTGGATGTAGTTCCCACAAGATTTTGAAATGTACAAGTCCAATGATTTGTTTGTGGATGTATTTCCCACGTGTTTTGGATCGTATCACTCTGACTGTGTTGTAGTCTAGTTTTGTGGATGTATTTCCCACGTGTTTTGGATCGTATCGCTCTGACTGTGTAGTATATCATTGTGGATGTAGTTCCCACAAGATTTTGAAATGTACAAGTCAGATTATGTAAAAGTTTTTGGGTATAAATGAAATACGATCGTCTTTTGGCTTACATACTTGTTCAAAACTACGTCACTTGCTCATTTCAATTCTAGAAGTATGGTGTTCGATATTTCTTGTCTTGTTTAGTTCATGAGTTCAAGTAAGTCGGTAAATTATGACTTGTGTTTGGTATCCTCTTATATCTTGAATATCTTGAAAAGATACATTCTGTGTTGTTCTTACGAGAAAACCTCTAAATGACATTTTTGTTCATGTCATAGACTTATGGCTCCTAAGACGCGAAGCAAAATCCAGAAAAGGCTCCAAGTAAGAAAACTGTCCAAAAGAGAGTTACTCGATCAACTCCTTTAAATACTGAAACTGAACAGGAAGAACCTGTGATCCGCCAAAGACCAGAAACGGCTGCTGCCAATGTGAACACTGGTCCTGGATCTACCCCAATTGTTGGCGGGGAAAATAATATGGCAGCATTTGTGACACAACAGTTGTTGGCTGCTATGCCTACTTTAGTTGCTCAGATCACGGCAAGCATGAACGCCAATAATAATCATCATGCTGACAATAGTAACAATGTTGAACCTACTGCTGAATAAGTTGTTCCTCGTGCTCAACTTCGAATGGGTGACTACAAGACTTCACTTATTGTAAACCAAAAGAATTTCATGGTACCGAGGGTCCTGTAGGTCTAATCAACTGGTTAGAGAGTATAGAAGCGGTGCTTCATATCAGCCGTTGTGCTGAAGAACACAAAGTGGAATATGATTCCACTCAACTTCAAAAGCATGCTCTGTCATGGTGGAACGAGCAGGTTAGGACCCGAGGTCGAGACCAAGCTAATAGGATGCCTTGGTTTGATTTTAAAAGAATGTTGATGGAAAAGTACTGTCCTAGAGAGGAAGTACAGAAAATGGAAGGCGAATTCTGGAACCATAATATGGTTGGACTGGACAACGAGAAATACACAACTCGTTTTCATGAGCTGACAAGGCTAGTTCCTCGTATGGTGGATACGGAGGAGAAGTTGGTTGAAAGATACTGTTATGGATTGTCACCTGATATCCGAAGGTTGGTAGCCGCTTTTAATCCCTTGACTCTTCAAGCAGTAGTTAGTGCAACCAATCGGATGGTGATAGATTTAAAAAGAACCACTGGTTCTTCTGTTGGAACTGAACTGATCAAGAGAAGAAATGATCAAGCCTCTGGTAGTGGTTTTGGAAATGGTGGGAATGGGAAGAGGTTTAAAGCTGCCAGAAACTTTGCAGTGGTCCCACAAGATATCAAGAGGTACCTTGGCGCAGACACAAGATATAATAGGTATGGCACTCGTCACGTGGGAAATTGTCCTACTTGCCACCGTTGTAAAAAGTCGGGACATCTGGCAAAGAACTGTAGGGAGAAGGTACCTAATCAATGCTACGAGTGTGGAAGTGAAACTCATTTCCGACCAGCGTGTCCAAGACTTAATCAAGCCCCGAACAACAATGCTATAGTTCCAATGAGGAACAATGCGTGGAATAATCAAGATGGAAATCAGGGGAGAAATCAAGGAGGTCAAGGTAGAGGCCGAGTGTTTGCTTTGGATGCTGCTGATGCACGACGTGATCCTAACGTTGTGATAGGTACATTCATACTCAATAATCATTATGTATTTTTGTGTTATTCGACTCTGGTGCTGATAAAAGTTTCATATCTTTAGAATTTAAGTCTCGATTTGGTATAGTAGCTACCCCTATGAAAGATACTTATGTTGTCGAATATGCAAACGGTCAAAGGTATATTGCTAGAGATCATTTAGTAGATTGCAGTTTGGTATTGGCCGGTAAGACTTTTAAAATTGACCTAATTCCTATAGAACTAAGTAGTTTTGATGTGATTGTTGGTATGGACTGGTTATCTAAGGTTAGAGCTGATATAAGTTGTTATGAGAAGATTGTTAGAATACCCCTTTAGAATGACGAAACCCTAATAGTGCAATGAGACAAGTCAAGAAAGAAATTGATCTTAGTATCGGCGATAAAATCAAATAAGTATTTACGAAAAGAACACCCTGCTTTCTTAGCATTAGTAGTAGAAAGAAAACCAAAGAGTAAAGAAATGCAAGATATTCCAGTAGTTAGAGATTTTCCGGAGGTGTTTCCTGAAGATTTGACGGGTCTTCCACCTTACAGACCAGTTGAGTTTGGAATAGATTTGGTCCCTGGAGCTGCACCCGTGGCCAAGGCACCCTATCGCCTTGCGCCGTCAGAAATGCAAGAATTGTCCGAACAACTTCAAGAGTTGTTAGCTAAAGGACTAATTCGTGCAAGTTCATCACCGTGGGGAGCTCCTATCCTCTTTGGCAAGAAGAAAAACGGCTCTATACGCATGTGTATTGATTACAGAGAATTGAACAAGTTGACTGTCAAGAACAGGTACCCTTTGCCTCGCATTGACGACTTGTTTGACCAACTGGAAGGTGCATCACACTTTTCTAAGATTGATCTCCGATCTGGGTATCATCAACTCAAAATCCACGAAAAGAATTATACAACCCACAATCTCGAACTCGGAGCGGTTGTTTTTGCCTTAAAAATTTGGAGGCACTACTTGTATGGTACAAAGTGTACGGTGTTCACAGATCACAAAAGTCTTCAGCACATCTTCGATCAGAAAATGTTGAATATGCGACAAAGACGATGGGTAGAATTACTCAGTGATTATGATTGTGAACTCAAATATCATCCTGGTAAAGCAAATGTTGTTGCTGACGCGCTGAGTAGAAAGGATAGAATTTCACTATCTGTAATAACAAGAGCAAGTTCTTATCTTGGCTCGTCATTAAGGGATAGAGTTTTGGATGATCAAAGCGAGGCCCTACAACCAGGGCGTATCGAGAAGGAAGCATTGTGGAATGCTGAACGGTTATTTGAATTGGATGGGGATGGGATTCGACATGTCAAGGGCAGAGTGTGGATTCCCAAATATAATGGACTTAGAGAACTCTTGATGAACGAGAGTCATCGATCTAAGTATTCAATCCATCCTGGTGCTGACAAAATGTACCACGGATTAAAGGATTTTTATTGGTGGCCTGGTATGAAAAGAGATCGCCACGTATGTTTCAAAATGTTTAAATTGTTCAATGGTTAAGGCGGAGCACCAAAAGCCTTCTGGGCTGCTCCAGCAACCCCAAATTCCTGACTGGAAATGGGAACAGATCACTATGGACTTCATTACGAAGTTACCTCGAACCCTGAAAGGATACGATACTATTTGGGTCATTGTTGATCGATTAACGAAGTCTGCACACTTCATTCCCATACGGGAGAATTGGAAGATAAAGAAATTGTCTCAATTATATATTGAGAAGATCGTGTCACTTCATGGTGTTCCTGTGTCTATTATCTCTGATCGTGATGGTCGTTTCACTTCACAATCATGGAGATATTTTCAAGACGCCTTAGGCACTCAGTTGAATTTGAGTACGGCTTACCATCCACAAACGGACGGGCAAAGTGAGCGTACCATTCAGACGTTGGAAGACATGCTTCGGGCATGTGTTATTGATTTCAAAGGTAGTTGGGATACCTTTTTGCCGTTAGCTGAATTTTCGTATAATAACAGCTATCATACAAGCATTAAATGTGCGCCTTTTGAGGCTTTGTACGGACGAAAATGTAGATCGCCTGTTTGTTGGCTTGATGTTGGTGAGCGTCGTTTGTACAAATATGGACTGATTCAGAAGACTACTGACCAGATTGTTGAAATTAGGGCACGGCTGAAGGCGGCTCAGGATCGCCAAAAGAGCTATGCAGATCGTAGAAGGAAACCACTTGAGTTTCAAGTGGGAGACAAAGTCATGTTGAAAGTGTCACCTTGGAAAGGCACTGCACGTTTTGGCGTGCGAGGAAAACTTAGTCCTCGTTATATCGGACCATTTGAAATTGTTCAAAGGATTGGTTCCGTGGCATATAAGCTCAATTTACCCCAAGAGCTCGAACATGTTCATCCCACATTTCATATATCGAATCATAAGAAATGTTTGACTGATGAAACATTGGTTGTACCTGTCGAAGAGTTGCAAGTGAATGACTCTCTTCAATTTGTAGAGGAACCTGTTGAAATTGTAGACCAACAGCTCAAACAACTTAGACGTAGTCGTATCAAGTTGGTCAAAGTTCGTTGGAACTCAAAACACGGACCCGACTCTACTTGGGAACGTGAGGATTATATGAGAGATAAGTATCCTCATCTGTTTACTGAGCAAGACTTGATTTCGGGACAAAATCCTTAGAAGTCGGGGATGCTGTGACAACTCGTAATTTATTAGAAACGGGTTAGTCTTAATCTCGATCATTATTATAATTTCGTCTAATTTAGAGATTATGACGTGGAAATTATTAGATAAATTGAACATTTTATATAGTTCAATTAGACGTATCCTGATAACGTAGACTATTAGCTATTTAGACGAATGCCGAGTCTTAAAAATAACTTTAAATAAAGATTTAAAGGTTATGTATTGAACACAGTAAACAGACTGTCTAAACTTAATATTTCTAAAGTTTAGTTTGACGATGTTTTATTGGCTTGTCTTAACTTAAATGAGACGAGGGAAAATACCTTTACTTTAAATTATAACCTTTTGGTCAAACGGTATTTAATCGTAAGCATTTTACCGAATTAAGGGTATTAATATACCACAAATAAGGCCACATGGGCTGAAATGTTTTGTGAGGCAGGGAGTTGAACACCAAACCTTTCCCCCCTCTTCTCTTTTGGTCGATCACCTCACACACAAAAACAACACACACACAATTTCAAACTCTCTCAATCTCTCTATCTCATCATCATCAAAATCGGTTTTGGCAAGGGAGTAATCAAAAGGGGATAATCATTTCAATAATAAATTGGTATTATCATCATCACCATCTTCATCTTCTTAATCAAATTCTTCAAGAACTTCAATTTGGTAAGTGATTCTCTTTTTAAATTAAACTTTGATTTTAAATAGATTCAAATTAGGGGTTGTATCAGTTTTGTTAATTGAATTGGTAGGCTAAGAAAGTGGAATGAGTTTTGGCATATGTTGTGAGATTGATTATTATAAAAAAATTAGGTCTTTGAAATCAAAAGAGTTGGATTGGTGAAATGGTTAGTAAAATGGTATGTTTTCTGGGTTCATTTAACAGGTTTATAGTTGTGGTAATGAAAAGAATTGAAATGGAAACGATTTGGTTTGGCGAAAATGGTCGAAAAACTGCATTTTGCTCGTTCAGGTCATATATCGCGCTGCGAATCACCCAGATAGCGCCGCGAGGTAGTAGAAAATAGGCATCGCGCTGCGACCCTCCCGGTCTCGCGCCGCGATGTAGTGTAAAATGAGAATCACGCCGCGATCCTTGGATCTCGCGCCACGAGTTTTCTATCTGTTTGACATTTTCAGTTTTCGTTAACTTGAACGTTTGAACTTGGTGAATATCGAATGGTACTTTAGACTACCTTATAATGACAATATCATTGATATTACCAACTAAAGTTAAATAAAATGAAAGGTTAAATCACATTCTCGGTTATGGCATTCTAGGGTCTATAGCTAAGTAGTTGTACGTAGGATACTTGTCGTTGTGAGCTTGGATCCTCACTATTGGTAATCATATCATAGGTTTTGGATAACGTGGAGAATTGACGGTTGATCTTCTCGAGCTACATTGCACCTTTTAGCACTTAAATCGCTAAGGTGAGTTTATGGCGCCCTTTTCCTTTTACTTTGGGCCTGAAAAGCATGTGTTATAGTATACACGATTTGTTAAATAAATGATTGTTTTGTGAGTATGCCATGTGATTTGGATACTTAGATCATTTGACTTAAATTTGCCATGTTGACGGCTGTCGAAAATGTGTATACGTGTCATTTATTAAATGTTGAATGAAATGACTTTGAATTGCCGTGTAATGGCTGATTAAAATGTTTCTTTGTGTTTGACAAACTAAAATGTTGCCCCTGTGTAGTTATCACTGTTATGAAACCCTAGTGGTTGTATTGTCAGACTTAGTTCTTGACTGTCTTGGTTATGGTCCGCACCCACTAGTAGAAGGAAATCCTGTGCGAAGCAATGTAGCATAGTGACTGATACTGTCGAACTTGGCTCCCGGCTGTCATATGCTAGTCATAAACATTGTTGTGGTGCGCACCCCATTTTAGAGGGAAATCCTGTGCGAAGCAATGTAGCATAGTGACTGATATTGTCGAACTTGGCTCCCGGCTGTCATATGCTTTAGTCGGACTTAGACCCCGGCTGTCTTGTTATGAAATATTATCAGGTTTTTGATCCTGATTGTCTTGTTGAAAATAACTACACGTCATTATGTTCTCTCAATGACGATTGAAAATTTGGTCAAACATACTGTAAACTCACCAACTATTTCGATAGTTGATCCTCTCAAATTTCATGCTTTTCAGGGAACCAACAGTAAGTATTGGAAGCGTATATGGCATTTTAGAAGCCATCTTTTGAACTTTGGACGTACAATTAGCGTCAGACTTCTGAGGACTATCGTATTATTAGTTCTAATTGTACTAGACTGTCCAAATGTTATTATTGTATTTAGTGGGCCCTTTTCCATTGAGGATAGTTTGTATCCGTGTATTGGGGTCCACATCTGAACGATTATACTTGTAATAAACTCGTATTTGGATTAATGGATGTAATCTCTATTTACCTTCTGATTAGTACGCAATTATTTGTTAACCCTGTATTTCCGCTACAACGGGGTGTGACATTTTTCAGGGTAAGAGACACTACTTTTTACATTGAACTCATACGATGGCAAGGAGAGATCACCATAGTTGTACTTCATGTCCAAATTACAGAGCACCCACTCTTTCACTGTCCCCTAGTTAATACCATTATGTAAGTTAGGTTACATAAGTATTGTATAATGTCATATTTTTCTACTTATTTTCTTGTTGTTACCATACCTCGCGTACATTAAGAGCTTTCATCACACTTTCATCGTTGGCCCAAATGGTTGCATAGTTGTAATTGTCACCCTATGGAAAATAGATTGCATTAAAGATATACATGGAGTAGAGAAGGATACAACGATCACAAAGTGAAGGAGAAAGATAGATACCCGACAAAATGTGGCATCGTCTGAAGATTTTACAGTTACCATATTTACTGTACCAGTCCGTAGAGATCTCCTGTTTCCGCTTTGTCTTGGGTTTACACTTTTGACCAAATTGGTCTCCGAATCACAATCAGGATCCAATATTTGTTCAATGTTAATGTCTTTTACACGCTGACATGAAAGAAAATAAATCATAGCAATATAGTATTAGCTATCTATGACTAATACATAAAGGAAAACTAAAGTTTAAATCAGTAGTTACAAATTATGCTTACTTGGTTAACTTGATCAAGATGCAACATGCATAGAACATTGTTAGAATTGGCTTCTGCATACTCTCCCTTACAGAGTTACAGTCATTTCTTGTTGACTGATAATTGACAAAATGAGTTAAGTTCTCAGCTCCATTTTCGTTGGTGTTGTACTATAAAACTTTTGGTGGTGTGCTTGCTTTTCTAGCACCTTGCTAGTATAATAAACTTTTCAGTTGTCCGTTCAAAAAAAAAAATATAACACATGAAAGCATGCTAAAATGGAAAGGGGATGTTACCTCAAACAGTTCCTTAGATATAAGTGCCATACCATAAGCAAATTCGAGCCTGGAGTTTATATCACCACTTTTATCAGTCAATGGGTTTCCTGCCATATATCCCGGCCTGTATATAGTTCAACAAAATCCTTGGTGAGATCCTGATGAACAATGTTTAGTTTAGTCCTGATGAACAAGTTGTGAAGTGTTGTTGAGGCTTGCAATGCTTCTTTCCGAGTGACGAGTTTTAAAGCTACCGAATCATTTTCAAGTTCATCATACATGAACCTTTTTAAATTAATAATTTATTAATTTATCGATATAATAATATCTCGTTAAATTAATAAAATATTCAGGTCCCATCAATATTAGTTTATAGAAGTTTTACTATACCATATACAAGGAAAGATAGACAAAATTATAATAGGATTATCCAAATCCAATGATATGATAGACAAAAATTTGTATGCAAAATTACCAATACTTACCATGACCACAAGTAATGTAGTGAATCAGAAGAATGACTTGGAGGGACAATCCTTATAGTTCATTTTGGTCAAAACTGGGGTTAAACAACATATACGTGTTGGCATTTTTGGTTTAACCCTATATTAAAAAATAAGCTCATGTCCGTAATTTTTGAGGCTAGGGACCAGTATTTATTATTTTTAATAGCAAATGTTTCAAACAACTTATGCACCCATGTTGGCTTCAAAGAAAAGCAATTGAGGAAAAATTTTTAATAAGAACCCTAGAATTTGAAATTACAAAGACTCTTTAATTGAAATAGGAAAAGTGATACCTTAAATGGCTTATCGGACTTTTCCCACATTTTTTGATGATTGTTATGGATTAGTTTCTAGATAAGGGGAATATGAACAGATTATCATAAGCTTTACTTTTCCCCTTATTGAAATAGAAGTAATTTTTATCCATGGATCATGTATAAAGGTAGAAGAAAAATGAAAATAAAAAATAGAAAAAGAAAAATGGTAAAAGAAGTTTTTGATGAAGGTTGAAAATGGAAAAAAGACATGCTGCCACGAGTAGCCTTTTTAAGAGAATATTAATTTTGGATCTTCTTTTATTAAAAAAAAATTACATTTACACCTCTACAATATAATCATAAGGTATCTCTAAAAACTTTGTACAATCTTAAAGTTGATAGTTGTTTTAAGACAAAAAGAGTATTGTCTTATCAGGTTTAAGACAAAACCTGATAGCCATTGGGGTGATAGCCCAGTAGTTAGGGAGTTTTTCACTTTGTGGTTTCTTCTTATGGGGTCATGAGTTCAAATCCTGTCACATGGAAATATAGTGAGGGGGCCTTAGCAATGCTATACCCATCTACACATCGGAAAGCAAACCCTTTAGGGCATTTTCAGAATTCAAACTCAGCATGGGCGCATCAAAATTGGAGGTGTTAGTCATTTATCCGCCCTGTCTTTCCAAAAAACAAAAAAACAAAACCCGGTAACCAAATGCTTGAATGCTTCTTTAGTCTTTGGAATAAGCTTATTTTCTTTAGGAGCAAAATGCCAAAGAACGTTTTGTCAGACCCAAGAATCAAGGATAGATTCTTCGTACCTACCCCTTCACCCTCCTTCTTTTCCAACGTGATCGTAATTTTTTTTTATACTCGTAGTTAATACACAGCGAATTGAATCACCGTCCCGTGCATTATCGATGATATTTTACTTTTTAGACCATTATTTTCTATTAAAAAACCTTTGTGATGCATGCTCAAATAAACAAGATATCAATAATTTAAAATGTGCAGAATGAATATTAGCTAAATATTTGTTAAATTCTAGTTGTTCCCAACAAATGAATCAAAAATTATTAAACATAGGAGTATAATCTAATTGAAGCATAACGAAATACATAAGGCTCAAATATACAGAATAACAGAAACTTACAGAGTACAAAGTGGGAATTTATAATGTAGACTACCTTGAGTCGATTTTCTTAGCTAATAACTATGTTACATTGTTACGCCCGTATTTTTTTTTTCCATACAGTCCCATTTTTAGGTCCCATTTATCTTCTTTCAAAATACATATTTGACCCGTGGCTCATTTACTGCTACGAAGCCCGTTAAGGCTCTCAATGTCGGTTATGAAATTTGACAACAACGGGACTTATAGAAGCTCCTTTTTAAAATAATCTATATGTCGTTGTGAAGAAAGGTCCATTTTTAATCCAGTTTTTTTTTTTTTTGAAAAATAACTTTCATTCACAACGACCCACTCACGCAAATAAAGAGTGACCAAAACCGATACAATTACACAAGATATACGAACGTTATACAATGGAAAAGCTAGTCCAAACTTTCCAACTAATTTTACACTTTTTCGATCTACAATTGTACCATATAAAGCTTATTGAAACAATGTCATGATATATCTTCTTTTTGAAACTCTCGTGCTTATTATTGGTTTTCACTAAAACAAGTCCTTTTTAACACCGTTTAAAAACTTCTACACAAATGGGTTATCAACTCACGCTTATTGCACACAAATCCCTTTTGACCCAAAATGCTTATACAACTTCAAAACATGTTTACATTATCAAATCACCAACTTGCCTCGGTTTCTTACTTTACACATGAATGAGTCTCTTGGCCCATTTTGACTAAAACTGAAATATTTAGGGTGCATTCAGTTGTAGAAAATGTTTTTTAGTCTTCAATTTCTAATTTTCTAGAAAATAAAATGAGTTTTTCATGTTTAAAAAACAAATGAGAATTTTGAAAACGCGTTAAAAACTAAAAAATGGAAAACAATTTGAGGTTTTCAAAATTTAAAAAATGGAAAATGAAAAGTGAATAAAATTTTTCATGGAAAACAATGTTTTCTGTATTCAAGGAAAACATTTAAGGAAAACTATGATTTGAACACGTTTTCTGTTTTCCATGTTCTCTTGGAAAACAAGGAGTGTTTTTCCCAACTAAACGCACTCATAGCTTTTGAACATTTTCAATTCATTCAAATACACTCGTTAATCTCTTTTGACACTTCAAAAACTTCATACATTTGGCACATATGACGTCTCGCCCAATTGGGTAGCTTTTATTTCTTTATTACAAGAATGTGTCACTTCATCATTTAAAATCTCTCTTAAAAAATGGAGTCAAACTTTTTTTTTAGAACGCAGAAATTTATTAATAAAGATTTCTAACAAGATGCTAGAAATCACAATACAAAGTCTAGAGATACAACAAAAAATATACAAACTAGACTCATCCTGGAACTTTAACTGCTAAAGTTGCAAAAAGGCCGCAAAAAAACTTATGCCAAATGAGTCAAGACATAAGAAGAATCCCCACCAACGAAGGCCGAGCCATCGGTTTTCACTCCGTGGTGTTTTTGATGCAACCCCAAACAAGTTCTAAGGAGAAAACAAGATACGACCCATAAGATCAAAACCATAACTAACTAGTCAAAGAGGACATGCATCCCAAGCTTCCCACGAAGAATGATGTTTTCTATCTCTATTATGGATCCAAAGAAAAGAGAGAGACTAAATGATCAAAAAAAGGGTTACTTTGATAAGACGATTTTAAAAAGTTTTTAACATGTCGAATAGTTTTTAATTACTTATCACAAAGTTTTCTACTGTCCATCTGATAATTTAAACTAATACAAATAAGTCAGCTTCAAATCTAAAAAATCATATAATAACATAAGAAATAAACCTCATAATATTATTAGTTACTAATAATACTCAATACAAGTCCAGTGGCTTTAGCCCAGTGACATTCGGCAGGTGTGATATGGACCACGTACCGGACGAGTACGTCGCCGGTTCGATTCTCACCACGGGGTTTTCCTCAATTATTTGGGTTTTCCTTCTGAAGGTATAAAGTATATGATCGCGTCGCAGTCACCGATAGCAAAAAGTGGCATTGTGATGAGTGATCCTAATTGCGTTTAAAAAAAAGTAAAATATACTCGATACTAGTTTCACGTAAATTTATTTATTTTTAACACGGATAAATATTCAAAAGTCCCATTTCCCTATAAAATTGCCACATATTACCAACGAATAGTACGACTCGTGAGATACATTCACCGACCCATTTCATTTCACAAAATATAAAATAAATCAAACGACTACTAACATTTGAAATTTTGAATAACAAATTGACTATGAATATGAATACGAATAAAGTATTCAACCACAAATAAAATAATAAAAATAAATTCAAATTCCTAGCTATAAACTGAAACAATTAATAAACATAACGGTCATACTAATGAATAACTCATAATCTAAAATTCAATCTTATTAGAAACAAACAATCTAGATCATATCCATGAAATATAGTAGTTACTACTGAATTGGATACTTGCCAGGATGATCGGCTGCTCTAAGAGTCTTGTCGATGAGTTTTTGAGCTTGACGACTACGCATTTGGATTTTAACACTGCTACTTTTATCCATTTTTGCATACGGTTTCTTCCATTTCTTTCTCTTCAATCCACCAAAATCTCAAACTGATTTGCCATTAGTTTTGATAATCAATTTCTATCAATATGAATAATTGTGTGTGTGTGTACTTATATTTATATATGAATTTATGAATATGAATGTATGTGCAGTGTATGTGTTTTTGTAAATAGAAGAATAAGTTACATCATATGTACATGGTTTTTAGCTATTTATAGACTTCTTGATGTTGATTCAAATACATAATTTTGTTTCATTTTAGTCCTTGTAGTATGATACAATGTACATGCATAAAATATAAGGATTAAGGCACCAGAGTGTAACCAACTATGAGCGAATGGTTATGTAATGTAGTGACCTACGAAAGTGTTAAATTGATGTAAGAACCTCTCTGTTATGTTCACTCGATGTATGCTATCGTGTTACTCCGACGACTTTATACTCCGGCTAATTTCCGGCACTATCTTCGGTAACATCAATTTTTTCCGGAGAGCAAATATGAAACTGTAACTCAATGTCTAACTTCCATCCCGAACACAATTCAACACTAGATATAGATAGATGCATATATACATTTATTGATTTCAGAACACGATTCAATAATAATGATATAACTTCCATTTCTAAACTTTGAAACTAGATATAGATAGATGTATATATACATTTATAAATGCACTGTACGTAGCTATGGTCCTCCTCTTCGAGAACAAATCCCAAATCTTATTCCTAAAATCAATTTCATTTCATTTCTTCTGCATTCAAAAATAAACAAATTTTCATATCACATCACAAAATTGAACACCATTTTCATTTCATTACACATACATATACGAAAACTATATCATATATCTATATCTATCTACCCACCATCCAATCAAAATCCCCTTCAAAGCCCTTGTTTGTTTCTTCATTCCAAGATCTCCAAAACAAGATCAGGTAATGATAATAACAATCATTTTTCCATCTTTCACTTTTTGATGGTGACAAACCCTAATACCCAAATTGGATTGTGTTATGATCACCCCATCATCGTTAACCATAAAGATCCGGCCATCCCATCCCCACCACCATCAAGATCCAGCAACGTTGGTTTACAATGGGGTAAAAAGGGGGGATTTTGACAGAGGATGACGACGGTGGTTGTTGTTAGTATATGATCACGTAAAATGAACGTATGTCCGGAAAGTATTTAAGCCTACGGGGTCACACGTCTCGACACAAATGTAATTATAATTAATTAATATAATTAATGTAATTTATTAATTAATTAGATCACGAAAATCTAACGGTCGTCCGTTAAATGTTAAATAGTTAACGGTACTTAACTGACGGACTTAACGGAGGAGATAATTAATTGTAAATAATTACAATTAAGAAAACAATTAGGAAACCCTCTAGAATGTTCTCTAGAGGGGACGGCCACAAGGGGAGGGGGGTTTTCCAAAACCCTAAACTTGGTCATCAAGTTAACCTAATCCTATAAATAGAGGCCTAAGCTAATTGTTTTTAGGATTCAATCCTAAAGGTTATCAAGAACCCTAAATCTCCTCCCTCTCTCTCTCTAATTTTGGTCATAAAACCGAAATCACAAACCCTTTTAGGGTTCTTGGTGGTTTCGACCAAAGCAAGGAATAAGGAGAAGCCAATCGTTGCCGGTTCGTGATCAAGTGCTAGCACGCATACATTGGAGTGTCGTGTGTGCAAACGTAGAGGGATTTACTTCAAATCCTTTTAAAGTTCTTCACTTTATCATCTTCAATTAAAGGTATATGCTTTCTCTCTTGGTTAATTAATTAACTACATAGTTTAATCTTCCGTTGTGTGCTTTGTGATTTAAAAAGATAATTTGTTATACATTCCAACAGTGGTATCACGAGCCTACTATGTATGTTTTTTGATTACCAATTAGATCAAAACTTGAAGGGGGGTTAGGGTTCTTGAGCTTTATTTTTTTCGAATTTATATATATATTTAAATTAATTTTTGTAATTTAATTACATTATTTAAAAAGGAAACAAATAATATTATATTATTTAATATATATACTTCGAAATTCTGGAAAAAATAAATAAAAAAAAAATTGTTTTTTTTTTGAAGTTTCCTAATCCAAGTTTTGATTAATTACATGTTTATTTGATAAATTGCATGTATTTATGGTATACCTTTAATTATTTAATTGTTAAATAGAAGTAAAAATCATGAATTTTTCATGCAAATTATTCATGGTTATTACTTAGATATATTGATATGAAATCTTGATCATTAGGGTTAATTATGCTAGATAATTGAATAACTAATTGTGTGACAATGTGATTAAGTTTTGTGAAAATCCCTGTTTGACACCAGTTCACTAAAACGATCATAATCTAATCAACCGTAAGGAGTTGGAAGCTGAAATCTTTACAGTAGATGATTGACTCATAGGGCTACAACTTTTATGTTTTGTGCTAAGCCCAGTTCGGCCTTCTTCAAGGCCAGATTTGGTCGTGAAGCTGCTGGATTTGCCAGATCAGCACCTTGTTATTTATGGTAGATAATTTGTTATAGAAATTTTGGCTTACGCAATCAAGGCAACTTGATGAATGTGGTCTCTTTCCATATGAAAGAGGAGCCAATCTTATACCATAGTGACCAAAATTAGGTTGATTACCTTAATTGTTAAGTTGTAAATTTAGTAAGTTTAATTTTGCCTTTTATGAAAATTGTGTGCAAAAATTGTTTTTGGAAAAATAAACTTGACTAAATTATATCGAAATAAGATTTTGTTTATAAAATTGGTGCCCTAAAATCAAAAGATACACCGGCTCACCCATTTGAACAAACTCTAAGAGAGGTATAAGTCGGAGTGCGCTAGCCTTCTAAAAGGGCGGGTTTTTAATTGCGTCCATCGCAAACCTTTGCCCTTGCGCTTCTTTGTGCGTTCAAATGGAGCTACCGAGCTCTTTTGTATTTAAAGGCAATAAAAATGAGTTTTATAAACATATTATGTTTAGAAGATATGCATGAATCTTCAAACATAACTTTTTGATCACACATCAAATTGATTGACCCAATGAACTTAAGTCATTGCCATCCAACTCGTAAAGGACACTTGTGGCTATTGTTTTACTCACTGGTACACAGTAGTGAAATGGCAGTTGCATGGTAAATCCCACTCACTGGTACACAGTGTGAAATGGCAGTTGCATGGTAAATCCCACTCACTGGTACACAGTAGTGAAATGGCAGTTGCATGGTAAATCCCACTCACTGGTACACAGTAGTGAAATGGCAGTTGCATGGTAAATCCCACTCACTGGTACACAGTAGTGAAATGGCAGTTGCATGGTAAATCCCACTCACTGGTACACAGTAGTGAAATGGCAGTTGCATGGTAAATCCCACTCACTGGTACACAGTGGTGAAATGGCAGTTGCATGGTAAATCCCATTCACTGGTACACAGTGGTGGACAAATTTGCGTGTTCTTGGTTGGACGACTTAAAGCGAGTTAAGCGGTGAGACCTTGACCCGTGGCAAAAGATGGGACAAAACATGACTACAAATCACTTGATGAATCGAGTGTTATTTGTAAGTCCCATTCTTACTAGGAATTGCACATGTAATGCAATTACTGCTCGTCACTTACCTTTTGAGTGCAATCATTTCTAGCAGATCAACTGATGAAATGATTGTATGTCAATTGGATCCTAGCCTTAATGAAATTAATTGTTTATTTTATAAACATTGGGTAATTGATTTCTTAAGGATTTATTATCGAAAATACTGATTTTTGAACTTAATCTGTTTTGTAGATGGCAATGAATCCTTCCACAAACACCAATGCTTTTCGGCAAATGTTTGAAAGAGAAAAGCTTAATGGATCAAATTTCAATGACTGGTATCGTCAACTGAGAATTGTTCTGAGAGTTGAAGAACGCATGGATGTCATTGAAAAGCAATGGCCAGCTGAACCGACTGCTGAATCAACAGCAGCTGAAAGAACTGAATATAGAGTTCAATACACTAGATTCAATGAAGTTTGTTGTTTGATGCTTGCGAGCATGTCTCCCGAGCTTCAGAAACAATTCGAGAATTACACTCCATATGATATGATCAGAGAACTTAGATCCTTGTATGAAAAACAAGCTGGAGTGGAACTATTCGACTTAGTCGTGGAACTCCATGACATGAAACTTGAATCTGGGAAATCGGTTAGCAGTCATGTGCTCAAGATGAAGAGCATTTTTGACAAATTGGATTCGATGGAGTACGCTTATCATAAAGAGGTAAAAGTTGGTATGATTCTCAAATCCCTTACTAAGGAATTTGAGGGCTTTGTGCAAAACTATACCATGCACTCTATGAAAAAGAGCGTCACTGAACTTCATGCTATGCTCATTGAATATGAGAAGACGATTCCAAAGAAGGCCAATGACCCAAATGTTCTTATGATAAGAGGGGGTCGGATCCAGAAAGCTAAGAAATCGCACCAAGCTAAAGGCAAGTTTGATGGTAAAGGCAAGGGTAAGCAAGCTGCTTATGCTTCCAAACCAAAGAAAACCCCTCCGGCTAAGAAAGAGCATCCGGCAAAAGACCAGACCTGTCATCATTGTAATGAAGTCGGGCACTGGAAGAGGAACTGTCCCAAGTATCTTGCCGAGTTGAATGTGAAGAAGAAGCAAGCTAGCAGTGCTAGTGCTTCAGGTATCTTCACCATTGAATTATTTTCCTTTACTAAGCGTAAATCATGGGTTTATGACACTGGCTGTGGAACTTATATCTGTAATGAATTACAGGCACTTAGAAAAAGGAGGAAGCTGAAGCCCGGAGCTTTGCAGCTGTTCGTGGGCAATGGTCTACCAGCACTTGTTGAAGCTATTGGAGAATATCATTTAGTTCTTCCTTCCGGTTTAATTATTGTTTTGGACAATTGTCATTATGCACCATCTATTACTAGAGGTGTAGTTTCAGTTTCTTTGTTGAAAGACAACGGATTCATTAATGTTTTTAATGATAATGGTATTTCAGTTTCTAAAAATAATGTTCATTATTTTGATGCTATTGTTTGTGATGGTATTTATGAAATTGATATGCGTGGTTGTGATTCAAATAATTCAATGTATAATGTTAGCAAAAGAGCCAAGACTAACTTGGACTCTACCTATCTGTGGCACTGTCGTCTTGCACACATTGGCAAAAATCGCATCGAAAGACTTCAACGTGAAGGGATCTTACAATTAAATGATGAATCATTTGATAAATGCGAGTCATGTGTTTCTGGCAAGATGACAAGAAAACCTTTTCAGCATAAACCGGAAAGGGCTAAAGATCTTCTTGGACTCATTCATACCGATGTTTGCGGCCCATTTAGACATGTGTCAAGAAAAGGAGCTAGCTACTTCATAACTTTTACGGATGATTTCAGTCGTTATGGTTATGTTTACTTGCTTAAACATAAACATGAAGTGTTTGAAACATTCAAAGAGTTTAAAAATGAAGTAGAAAATCAACTCGGCAAAACCATCAAGATTCTTCGTTCAGATCGAGGTGGTGAATACTTAAGCCAAGAGTTTAAGGATTATCTGAAAGCGTGTGGAATTGTCCAACAGCTTACTCCTCCATACACTCCTCAACATAATGAAGTGTCTGAAAGGAGAAATCGAACCTTGCTAGACATGGTGAGATCTATGATGACCCTTACGACTCTCCCATTTTTGTTTTGGGATTATGCTCTAGAGACTGCTGTACGCATTCTCAATATGGTTCCAACTAAGAAGGTTGACAAGACACCATATGAATTATGGCATGGAAATATCCCTAATCTGTCTTACTTAAGAGTCTGGGGATGTGAGACACTTGTGAAGCGCGATACGCCTGACAAACTTGAACCCGGAACTACTAAGTGCATCTTTGTCGGATACCCTAAGGAAACGATGGGTTACGACTTCTATAATCCCGTCACAAACACTGTTCGCGTTGCTCGATATGCTGAATTCTTTGAAAAGAAATTAGCTCAAGAGAACAGTGGGAGGGTTGTAGAACTTGATGAGACTCAAGAGGAAGATGTGTCACCTTCTGAAGCTCCTAGCAATCATCAACTTGGGGGGGGGGAAATGTTCAAAGTGATGAACCTCAAGTCGATGATAATGAAGCGATTCCACTTCGTAGGTCCGAAAGGACAAGACGTCCTACTGACAGATTATGTCTGATGGTAGAAGAAAACGTTTTAGGAGATCTCGATGAGCCTCCAAATTTCAAAGCTGCATTATCAGATCCGGAATCTGACAAATGGCTTGAAGCTACGAAGGTGGAAATGAAATCCATGAAAGACGATCAAGTCTGGAGCTTGGTTGATCTTCCACAAAATGCTCAAACTGTTGGGTGTAAGTGGATCTTCAAGAAGAAGACGGACATGGATGGAAATGTACACACCTATAAAGCTCGTCTCGTGGCGAAAGGTTATACTCAACGTTTCGGTGTTGACTATGATGAGACCTTTTCTCCAGTTGCGGACATTAGAGCTATTAGGATTCTCTTAGCCATAGCTGCGTACTATGACTTTGAGATATGGCAAATGGATGTTAAGACTGCCTTCTTAAATGGTTACTTGGATAAAGAAGTCTATATGGATCAACCTGAAGGTTTTATTGATCCAAAACATCCCAACAAAGTATGCAAGCTTCAATGGTCCATTTATGGACTAAAGCAAGCATCAAGAAGTTGGAACAAGCGGTTTGATGAAGAAATCAAAAAGTTTGGTTTCGTTTAAAATCCCGATGAGCCATGTGTATATCGCAAAGTTAGTGGGAGTAATGTTACTTTCCTTGTCTTGTATGTTGATGACATATTGATCATAGGAAAACACATTCCAATGTTGCAAGATGTTAAATCCCATCTTGGAAAGTGTTTTGCCATGAATGATTTAGGAGAAGCGGCATTTATTCTTGGAATCAAGATCTACCGAGATAGGTCAAAGCGATTAATTGGACTAAGTCAAAGTGCTTATATTGATAAGGTCTTGAAGCGATTCAAGATGGAGAATTCTAAGCGTGGGTTTACACCTATGCAAGAAGGACTTAGTTTATCTGTCAAACAGGGTGCTAATACACCTAATGAGGTGGAGCGTATGCGAAGAGTCCCTTATGCTTCGGCTGTGGGATCAATTATGTATGCGGTTAGATGCACTAGACCTGATGTGGCGTTCGCGCAAAACATCGTTAGCCGATATCAACAGAATCCAGGTGAAAGTCACTGGACTGCTATTAAGAACATTCTGAAGTACCTACGGGCTACTAAAGATATGTTTTTGGTGTATGGAGGAAATCCAGACTTAGAGCTCAAAGTGACCGGATACTGTGATGCTGGATTTCAAACTGATAGAGATGACACGAAGTCTCAGTCAGGATTCGTCTTCATTCTTAATGGAGGTGCTGTGGATTGGAAAAGCAAGAAGCAAACCACAGTTGCCATGTCTGCAACAGAGTCTGAGTACATTGCCGCCTCAGAAGCCGCAATGGAAGCAGTCTGGATAAGGAAGTTCATTAGCGGGCTTGACGTGATCCCCTCAAGTGACTTACCCACTGATATGTACTGTGATAACACTGGTGCATTAATCATTGCCAACGAGCCCGGAGCTCAGAAAGGTGCCAGACATTATGCTAGAAGATATCACTATGTTCGTGAGCAGATCGAACTAGGAGAGATCAAATTACTCAAAGTTCACACAAATTTTAACTTAGCTGATCCTTTCACAAAAGCTTTGGCTAGGCCCAAGCTTGAAAGGCATGCCGAGGGCATGGGACTTAAATTAGCTAGTTATTTCATGTAAATCTGTTGTTTCGGTATTTGGATAAGGGATGTTAAACAATTTATATTTTCTATAATGAAATAAAGTACTTGATATGTTTGATTTCATTTAATATTAATTGTATCCTATATTTGCATGTTTAATCCTTGAATATTTTATTAAATATTCTAAAATGTCCATTGTCGATTAATTATATGGGAATATAATTAAACTAAGACAAATCTGAGCGATTGGTTATATTCTTTGAATATATAATGGCTGGTCCCACCAAACTCACATGGTATCCATATGATGCATATCGGACTACCCCACTAACGAATTCATCACTTTATGGATCGGCGTCATTAAGTGAAATTTGTAAATGGTTACTTTATTGATCCTTTGACTTGAGATACAAGCAGGTCAGCATGTATGGATTGCACTTACTTGATATAGTTATAACTCTCCTGAATAAGGGAGTAAATAAAGGGCTATTTTCAGAAAGTGTAGTGAAGTATGATGACTGACACGTGTAGTCAATACAGGATTTGTTCCTCCAACTAAAAGTTGCAGAATGATACCACTGGGCCCCTCATTGGGACTATTTAAGATGTTTACATGTCCATGTCCAAATAAATCCAGATGTGTCTCGATTATGTTTGGTAATCTTAAGTAGTGATGAAATGAGAAACAGAATCGTTAAATCATGAAATGACATTGATCCATATTCATGTTTAACACGGTATCTGAACAAAGGGATAATAAATGCCACAACCATTTAAATATACTTTAAGAAACTATACTTAAATATTTCTGGGAGCATTGGCGTGTTGCTAGACGCTAACCAATGTTATTACCTTCATTTGTTACGAGCTCAAGTGGGAGCTGTTAGTATATGATCACGTAAAATGAACGTATGTCCGGAAAGTATTTAAGCCTACGGGGTCACACGTCTCGACACAAATGTAATTATAATTAATTAATATAATTAATGTAATTTATTAATTAATTAGATCACGAAAATCTAACGGTCGTCCGTTAAATGTTAAATAGTTAACGGTACTTAACTGACGGACTTAACGGAGGAGATAATTAATTGTAAATAATTACAATTAAGAAAACAATTAGGAAACCCTCTAGAATGTTCTCTAGAGGGGACGGCCACAAGGGGAGGGGGGTTTTCCAAAACCCTAAACTTGGTCATCAAGTTAACCTAATCCTATAAATTGAGGCCTAAGCTAATTGTTTTTAGGATTCAATCCTAAAGGTTATCAAGAACCCTAAATCTCCTCCCTCTCTCTCTCTAATTTTGGTCATAAAACCGAAATCACAAACCCTTTTAGGGTTCTTGGTGGTTTCGACCAAAGCAAGGAATAAGGAGAAGCCAATCGTTGCCGGTTTGTGATCAAGTGCTAGCACGCATACATTGGAGTGTCGTGTGTGCAAACGTAGAGGGATTTACTTCAAATCCTTTTAAAGTTCTTCACTTTATCATCTTCAATTAAAGGTATATGCTTTCTCTCTTGGTTAATTAATTAACTACATAGTTTAATCTTCCGTTGCGTGCTTTGTGATTTAAAAATATAATTTGTTATACATTCCAATAGTTGTTTGGGTGGCGGCTGACATTTGTTTATTTTATTTGTGGCAGTCAGCGGTGGCACGTGTCCGGATGTGGAGATGGTGGAGAGATGGTCGCACCTCTTGAATGGAAGAAAAAATGAGACCGAGACCACCCACTACAACTTTGTCGGAGTCTAAGACCATCCACCATCCGCTCGTCGCAGTTCACAACCCACAACCGTAACCATGACCTTACAACAGGTCAACCGGTACATGAAAAGAACAAAAATGAGAGGTTCTTACATATAGCTAGTTATAAAGATCACTACATAACATAACCATTCAGTCATAGTTGGTTACACTCCAGTGCCATAATCCCTAAAATATACTATATCTCTTCAAGTCACAGGGATGGCGAGATCCTTTTGACTTAAATGTATGCGGTACAATTTAGAGTCTCGCTACTGTATACGAACCTTATTATCAAGATGTTACCTAACGAAGATTATTATCCAAGGCCTCTTTTACATACATAATTATATGTTTCAATCTTCCTTATATTCATCAGGAAATCCGTAAGTTCGTTTTATAAAGTCATAAATAGAAAGTGAAAACAAATTGATGAATTAAAAAAAAACAAAACAAATCAAATTAAAACTGGACCGAACTTTGTGGTTTAAATGGTCTTGTTGAACTAATTTAACGCGCGACTTGGGCTCAAACGGCCTAAACGAAAATGGATTTTATAAAATAAAAAAGAAAAACCTTATGGGGTTTTAATCTTTTGGGAGATTATTATGAAAATAATATTGTGTATAAATAACCGTATGTGTTTGACCTTTTTTCTTTTTTTTTAGATCCATTAAGTTATAAATTGACTGTTTGTATAACGAATCATTGGATATACTTTTGTAAAATATTTATTTCTTTTTAAATTGAGATTTCGAAATCAAATACAAACAAAACGAATGAATTCAAGATTCAATAGTGGTGCTCTTCGACGATTGTGTTTGTGATGATGGTTTTCATCAACGATTGCAACAACAATGTCTTGAAAGAGGTTCAACATAGTTAAAACCAGGATAGGTAAACCGATTACAGTTGTTACGTGCAGAGAAATTTGGCCAGTTTTTAGCCCAAATTCAAGTAAATGGATATAAAATTGAGGTTTTCCTTATTCAAATTATTCGAACAAGACGAGTCTTGTTAACTTAGATATATGCGGCCTAACCGGATAATCCCATGGCCGTTTTGAACCTTCGTCCGAGCACCCTATTGACACATCTAGCAAGATTCGAACTTAAGACTTGTAAAAATCATCAGATGTTACCCTCTAGGCCACCTTAAAATAAGAAAAAACAAAATGTTAACCTCTAGGCCAACTTAAAGGTGGTTTACTGTAACATCCGTCAATTTTGACCGTTTGACTTTTTACGTAATTTGACTCACAACTTAAATTATTAATGTAAATGTTTTGTTTTGAGACATTATGACTAGTGATGTGCTTGACGGGTCAAATTATCGACTTATTATGTGACACGATAACTAACGATGATTAAATAAACTAGAAGTGTAGACGAGTCAACCCGTGGGTCAAACCCACAACCCATGATCCAAGAACTTACCCCAACCCTATCCCCACCCAACCTTATCCAATCCTCTATCCATTCATTCTTACTCTTCTCTTTCTCTCTCTTTTCCTCTTGCAGAACACACACATAATCTCACTCTCTCTCTAAATTTTTGCAACATTTATTGTGATTCAAGCAAGATTTGTGTTAAAATCATCATCCTCATCATCAACTTCATAACATATCAAAAGATTGGGTTGTCAAAGGGCAAGGAAACCTCTTAATTAGCTAAATTTCGGATTTGGTCATTTGAAGGAAGATTTGGTAAGTAAAACTCAACTCAAATTTATCATTTCATGTTATTAAACATGTTTCTAAGTCAAATCTTGTGAGTCTTGGTCAATTTCGGGTCAAATGGGTTTCTAGGGTTTCAATTAGGGTTTAGAAATGGGTCAAACGATTTGGGCATGGATTTGACCTTATAGATCGAGTTTGTGATGTGGGTTATGTCCCTTTATGCTTGAAAATGAGTTTGGAAGTGTCACTTGGTCGAAATTGAGGTCAAAATGAGTTTGGAAGTGTCACTTGGTCGAAATTGAGGTCAAAATGGAGTTTTGGTGTGAATTGGGTCGTATTTGGCTTGTTGGTAGCTGCTGGTTTTGGCGGATGATGACGTCCCCGGCGGACGATGTGAACACATCATCCGCCAAAATCTGTCCTCCCCGGATCTCGTCGACTACTTTTCGTTTCCCGCTTCGTCCTACATTCAATTGACTTGTAACTTTCAAGGAAGCCTTATATCATCATTCTAAGGTCAACAAAATTGTTAAAACTCATTTCCAAACACCTTTGATTTTCATGTCAAATTTTGGTGCTAAGTCATTGAACCGTGTTTAACCAAAACTCTTCAATTGTCGTTTAAACGTTCTCGAATCACTTCTAAAACACCTTGGAGGAAGTTGTGGTATTGTATAACTAGTGTTGACCATGAATTGTATTGTGACACATATTGTTAGGTTGTGGACATTTGACGATCGTTGGACAACTTTAACTTGATTATAACTTCTTATTGCCGATCAAGGTGAGTTCCGTAGCTCCCTACTCGATTGAGATTCGGGCTGGAAAGTGCACACATACTTGTTTGATTGATTTATGATGTTTTAGTGATTTGCATGCATTATACTTTGATGTTGTCAACACGTATGAAATCTTATTACTCGCATTTCCATTATTTGTGTATTCTTGGTTGATGGTTGGCTTATTGATTTACGGTTGACTACTTACTTGGTTGATTTTGCATTCGATTATGATTTTATCTGGTTGTTAGGTTAGTTGTGCATACATGGAAGTCGATTATGCCTTCAAAGGGTTATAGATGTGGTGGGAAGGCTGCGGGTGACCCTATATATAAGCATCTATGATTCGATGAAAGTAGAATCCTCCGAAGTGTATGTACATGTTGTTTTGGTTGGACTTGGGGAAACCGATCTATGGTTGTCGGTTGAATGTTGACTTGTGGTTGGACTTGGGGAAACCGATCTATGGGAGTCGGTTGGATGCTTGATTTGTGGTTGGACTTGGGGAAACCGATCTATGGGAGTCGGTTGGATGCTTGATTTGTGGTTGGACTTGGGGAAACCGATCTATGGGAGTCGGTTGGATGCTTGATTTGTGGTTGGACTTGGGGAAACCGATCTATGGGAGTCGGTTGGATGCTTGATTTGTGGTTGGACTTGGGGAAACCGATCTATGGGAGTCGGTTGGATGCTTGATTTGTGGTTGGACTTGGGGAAACCGATCTATGGGAGTCGGTTGGATGCTTGATTTGTGGTTGGACTTGGGGAAACCGATCTATGGGAGTCGGTTGGATGCTTGATTTGTGGTTGGACTTGGGGAAACCGATCTATGGGAGTCGGTTGGATGCTTGATTTGTGGTTGGACTTGGGGAAACCGATCTATGGGAGTCGGTTGGATGCTTGATTTGTGGTTGGACTTGGGGAAACCGATCTATGGGAGTCGGTTGGATGCTTGATTTGTGGTTGGACTTGGGGAAACCGATCTATGGGAGTCGGTTGGATGCTTGATTTGTGGTTGGACTTGGGGAAACCGATCTATGGGAGTCGGTTGGATGCTTGATTTGTGGTTGGACTTGGGGAAACCGATCTATGGGAGTCGGTTGGATGCTTGATTTGTGGTTGGACTTGGGGAAACCGATCTATGGGAGTCGGTTGGATGCTTGATTTGTGGTTGGACTTGGGGAAACCGATCTATGGGAGTCGGTTGGATGCTTGATTTGTGGTTGGACTTGGGGAAACCGATCTATGGGAGTCGGTTGGATGCTTGATTTGTGGTTGGACTTGGGGAAACCGATCTATGGGAGTCGGTTGGATGCTTGATTTGTGGTTGGACTTGGGGAAACCGATCTATGGGAGTCGGTTGGATGCTTGATTTGTGGTTGGACTTGGGGAAACCGATCTATGGGAGTCGGTTGGATGCTTGATTTGTGGTTGGACTTGGGGAAACCGATCTATGGGAGTCGGTTGGATGCTTGATTTGTGGTTGGACTTGGGGAAACCGATCTATGGGAGTCGGTTGGATGCTTGATTTGTGGTTGGACTTGGGGAAACCGATCTATGGGAGTCGGTTGGATGCTTGATTTGTGGTTGGACTTGGGGAAACCGATCTATGGGAGTCGGTTGGATGCTTGATTTGTGGTTGGACTTGGGGAAACCGATCTATGGGAGTCGGTTGGATGCTTGATTTGTGGTTGGACTTGGGGAAACCGATCTATGGGAGTCGGTTGGATGCTTGATTTGTGGTTGGACTTGGGGAAACCGATCTATGGGAGTCGGTTGGATGCTTGATTTGTGGTTGGACTTGGGGAAACCGATCTATGGGAGTCGGTTGGATGCTTGATTTGTGGTTGGACTTGGGGAAACCGATCTATGGGAGTCGGTTGGATGCTTGATTTGTGGTTGGACTTGGGGAAACCGATCTATGGGAGTCGGTTGGATGCTTGATTTGTGGTTGGACTTGGGGAAACCGATCTATGGGAGTCGGTTGGATGCTTGATTTGTGGTTGGACTTGGGGAAACCGATCTATGGGAGTCGGTTGGATGCTTGATTTGTGGTTGGACTTGGGGAAACCGATCTATGGGAGTCGGTTGGATGCTTGATTTGTGGTTGGACTTGGGGAAACCGATCTATGGGAGTCGGTTGGATGCTTGATTTGTGGTTGGACTTGGGGAAACCGATCTATGGGAGTCGGTTGGATGCTTGATTTGTGATTTGAATTGGGGAGACCGACTATGGGAGTCGGTTGGTGGACTGTTTGATGTGAAACGGACATGAACACCAGAGTATATAGACGTATATATCTCGATGATTTGAGATGCCACATTTGTCATGGTGATGACATGTGTGTATTGTTGCATTGATGAAACGGACATGAACACCAGAGTATATATAGACGTATATATATCTCGATGATTTGAGATGCCACATTGGTCATGGTGATGGCATGTGAGTATCGTTGCATTGAGGGCGTTGTATGGCATACACAACACATTGGTTGAGACTAGCATTACTTGCATACGATCATTTGCATACTTCATATATGGCATACTTCATTCATCTCACGCCATACTTGTACGATTACTTGTTGGACTAGTGTAACACCCTGATGAGCTATGGTGGGATTGCACCAAGACCGATCTCAATTATATAATATATGTTGTGTGGCTCTTGATAAAAACCCTAGCGAAGCTTAAGGCAAAACAAGCTGGATCTCGACGGGGTTGAGGGAAAGACAAGAAAGATATAAATTAACTAATATATATATAAGAAATCAAAGTGTAAATCTTTCAAGGAAAGAAAGGAAGTCAAAACTTCCTTTTGGATCGACCAACCCTCCAGCGAAGTGTAGGAAAGAAAGAAAGAAAAGAAGAGAGGTTAAGTGGGGCCCACTGGCAAGCTTTGAGTCTCCATTCTTTTATAAACTAATAAGTATATATATATATATATAGTGAAGGGATCAAGTGAGAACAACATATATGGTGAGAACCATTAAAAAATCATCTCTAAGGGCTTTGCCCTTAGAGTTAAGGGCTACGCCCGTACCGTATACAACCGCCACCATCTCTTGGATCGCCGCCCATCAAATCCATACCATTCCCATATGCGTCCGGTGACAACCCCTTTAGAACGGATAAGGGCAACGCCCGTACCGTATCCATACGTTTTCTTAACACGTAACCCATATGATTTTTTACAAAATTTTTTTTTTTTTTTTTTGGAATGGGTTTTTGTTAAAAGAAAATAAAAAACAAAAAAAAGTTTCAAAAAATGAAAAATAAAAATTAAAAAAATAAAAAACCACACAAAAAAGAAGAAAGAGGGAGGGAAACTAGTGGTTCTCACGGTTCTCTCCATATTTGTTGTTCTCACGTTAACC
This sequence comes from Erigeron breviscapus, assembly GCA_034093135.1. Lineage (NCBI taxonomy): Eukaryota > Viridiplantae > Streptophyta > Magnoliopsida > Asterales > Asteraceae > Erigeron > Erigeron breviscapus. Next base: position 43,627,763 of record CM067172.1, read on the forward strand.
CTACCCTATATATATATATACACATTTTATATAGAAATCGAAGTGAAGACTAGATAATATATAAATATACATATGTTTATATATAAATCGAAGTAAAGCCTGGATAAAGCCTAAAATGGCGAGGCTTCAATGTCTATGTTGAACCCCTGTCTAAGGCTTCAAGGTCTAGAACCTCCAGCGATGCTTAGAGCCAGCCAAAGGAAAAGAGAGAGAAGGAAGCGAGCCTTCAGTGGAGTTTCACTCTCTTGCATTGCTTATATCTTGGAGAGTCTTGGAATAGGACCCCCTCTCTTACTCGGCGAAGTTAAGAGAGAATATGGGACCTGGGAGAGTTTCCAGCGGACCTCAGGAAGGAGACAAAAGTTGTCGAGCTTTAGCAAAGAAAGAGAGAATGGTGGAACTTCTAAGGAGAGAGAATCGGCCTCTAAGCAAAGCTTAGGAAAATAAAAGAATATTGAAGCCTAGAGGGGGACCAGCCGATGTAAAGCTTAGGAAATAAAATAATACCGAATTCTGGAGGTGGGCCCCTTGCGAAGTGTAAGAGAGGCAGAAGCTAACAATAACTAATTGACAAAATAGTCCACCAAGGCAGGAGGTTGTCGAGAGGTATTCCAAGAGTAGCAAAATTATATTAACAAGAAGGTATTTTCAACTTGTCACATGCGAAAGTATGGCTGAGAGTAAATTCTGCCGAGAGGATAAATGGGCTTAAGGCCCAACATAACATGGCAGCTACTCTAAAAGCCCAATAAACTGAAAGTGTGGTGGGATGTCGAGAGCTACACGAGGCTGAACCAGACTTTTTCAGTGTATAAAAATATATAATACATATTCGAAGTTGTGAGCATGTCGGGAGTGAAACCTCGATATACATATATATTATGTAAAAGTATATATGCATAACATGACAAGTGCTAGTTGGGAGTACTCTTCGACAGGAGCTAGTCGGGAGCTTACTCCTTGGCAGGAGCTCTTGAGAGTATCAAAGGCAAAGGTTAATGTGGCTATGTCCACTTTCCATGATATACTTGTCACACAAAGACTGTATAAATAATATATTTATGATTGGACATTAAAGGTGGTTCCCGAAGGTTCTATTCCTCGTACGCTCTCTTTTTGGGTCAAGTCCTGCTAATGGAGACCCATATCTGACAAGGGCCCAAAATACGATGTTGCCCTAATTGAAAGGCTATAAATACCCCTCATTTTTAGTTGTCAAAAGGACAATACATTCGATACAACATACACACACATTCAATTCATCATTCATATCAAAAACACACACATCCTTCTAGAGAGGGAAACCAAGAGCTTTCTCACTCTAGGTTATCCTTTTATCACCTTAGGTTCGTGAAGAACTTAGTAGGTTTGCACTCTATAATTGAGGAGATTAAAAGGATAACACGGTTAAAACCCCATTGTGATTGAGCTCAACATCTCATGCTCAAACATTGGCGCCATCCGTAATTTACTGATTACTGACGGTTTTTTTGTATTTACGAAGCAAAAATCATCTTTTTTCTTGTTTCAATCTTGTTTGTTTCTTAGCTTCACATGGCTGAGAAATTCACTCCTATTTCTAAGGTTGTACCATCTGGGTTGGGGAAAGGTGTTGATGGAGGTGAATCCCTCAGTAATCAATCTGGAAATCTCTGAGATCTCTAATGTTCAAAGTGTCTCTGGTGAAAAATTTCCAGATTTTGGTCCTAGATCTAGTGAAGTGGTGACAAATGCAACCAATGTTGTTTCTGGTGGTGGTTCTAAGCTACCACCCAAGGTAGGCTTTGCATCTAGCCTTGGGTCTGGTAGTGTTAGTGTGGGACCACTTTTCTCCACACCTTCACCTTCTATATCTCCCTTATCTTTGTTCTCAACATCCCCAACTGGTACATCTCCTATCACTATGCTTTCTTCTGGCCCTAGTCAGTTAAGTTCTCACACGACTAGCATGGCTAGCCCACCCATGAGTAGTGGTCAGGCATCCTTGTAATCAATGGCTAGCTCCTCTCAATCTCTGACTATCCAGGAGATCCATTTGTTGGAATTGATAAGGCAAGCGGCCAAGGGCATTCAACAAGTGCAAGCACCACCACCTCCTCCAACCGATTGGTTCTCTCAACTCTCTGTTGCGTTAAGGCCAACTCCACCTCACCCAGCCCCACAAGCTTCTCCACAGCCTACAGGCATGGAGTCCATAATGAAGTTGTTGGTGGACGAGATGAAAAAGCAAAGGCCAGTAGAGCCTGCTCCTGAACCAGTCAACCCAGCAAAAGAGTTGTTAAAAATGCTAAAAATTGCAGCGGGGGAGGAGGTTGATGGGAAAACAAGGAGGCCACAGTGCCAAAGTCTACAACAAAGTCAAGGTTTTGTGACTGGGTGGCAAATTATGCCTTCCCAGACGGTCAGAAGGTTCCCACTATCGTTGGCACTTACGATGGTACTAGAGACCCAGAAGATCATCTCGCAATCTATGATCAGGCCGTGTTAACTGAAAAGTGGGTGGAGCCCGTGGCATGCCACTTATTCCCAGGCACCTTACAAGGTTATGCCTTAGAGTGGTTCACGAAGCTTCCTGAGAAGAGTATCAAAGACTATGAGGATTTGAAGAAGAAGTTCATAGCTCAGTTTGTCCAACAGAAGAAGCGTCAAAGAAGTCACTTGGAAGCTCATCTAATTAGACAGAGGGAAAGCGAGCCACTAAGGAATTTCATTGCAAGATACACCGAGGAATGCCAGAAGATACCGGGTCTCCCTGAAAGTCAACAAGTCTCAGGTTTTACCTTGGCACTGCTCCCTGGCGAACTCCAGGATGATCTAAGCAAGAGAATCCCTTTAACATTTAAGGAAGCTATTGATACGGCGTTCGACTTCATTCGCTCCAAAGAGACTGCCTCGCTAGTAAGAGGTGTCACAAAGAAAGATAAGTCTGGAGGAGGATTGGCTAGTGAGGAATGGAGTCGACACAACCAAAGACGAGACGAACGTCGGGAGGAACGTCTGGATGAGCGTCGGGAGAAAAGGTTTGGACCATACATCAAAGATGCACCAATTGTTAACTTGATCAAATGCCCTAGAGAAATTCTGAACACTGAGACAGTGTGTGCTACTTTCAAACCTCCCTCACCAATAGCCTTCAAGTCTGGGAAAAAGAACATGAATCAATATTGTGAATTCCATGAGGACCACAGACATGATACTAATGCATGTAGACAGCTAAAGTGGGAGATCAAGAGGGCATTGGATGAGGGGAAGCTTGAACACTTAGTCCCAGGAGCTAAGCAGGCAAGGAAGACCTTTGCATGGCAAAGGAAGGTGGTGGAGGAGGATGATGATCCAGGAGAGCCTGAGGGCCATGTATACATGGTCCATGAATAAGACAAATGACAAGACTCTAAGTTAGTATGGGTCCCGGCCTCCCTCCTTTGAGAATCATCCTCCCCCCTTCTCTAAAGCATCTTGATTAAGCTACTTTGTCAAGAGTTATCACTTTATTTTTAAGTATTTCCATGTCATTTTACTTCAGCTATTGTTATGTTTGTTGGTCTGATCATGTATCCCAACCTTATCATAATATCATCATCTTTTCAAAATAAATGGTCAATAAATTGTGGTAAGTATATTTTGGCTATGAGACAAGTTAGAAGGGTAATCGGAATAAAAATTCCAGAAGTCAAGTGCTAAAATGGAAGAAAGAATTCCTAGCCAACTTTTGACATGGATTATAAAAACCCAAGTACTTGTGAAGGCAAGACAGACAAACCAAGTGCCTAAAGGCTAAGACATACCTCATGTGTATGAATGGAAACTTCAAAAAGGATAAAAGCTACAAAGCAATCCCCAGCTAACACTTAAAACGATTTTCATCTTCCTCGCCCATGAGGATAGATACTTCTCACAGGAAAAAGATAAATAAATACACGATGTATGTCTAAGCTAAGCTTGGCTAGCACTCAGAAAACTTTCATCCTCTAGATGGAAAGCTTAGTTAACACTTGGAAAAATTTTCTCATCTACTGAATGAGAGTAGAGTGCTTCCCGTTGGAAGCAAGACATGTTAGGACCAGTTCACCTGGAACTGTCCAGTCACCAGTTTACACTTGCCAGTCTCCAGTTGCATCTGGACACCAGTGAAACTGGTGACCAAGAAGATTTGTCTAGAAATATATTGAAGTCCAGTTGCACCGTACAGTCAACGCAACTGAAGACTTCCTCCAGTTGAGAACTGACCAGTTGAAGAATCATTCCAGTTGAAGTCGAAGACAACAAATGGAAGATAGAGAATGGCAATGGCAGCGAAGCCCAGTTGGCATTCTAGTCAGTTACAAACTGGAGACCATCAGTGGAAAGCCCTTACAAAGCTTTACACTGATTACGAGGAATTGACTTGTATGCTTTATGTACCTTTACCCGGATAATAAGCCTTATCTTATTATTTAAGTAATAAAAGGTACATAAAGGTGGTTGATTAAAGTTGCTTTAACATGCGACTTTACACTGCTTTTTAAGGAATTAATGCTATTCCTTAAATGCTCTCAACCACATTTGTACGGCCAAAGTTAACATCCCAATGTTAACTTTGCCTATAAATACAAGTCATTGCACAACCAAGAAGATAACTTCTTCGAATACACTTCGATAGAATTCACTTTGCAAACCTGCAATATTCTTGGTGAACTTGTGCAATATTCTCTCAATCGCTAAAAGGAACATTTCACAACTTTAAGTGTTTCGATTGTCTTGAGAAATTCCGAGTGTCGATCAATTGTATTTCATAGGTTGTTAG
>CM067172.1:43633545-43691045 GCA_034093135.1 Erigeron breviscapus
TCATTTTTCTATATATATAAAGGCTATGCTAGGAAATAGATATTTTTTTGAAACGAACAAACCCGGTATCCCTATTTTTAATAAAACACACAGTATGTCTGACTCATCCTCATCTGGCCCTTCATCACCACCTATGATAACATTTCATGCATTGAAAGCACAATGTAAAGAAGATATAAAGACGGGTATGAACTTTATCACAAAGTTAATGATTGTAAAATTCTCCTCCAACAAAAGAAGGTTGCGTACGAGAAAAAAATCAAACAAATTAACAAAAGGGGTATCAAAATCATCCCAAGTGAAGAAATGCATGTTGAATATCTCGGGTCTACATTACCAACCATCGATGAAATAACTTCTGAACTTGATAAATTGCTAAAGTTGATTGATAAAAAAATCGACTATGCGCAATATTGGCAATTGCTAGCTGAAGATGGTTTTCGTTAGTAATCTAATTGTCCTAAAACGATGTAGACTATTTTTCCCGTAACTATGTAACGTATTATCTTTATGTAAAACCATTTATTAAAATGATGTTAACTTTATAATTGCCACGTATTGGATAAAACGTAGGAATAATTGTCCCTATAATGCTATAAATACATGGAAGAGCTTATGAACTTCCCATTGGCATTAGTTGTGCCACCAGAATATGGCTTTACTACATCATATTTGCGTATCCCCCACACGCTCTTTGCTTTGTAAAATTATTCAACAAATAATCATGCATTCGGATGGCGTGACTTAACATCAACAATACGACAACCATTTTACTTGATGCATACGTGTCGGGTCAAACGGCTACGTGGAAAATCTCTTTGATATGTCAGGATACGTGGGGCTAAAAGAAAAAATACGTTCTTTTTCCCCACTATTAGTCAATCAAAGAGATAGCAACTGTGGTTGGTGGGTGTAGTTTCATGGTGTATAACGCATAGTTAGTCATAGTTTAATGTAAAACGACACCTACGCTAGAATACGCATGATGCCACGTATTAGATGTAACCAATATTTATAGTCATTTTCATATATGAATGTAAAATTAGTCGTTACCATACGACGTTTGATTTAAAACGGATCGTTTATGTACATAGATATAATGAAACAGTGATTGGATAGACGTTTTATTTAAAACGGATGCATGCATAGATATAATCTGGCGGATAAAATCTGCATGATTCTCATCAAATTTGTCGTTTAACACGTACGTTTTATCTAAAACGTAGTAATTTCATTACCCTCCAACAAAATGGGTGAAATGAAACAGTGATTGGATAGATGTTAAGTGTGGTTTATGTGTTTCAATTAAGTGTGTTTTATGTATTGTAATGCCTACTTGGTAATTTAATAACAACTGAAATTTATTCATAATTTAGAAAACATTACAAGCTTGTTAAAAGACAAACATAAAGATTTCCTACAACACATTACAAACTTATTCATTCATCACATAAACTGCTTTGGCCCATATGATGAAATGGTTCAAGGTGTAAACCGCACAATCAAGTTGTTCCAGAGCAAGTTGAATCTTGTCGATCTTTCCCTGCAAATAAGTAAAGTATTGACACTCAAGTTCAGTACAATACCCAGTTTGTATATAATCGATTTGTTCTCGACACCATTGCTTCTTCGCATTCATTTTTCGCATAACTGCAACAAGTTCCTCTTTAAACAATTGGTGGTCGAGGATATCAGCCATGATACTTTCCTGCATTTGATCGATAGTCATTAGTGGTTTTCGGTTAGGGACATTTGTTGAAGAAGCCATTTTGATAAGTAAAGTTTGAGTTTTTATCAGAAATTTTTGATAAGTAGGCAGTATTTATAGGTAACAACTTAAAGACGCTCCTCCAACGTTCAACACTCAAAATATTTACACAAATAGTCCCTCCAACGTTTGAATTCAAAATATTTACACTTTCAGCCCCTCCCTCAAACAGCCAAAAATTCAACAACATTTACACTTCCAGTCCCTGAACGGCTAGCTGGATTGTCACTCTATAAATACCAACCCATAGCACAATTCAGTTTCATCACCATTCCAATTTTCATTATTCTACAAACTCACTCACTCTTTCAAACCAAATGGCGTCCTCATCATCAAAAAATAATGTTCACCGACCTCGTCTGACCGAAGATGAGATGAAAACACGAATAATGGCTGATATTAAAGAGGACACCCTTCTACAAACTGAACTCTCTGGGGTAATGGGTTACCTACGGGAGAAAAGACGACGATGCGAGCAAGAGGTTGAGGCAATACAAGCACGAGGCCGCAAGGTCTCGAAGCACGAAGAACATTATTCTTCAGTTCTACAGGAGGAGATCAGGAAGGTCAAGAGGGTAGCCGATGATGTTTTTAAGGTCGGACACACGTTGGGTGATCAATGCACTTGGGCCGAATATAGTGACCAGGATAGTGGATGTCCTCCCAAAAGTTAATACAACTTTTTAAAAATAAAGACAAAAAATAGTTTTGGTACAAGCAGCGTATTACCTAAAACGGAGCGTATTATGAAGACAAGTTAGTGGGTGACAGTCTGACACGCACAGAGTTGCATGCATGGATATAATGTGTCGGATAAGATCTGCATGATTCTCATCAGTTTTGTCGTTTACAAGCTACGTTTTATGTAAAACGGAGCGTATTATGAAGACAAGTTAGTGGGTGACAGTCTGACACGCACAGAGTTGCATGCATGGATATAATGTGTCGGATAAGATCTGCATGATTCTCATCAGTTTTGTCGTTTACAAGCTACGTTTTAGCTAAAACGGAGCGTATTATGAAGACAAGTTAGTGGGTGACAGTCTGACACGCACAGAGTTGCATGCATGGATATAATGTGTCGGATAAGATCTGCATGATTCTCATCAGTTTTGTCGTTTACAAGCTACGTTTTATAAAACGGAGCGTATTATGAAGACAAGTTAGTGGGTGACAGTCTGACACGCACAGAGTTGCATGCATGGATATAATGTGTCGGATAAGATCTGCATGATTCTCATCAGTTTTGTCGTTTACAAGCTACGTATTACCTAAAACGGAGCGTATTATGAAGACAAGTTAGTGGGTGACAGTCTGACACGCACAGAGTTGCATGCATGGATATAATGTGTCGGATAAGATCTGCATGATTCTCATCAGTTTTGTCGTTTACAAGCTACGTATTAGCTAAAACGGAGCGTATTATGAAGACAAGTTAGTGGGTGACAGTCTGACACGCACAGAGTTGCATGCATGGATATAATGTGTCGGATAAGATCTGCATGATTCTCATCAGTTTTGTCGTTTACAAGCTACGTTTTACCTAAAACGGAGCGTATTATGAAGACAAGTTAGTGGGTGACAGTCTGACACGCACAGAGTTGCATGCATGGATATAATGTGTCGGATAAGATCTGCATGATTCTCATCAGTTTTGTCGTTTACCATTAACGTTTTACCTAAAACGTAGGTTTTTCGATCCCTCCGAATATAGTGACCAGGATAGTGGATGTCCTCCCAAAAGTTAATACAACTTTTTAAAAATAAAGACAAAAAATAGTTTTGGTACAAGCAGCGTATTACCTAAAACGGAGCGTATTATGAAGACAAGTTAGTGGGTGACAGTCTGACACGCACAGAGTTGCATGCATGGATATAATGTGTCGGATAAGATCTGCATGATTCTCATCAGTTTTGTCGTTTACAAGCAGCGTATTACTAAAACGGAGCGTATTATGAAGACAAGTTAGTGGGTGACAGTCTGACACGCACAGAGTTGCATGCATGGATATAATGTGTCGGATAAGATCTGCATGATTCTCATCAGTTTTGTCGTTTACAAGCTACGTTTTATGTAAAACGGAGCGTATTATGAAGACAAGTTAGTGGGTGACAGTCTGACACGCACAGAGTTGCATGCATGGATATAATGTGTCGGATAAGATCTGCATGATTCTCATCAGTTTTGTCGTTTACAAGCTACGTATTACCTAAAACGGAGCGTATTATGAAGACAAGTTAGTGGGTGACAGTCTGACACGCACAGAGTTGCATGCATGGATATAATGTGTCGGATAAGATCTGCATGATTCTCATCAGTTTTGTCGTTTACCATTAACGTTTTACCTAAAACGTGGGTTTTGCGATCCCTCCGAATATAGTGACCAGGATAGTGGATGTCCTCCCAAAAGTTAATACAACTTTTTAAAAATAAAGACAAAAAATAGTTTTGGTACAAGCAGCGTATTACCTAAAACGGAGCGTATTATGAAGACAAGTTAGTGGGTGACAGTCTGACACGCACAGAGTTGCATGCATGGATATAATGTGTCGGATAAGATCTGCATGATTCTCATCAGTTTTGTCGTTTACCATTAACGTTTTACCTAAAACGTGGGTTTTGCGATCCCTCCGAATATAGTGACCAGGATAGTGGATGTCCTCCCAAAAGTTAATACAACTTTTTAAAAATAAAGACAAAAAATAGTTTTGGTACAAGCAGCGTATTACCTAAAACGGAGCGTATTATGAAGACAAGTTAGTGGGTGACAGTCTGACACGCACAGAGTTGCATGCATGGATATAATGTGTCGGATAAGATCTGCATGATTCTCATCAGTTTTGTCGTTTACAAGCTACGTTTTATGTAAAACGTCGCATTTTGGTGTCCTCCAAGAAAATGGGTGAAACACTTATTGGATAGATTTTCTGACACGTATTGTCCACATGTGTTGTCCGTATATTTGTCGTTTACCATTAACGTTTTACCTAAAACGTGGGTTTTGCGATCCCTCCGAATATAGTGACCAGGATAGTGGATGTCCTCCCAAAAGTTAATACAACTTTTTAAAAATAAAGACAAAAAATAGTTTTGGTACAAGCAGCGTATTACCTAAAACGGAGCGTATTATGAAGACAAGTTAGTGGGTGACAGTCTGACACGCACAGAGTTGCATGCATGGATATAATGTGTCGGATAAGATCTGCATGATTCTCATCAGTTTTGTCGTTTACAAGCTACGTTTTATGTAAAACGTTGCATTTTGGTGTCCTCCAAGAAAATGGGTGAAACACTTATTGGATAGATTTTCTGGCAGATATTATCCACATGTGTTGTCCGTATATTTGTCGTTTACCATTAACGTTTTACCTAAAACGTAGGTTTTTCGATCCCTCCGAATATAGTGACCAGGATAGTGGATGTCCTCCCAAAAGTTAATACAACTTTTTAAAAATAAAGACAAAAAATAGTTTTGGTACAAGCAGCGTATTACCTAAAACGGAGCGTATTATGAAGACAAGTTAGTGGGTGACAGTCTGACACGCACAGAGTTGCATGCATGGATATAATGTGTCGGATAAGATCTGCATGATTCTCATCAGTTTTGTCGTTTACAAGCTACGTTTTATGTAAAACGTTGCATTTTGGTGTCCTCCAAGAAAATGGGTGAAACACTTATTGGATAGATTTTCTGGCAGATATTATCCACATATGTGTTGTCCGTATATTTGTCGTTTACCATTAACGTTTTACCTAAAACGTAGGTTTTTCGATCCCTCCGAATATAGTGACCAGGATAGTGGATGTCCTCCCAAAAGTTAATACAACTTTTTAAAAAGAAAGACAAAAAATAGTTTTGGTACAAGCAGCGTATTACCTAAAACGGAGCGTATTATGAAGACAAGTTAGTGGGTGACAGTCTGACACGCACAGAGTTGCATGCATGGATATAATGTGTCGGATAAGATCTGCATGATTCTCATCAGTTTTGTCGTTTACAAGCTACGTTTTATGTAAAACGTTGCATTTTGGTGTCCTCCAAGAAAATGGGTGAAACACTTATTGGATAGATTTTCTGGCAGATATTATCCACATGTGTTGTCCGTATATTTGTCGTTTACCATTAACGTTTTACCTAAAACGTGGCTTTTGCGATCCCCCCAAACAAAAATTAATTTATAAAAGTGGATGTCCTCCGAAAAGATAATTCAATTTTTTAAAACTAAAGACAAAAGATAGTTTTCAAAAAGGCAGCATATTATCTAAAACGGAGCGTATTATGAACAGAAGTTAGTGGATGACAGTATGACACCCATGGGGTTTATAAGTACATACCTTATAATTAGAAAATTTCCAATGTCAAAAGTTGTATCCACCCAAAATTGGAAAAAAACATTTTATCTTCATATTCCCCAATCCAATTCAAAAAGTAGCGTTGTATTCGGACAGCGTGACTCAACATCATTTTTATACCCTGAAATTTTGATCGGAATCATGGACAATGAATGAACAAGCGCGTATATCTTGGTATTGAGGATGATAATGATGAAACAATCTCGATAGCGAAGATAACATTATTTTACTACTAATAAACATGTATGTAAGCACTACTGTTGTCTTTGTATCAAGGAGGCGTGCATACAGCGAGATGGAACAAACCTCTAATTGATGACGATTGAAATCACGTTACTCTGTTAACGTACATACGGAGTTTCAAAATAATGTCGTTAGCAAACAATCCAAAAATGTGGTTTAAGGTATATGTTTGCACATGCATTTCAATACATGAAAGTACCATATTATCAGATAACGTGACTCAACATCCTTTGGAGGTTCAAAGGAGGACCGGGAGGCTATCCTTTAATTAATGAAAAATTTATTTGTTTAATTGGATTTACAAAATTGTTGTTTTGTACCAACTTTAGTTTCTGATTGTATTCATGTGTTTCTTCAATATAGTATTCAACTTTACACGTTTATACAAAACGGTACCACTGATAACCACTAAACGGGACGTTCAGATAATTTCTTGGATAAAATGTGTCAGTTCAAAGGTTGATGATATCTGATATCTGAAAATTTGTCGTATATGTTCAATGTTTTAAATAAAACGTAGCATGTGTGGTCCTTTAAAGAAACTGTCCAAAAGGTCACAGCCTCTACAGTGAAAGTCAAAGGCCAGAGTCGAGGTCACATGCGTTCTATATAGTGACAATATACATATAATTAATATTGCCATTTTATCCAAGTCTTACACCAATCGGTGATTGGTTTATTCCATATTTTTAAAAAATAAAACTATTTGAATGTATAAAAGTATTCAAGAATTAGACCAACTTTATAAAAATGTTACTCCATTATTCCACACTATACAAAAACTTCCCATTTTATACAATACGGAGCATGTGCAATTAATAACAAATATTATAGCACAGTGTAGTGGGTGCTCTTATCTAGATGGTGCAGAGAATCTTTTAAGATTAGTCAGACTAAACTCTACGTTTTGTATAAAACACCAGGTATATGTGACAAAAAACGGATGTATGCATTCTCCCTATAAATAGATTGTTTATTCTGTTGTCGAACATTCACAAAAAATACACATATTATCAGATAACGTGACTCAACATCCTTTGGAGGTTCAAAGGAGGACCGGGAGGCTATCCTTTAATTAATGAAAAATTTATTTGTTTAATTGGATTTACAAAATTGTTGTTTTGTACCAACTTTAGTTTCTGATTGTATTCATGTGTTTCTTCAATATAGTATTCAACTTTACACGTTTATACAAAACGGTACCACTGATAACCACTAAACGGGACGTTCAGATAATTTCTTGGATAAAATGTGTCAGTTCAAAGGTTGATGATATCTGATATCTGAAAATTTGTCGTATATGTTCAATGTTTTAAATAAAACGTAGCATGTGTGGTCCTTTAAAGAAACTGTCCAAAAGGTCACAGCCTCTACAGTGAAAGTCAAAGGCCAGAGTCGAGGTCACATGCGTTCTATATAGTGACAATATACATATAATTAATATTGCCATTTTATCCAAGTCTTACACCAATCGGTGATTGGTTTATTCCATATTTTTAAAAAATAAAACTATTTGAATGTATAAAAGTATTCAAGAATTAGACCAACTTTATAAAAATGCTACTCCATTATTCCACACTATACAAAAACTTCCCATTTTATACAATACGGAGCATGTGCAATTAATAACAAATATTATAGCACAGTGTAGTGGGTGCTCTTATCTAGATGGTGCAGAGAATCTTTTAAGATTAGTCAGACTAAAATGCTACTCCATTATTCCACACTATACAAAAACTTCCCATTTTATACAATACGGAGCATGTGCAATTAATAACAAATATTATAGCACAGTGTAGTGGGTGCTCTTATCTAGATGGTGCAGAGAATCTTTTAAGATTAGTCAGACTAAACTCTACGTTTTGTATAAAACACCAGGTATATGTGACAAAAAACGGATGTATGCATTCTCCCTATAAATAGATTGTTTATTCTGTTGTCGAACAATCACAAAAATGCACATTAACACACCTGCTATCTATGAAGGTAGTTGTATCCCCATGATGAGCTAGGTGAGACCTCACCTAGAAAACCTTAATTCCAAAATATATATGTTCGAAGCTTTAGAGAAGCTTAGGAAGGAAAACCTAGCGAGGCTAAGGAAAGGAGAGAGAATCGATGCCTCAAAGAAGCGAGCCTTCAAGAGAGAGTGTCTAACCTTAAGGAGAGCAAGCAGCGAACCTTAAGAAAAGACAAAAAAGAGAAAGGCCTTGGCAAGGCATGAAACTAGTCGAACTTAGCCTTGGAAAAACCTCTAGCGAAGCTTCAGATAAGACAAAGAATTTAGAGAGTCCCTAGCGAGGCTTCAAGTTAGACAAAGAAGGAAGGAAAACATGGATCGATGCTTAGGAGGGCCCACTTCAGCGAGCCTTCAAGAAAGGACAAAGATCCAGCGAGGCTTCGATTGAATACTTACATTAGAGGGAAAGGAATGGCAAGGCCTTGGTGAGCCTTGAGCGGTCTTCACAAAAAGACAAAGGTCAACGAGCCTTGATCGGTCTTCAGAATGTCGGGGACCACTAAATGACAAAGCTAACTAGCTTTGGAGTGGGGTTCACATATGGCGAACCTTGGAGGTAAATCCCAGTTAAAGCAACGGAGTGGAGAGCCTTCAAGGGAAGGATTAACGTGGGCTAGGTCAAAGTTAAGAAACCTCCTGAGTGGGCTTTGGCCCAGTAGCTTGAATGTGTAGGCCAAAGGAATGTCGAAGTCTAAAGTCTCAATATTCTACATGTGCCTTTTATTATTATTTTGAAATCTTATCTCCACACAACCAATATGATATAAAATATAAATATTACTACAGATTTTGTCTTGGCACATGAGAGAGAGACTGACAACAATCATTTCCCGAAGGTTCTAATCTTCTTACCACTCCTTTTGGATTTTAGGGCCAGGCCCATTTCTGACAGGCCCAAATCACGAGGTTACCCTAATTTGGCTGCCTATAAATACCTGTCTTCACAGACAGACAATATATACAATACAATTCACAATCAATTCATTCTCATTCAATACAACATTCTCTGCAACAGTACATTCAATCATATAATCATCAATATATTCAGAACATTCATTAATCATTCATAAACATAAAATCATATATCAATCATATCCTCCAAAGATCGAAACGTCTCTTTGGGAAAATCATCAAACACCTTAGATTCGTCAAGAGTTTATTAGGTTTGCACTACTTTGTAGGAGATCTTGATGATTTTCATGGTTAAACCCCTTTTGTGATTGAGCTTAACATTTTCATGCTCAAACATTGGCGCCATCCGTGATTTACTGATTATTGGACGGTCTTTTGGTTATTTCAAGGCAAAAATCTTCATTTTTGTTCTTGTTTGTTCTTTAGTTTCATATGGCTGAAGAATCCACTCCAATTTCCCAGGTTGTTTCTTCTGGGTTGGGGATAAACATTGATGGAGGAGAATCTCCAGTGATAAATCTGGAAACTTCTGATGATGGCATTCAAAGAATTTCAATTGAAAAATTCCCGGAATTTGGTTCTAGATCTGGTGAAATCTTGACAAGTGCAACAAATGTTGTTTTAGGTGATGGTTCTAGATTGCCACCCAAAGTGAGCTTTGCATCTGGCCTTGGGTTTGGTAGTGTTAGTGTGGGACCACTTTTCTCCACACCTTCACCTTCTATATCTCCCTTACCTTTGTTCTCAACATCCCCAAGTGGTACATCTCCTATCACTATGCTTTCTTCTGAACTTAGTCAGTTAAGCTCTCACATGACTAGCCCACCCATGAGTGGAGGTCAAGCATCCTTGCAATCATAGGCTAGATCCTCTCAATCTGTGACTATCCAGGAAAGCCATTTGTTGGAATTGATAAGGCTAGCTGCCAAGGGCACTCAACAAGTGCAAGCACCACCACCTCCTCCAACCGATTGGTTCTCTCAACTCTCTGCTGCGTTAAAGCCAACTCCACCTCAGCCAGCCCCACAAGCTTCTCCACAGCCCACAGGCATGGAGTCCATAATGAAGTTGTTGGTGGACGAGATGAAAAAGCAAAGGCCAGTAGAGCCTGCTCCTGAACCAGTCAACCCAGCAAAAGAGTTGTTAAAAATGCTAAAAATTGCAGCGGGAGAGGAGGTTGATGGGCAAGCAAGGATGGCCACAGTGCCAAAGTCTGCAACAAAGTCAAGGTTTTGTGACTGGGTGGCAAATTATGCCTTCCCAGATGGTCAGAAGGTTTCCACTATCGTTGGCACTTACGATGGTACTAGAGACCCGAAAGATCATCTCGCAGTCTATGATCAGGCCGTGTTAACTGAAAAGTGGGTGGAGCCCGTGGCATGCCACTTATTCCCAGGCACCTTGCAAGGTTATGCCTTAGAGTGGTTCACGAATCAAAGACTATGAGGATTTGAAGAAGAAGTTCATAGCTCAGTTTGTCCAACAGAAGAAGCGTCAAAGAAGTCACTTGGAAGCTCATCTAATTAGACAAAGAGAAAGTGAGCCACTAAGGAATTTCATCACAAGATACACCGAGGAATGCCAGAAGATATCGGGTCTCCCTGAAAGTCAACAAGTCTCAGGTTTTACCTTGGCACTGCTCCCTGGCGAACTCTAGGATGATCTAAGCAAGAGAATCCCATTGACGTTTAAAGAAACTATTGATAGGGCGTTCGACTTCATTCGCTCCAAAGAGACTGCCTCACTAGTGAGAGGTGTCACAAAGAAAGATAAATATGGAGGAGGGTTGGCTAGTGAAGAGTGGAGCTGACGTGACCAAAGGCGAGACGAACGTCGGGAGGGACGTCTGGATGAGCGTCGGGAGAAAAGGTTTGGACCATACATCAAAGATGCACCAATTATTAACTTGGTCAAATGCCCTAGAGAAATTCTGAACACTGAGACAGTGTGTGCTACTTTCAAACCTCCCTCACCAATGTCCTTCAAGTCTGGGAAGAAGAACATGAACCAATATTGTGAATTCCTTGAGGACCACGGACATGATACTAATGTATGTAGACAGCTAAAGTGGGAGATCAAGAGAGCATTGGATGAGGGGAAGCTTAAACACTTAGTCCCAGGAGCTAAGCAGACGAAGAAGACCTTTGCATGGAAAAAGACGGTGGTGGAGGAGGATGATGATCCAGGAGAGCCTGAGGGCCATGTATGCATAGTCCATGAATAAGACAAAACTCTAAGTTAGTATGGGTCTCAACTCACTCTTTAGAATACCATCTCTCATCTTTTCTCAAGTTCTCAAATATCTTGATGTAAGCTACTTTGTCAAGAATTATCACTTTGTTTTAAATATTTTCATGTCACTTTACTTGAAGTAATATTATGTTTGTTGGTCTGATCATGTATCCCAACCTTCATCATCAATGAGATATTATTTCTCTTTTTCTAAAATAATTAGTCAATAAATTGTTGTAAGTATATTTTGGCTATGAGACAAGTTAGAAGGGTAATCCGAATGAAAATTCCAGAAGTCTAAGTGCTAAGATGGAAGAAAGAATTCCTAGCCAACTTCTGACACGGATTATAAAAACCCAAGTACTTGTGAAGGCAAGACAGACAAACCAAGTACCTATGAAGGCTAAAGCTGTGACAACCGCCAAAATTTCAGGTTGATTAATTTACTATTACGTGTACTATTTAAATTTTTGTTGATCAAACAATATGAACAAACATTTTATGGCATAATAAACTGAACAAATATTATTTTGATAAATTATGGATAACTATTGCCAAGAACTCAAATAGTTATTTGAGAGTTGCTTGTAAATAAATTTTTATACTTATACTATCAATAACTGTATTTATGAATAGTACCATATTCATGAATAGTAACGGTGAATAATATATATAAATCAACGATTAATATAATAATATTAAAGATTTTAAACGTTTTATTATATATCGATCGAATTCGTTACCTACCACGAATGAGTTTCCTATAAATAGGCACCTTCATTTAACTATAAAACTCGTACCATCATATATTCACTTCTAAATTTCTCTCTTATAATCACACAAGACTAAGTGATCTTTCTTCTACAACACTAAGGTGAGTCTCCATATTCCCCTTTTCAGTTATTTATACATTTATTTGGGGACTGAGATACATGCAATAAAACTATTTGTTATACTTATATGTATATTTTCAAAGTTATATTATATGTAATATACTTATATGCATATTTACAAAGTTATATATTATATATATTTTGTAACTCTGCTTTATTTATTTTACCTTCGGGGTAAAATACAAACTCTTTACTGTTATGATGAACACAAGTATTTTCAGAAATGTATATATGGTTGATTCTAAGTTGCTATGTTCAATTAAAGTCCTCACTATCATGAACGATTAATTATGGAAACATAAACGTGGGTATATTGAATAGTACTATTGGGGTAGGCACCCCCATCCGTGTTGGTCATACCAACTGGATACGGATGCATTATATTTGGAAAGCTTAGGGTACCCTGAACAAGGTACCTACTCTGGAGGCAAATAAACACACACTTGTCTAGTTTCGGTTCATGAGCTTAGAACTTGATGTATACAGTATCTACTCTTATATTCTATTTGATCCATTGTGTGATCAAATAGTTACTTTAAATCTTGTGGTTCATACTCTATATTTTTATTAAAAAATCTATGATACTCTTTGCTTTATATTGTATCATAACTACTTGACATTGCGGTAAGGCAATGATCACACTGAACTCGGTATTTTGAGAAACTATAATTTCTATATGAAAAACTTATGGAACTCACCAACTTTATGTTAACGTATTTTAGCATGTATTCTCAGGTAACTAGACGATACTCTATACATGGGACATTTTTCCGCTGCATACAACATACTGGACCATGGCCTACCCTCAGACTCTAGTAAAGACAAGTCAATTTGCTAAAGTCTCTGTCTACTGTTTAATATTGTTTAATATTAAATAATTGTTTTCAAGAATAATATCTTTCATAAATTGTAATATAAATTTGTGAACAATGCTTTTATATAAATGTATTTTAAAACGACAACGTTTTGTGTCGTTCAGTATATCTTGTGTTGTGAATCCATGTAAGTCATACCCCGTCTAGGGCGGGTGTGACAAAAGCACACATGCCTAAAGGCCAAGCCATGCCTTATATATGGGCAGAAGACTTCAATATAAGGCTGGTGGAAGAATAAGCTAAGCTTGGCTAGCACTCAGAAAACTTTCATCCTCTAGACGGAAAGCTTAGTTAACACTTAGAAAATTTTTCTCATCTACTGGATGAGAGTAGAGTGCTTCCCGCTGGAAGCAAGACACAAATTAAGCAAAGTCTCACCAAGTGTGAGTCCCAAGTGTAACAAGCCAAAACTGGGCCCGGCTGAACACTAATAAAAATTTATTCATCTTTTTATTCATCGGATAAAAAGGTTGACACTTCTCATCGGGAAGTGATATTTTTATTCATCTTTTTGTTCATCGGACAAGAAGGTAAGCACTTCTCATCGGGAAGTGATATTGATGAAGGGAAAGCAAAGAGATAATTACACCCACATCAATTTTACGTCTTATTCATTCATTTGATGATAAGATAAGCGTTTCCTATTGGGAAGCGGCGCGCATAAAATTTAGTCATCTTTTTTATTCATCAGAAAAAAATAAACACTTCTAATTGGGAAGTTGACAAATCTCGCGAGTAATAAAACCCAAACATGGGATAAGAACAAAATAAAATAAAGTTCAAAATGCATAGTCCTTGTCATATATAATATTATTATATTATTACATGTATAAATCAAGAGGCAGCAAGCTGGAAGTGGGACCCAAGGGAGAGCTTTGGGCGATCCCTAAGTAAAAGACAAAAGGCATCAAGCCTTGGAAGTGGGCCCAGACAGGCTGCAGCGAGGTATAAGGTTAGACAGGAGAGAAAAAGAGATTCCCTGCCTTAAGGAAAGACAAAGAGATGTCAAAACCTTGGAGGAGTTCTGGCGAACCTTCGGTGGGGCCTAGACGAACCTTAAGCAAACCTTTACTTCATCAAATCGAAGTGTAGGAAAAGACAAATATGTCAAGCTGCGGAGTAGGACCCAGGCCAAGTTTATGAAGCCTTAAAGTAAAGAAGCATCCGAGTCAAGATAAATGGGCCTGGCCCAATCGCCTAGGCTGACAAAGTCCAATCCTTCCCCTCCTCCACTGGCGAGTAAAACAGAATCCAATTATTCAAAATATATATATATACTTCGCATATATAGAAGTCTCTTCCTCTCCTATCTTTGGTTTGTTGCTGCCAAATCCAAGAATCCAAGGAAGACTGTGATCATTTCACTATCTCCATAATATATATATATATATATGAAAATTAAACAAGAAAATGGATAAGATCTATACCTCTCTTATATTTTACAAGCCGATTCAAGAAAATCAAAGCGGGTCTTAAAGTGAAGAAAAGTAAAAATCTTCTTGATCAATAGGCTCGGCTATAATTAAAACTATATTTAAGAATGAAGAAAGTCAATTCTCATGTACAAAAAGAAATAAGAAAAGAAGAAAACGAAAAGAGTTATACCTTTCTTGTTTTATGATCGGCTAAGGAAAGGAAAGAGGGTGAGATAAGAAGGATTCATATCTTTTTCCTTCCTTTCTTTTTTGTTAATGGATCTACAATTTAGAAAGAACAGCAAAAGGATAAGAAAATCGAGAGATATAGAGAAAAGTTTGAAGCCAAGTGTTTGGAAAATTTATTACCTTCAAACTTGTGGGACTTGATAAGCTAGGTGAGACCTCACCTAGAAAACCTTAATTCCGAAATATATATGTTCGAAGCTTTGGAGAAGCTTAGGAAGGAAAACCCAGCGAGGCTAAGGAAAGGAGAGAGAATCGATGCCTCAAAGAAGCGAGCCTTCAAGAGAGAGTGTCTAACCTTAAGGAGAGCAAGCAGCGAACCTTAAGAAAAGACAAAAAAGAGAAAGGCCTTGGCAAGGCATGAAACTAGTCGAACTTAGCCTTGGAAAAACCTCTAGCGAAGCTTCAGATAAGACAAAGAATTTAGAGAGTCCCTAGCGAGGCGTCAAGTTAGACAAAGAAGGAAGGAAAACATGGATCGATGCTTAGGAGGGCCCACTTCAGCGAGCCTTCAGGAAAGGACAAAGATCCAGCGAGGCTTCGATTGGAAACTTACATTAGAGGGAAAGGAATGGAGAGGCCTTGGCGAGCCTTGAGCGGTCTTCACAAAAAGACAAAGGTCAGCGAGCCTTGATCGGTCTTCAGAATGTCGGGGACCACTAAATGACAAAGCTAACTAGCTTTGGAGTGGGGTTCACATATGGCGAACCTTGGAGGTAAATCCCAGTTAAAGCAACGGAGTGGAGAGCCTTCAAGGGAAGGATTAACGTGGGCTAGGTCAAAGTTAAGAAACCTCCTGAGTGGGCTTTGGCCCAGTAGCTTGAATGTGTAGGCCAAAGGAATGTCGAAGTCTAAAGTCTCAATATTCTACATGTGCCTTTTATTATTATTTTGAAATCTTATCTCCACACAACCAATATGATATAAAATATAAATATTACTACAGATTTTGTCTTGGCACATGAGAGAGAGACTGACAACAATCATTTCCCGAAGGTTCTAATCTTCTTACCACTCCTTTTGGATTTTAGGGCCAGGCCCATTTCTGACAGGCCCAAATCACGAGGTTACCCTAATTTGGCTGCCTATAAATACCTGTCTTCACAGACAGACAATATATACAATACAATTCACAATCAATTCATTCTCATTCAATACAACATTCTCTGCAACAGTACATTCAATCATATAATCATCAATATATTCAGAACATTCATTAATCATTCATAAACATAAAATCATATATCAATCATATCCTCCAAAGATCGAAACGTCTCTTTGGGAAAATCATCAAACACCTTAGATTCGTCAAGAGTTTATTAGGTTTGCACTACTTTGTAGGAGATCTTGATGATTTTCATGGTTAAACCCCTTTTGTGATTGAGCTTAACATTTTCATGCTCAAACACCCCACAAATGTATTTTTTTCCATTCTATCTCACAAAGTCATGTCCCATTTTGAAGGTATATATGGTAATAAAAGAACTTCGATAATACATTCAGACAGCGTGACTCAACATCATTCTCATTTAAAGTGCATTTGCCAGCGGGATCCGGACATCCGCTAGAGGCAGAAGGCAACGAAGAGGCGGTTCGAAAGTACGCAACTTCAACTTTCTGGCGGAACATCCGCCCAAACAATCATGCAAAGGCACATCATGGTTCAAAAGAGGACCGGGAGACTATACGTTTACGTTATGGGAAATTAATTTGTGTAATTCAATTTACAATACAAAATATAATTTTTGGAAAAACTTTAGTTTCTAATTTTATTCATGTGTTTATTCAAATTTAGTATTCAATTTTGCACGTTTTATACAACACGGTACCTTTTACACGCACTAAATGAGGCATTCACATTGTTTCTGCCACAAACAGTGTCACTTCAAATGTTGATGCTATCTGAAAATTTGTCGTATTTATAGAATGTTTAAGATAAAACGTAGCATTATTGGTCCTTTAAAACACGTGTAAGACAAGTGACAGCCTATACAGTGAAAGTCATACGGCAAAGTACAAAGAATATACAATAGTTATTATTGCCATTTTCCTATGTTTTATATAAAACGGACCGACTTTGTTTAATAAACATAGTGGGTAGCACAGTGTTACGGACAGACTTTGTCAGATACTATCTATTAGTTATCTGCTCACATACCAAGTTTTGTATCATATGGTCCGAAACATTAAATTAATGAGCAAGCAAAAAAATAGTTTACATTTATATTTATATATATAAGAATCATATAACACCAAATTTAATTGATCAAACATCGTTAATAACAAACATAAAACTCCTGGTAGATCTATTTTCACCATTTTAGCTTCAAATGCATACCGGAGTTAAAGATGTAAAAATCAAGTATGGTCTGTGACCACGTGGTCTTTCATATACGAGCCCTAGTGTTCACTCTGCACTATGCTGATGAAATATCGACCGTTGGTGGCCATAATGCTGCGTCTAAAACTGATGTTGAGTCACGTTATCTGATTATATGGTAGTTTCATCTCTTGTATTGCAGGTGCAATAACTTCCGCTTGGTATCATGTTACAAAGGGAAAACATCGGTGGTATTGTAAATAATGTGTATGAGTTATCTCTAAAAGGAAAATGTGAAACGAACTTTATATATACAAAATTTTACAATTCCAGTTTTATATAAACGGCAGGTATTGATGGCCACTTGCTGTCTGAAAACTTTTAGTCATGTCATAGAGGCATAGCTGACCAATACTGTCCAAGATATATACTGTTTTTGCCCAGTCACCAAAGTACTTAAAACGGTGTGTTATGTTCAAAACATTACTATTCATGGGTTCCGTTTTTATGTATTTTTAGGAACTTCTAGGGTTAACTAATTGTTTTGGAGACCCAATGAATTTTCAACAAGTAACACTATGGAAAAAACTCTCCGTATTATACAAACCTACCGCTAAATTTTGGCTATATAAAATAAACATTAAATAAAACTGCAGCTCAATAAACGGATTATATAAGAGTATATTATATAACACTGATTTAAATACATAAAACATCGTTTATCACAAACATGAACCGTTACAAGGCATAATCCATATAAGGAAAAAAAGACGTCACATCGTCACGAAATCAGAGTAACCGATGCACACCAAAATCCCTATACACAAAAAAATATAAAATTAAAAGAAAGGATCTAGATGCGACCAACATAAAGGAAAACCCAACTTGCCCGGTGGTACAAATGCACCGCCAAACATGTGGTCTTCATTCAGGGGTATACAGAAACAGCAGCGCTTTTTACTTTGTAGTGGCGCCACACGGATTCATTATCGACCCCGGTTGTCCATAGACCCGCGTTTTCAAATGATGTTGAGTCACGTTATTTGATTCATGTATTGGAATGATAGAACAATCGGCTGCCTTAGTATCATGTTAGAAATGGGCAGACAAACTAAGGTGTAAGAGTAGTGTTAAACGAACTATATATACAACTTTTTAGATCAGAGTTTTACTTTAAACTGTACGTTTTGTACCAAAAATGAGTGCTCACACGTGTCATATTTTACCAACGTCAGAGGTGTCTATCAGGGTACAGATGTAATTATTGTTACACCCACTATGTTGGAATGACGTAGGATACAAAACGCCACGTTTAATATAACACGTGACGTTTTGTATCGGACAGTTTTGCTACATTTGTGTCTCATTTTAACAAAGTTCATAACTTCTTTTCATAAAAAAATTAACAATACAATAATAAATATCATATATGTTAACAACACCAAATTAAATAGTTCAAATATTGTTAATAATAAAACATGAAGCGGTACAAGCCATAATCCATATAAGAGGAAAAAACCATATGACTCGGCCCATACATTGTGACAAAAACGAAATGAAACCATACAGGCCATAATCCATATGGTCAAATAAAAAGTACACAAAAAGAATCTAACATAAGCATTAGGGCAAATGATATCAGTGGCGTGATTTTGAAGATGTTGAGTCACGTCCTGAATTCTCATTTAATACCCAATATAATTGAACTCTGTCATCTGAATCTGATGTTGAGTCACGTTATCCGAATATGTGGTAGCTTCACGTCTTGGATAAACGGCGTAAGTCGTTGCCTTCGTCTCATGATATACCCACAAAGAGAAATTAAAGATGGTATGAAATGAAGAGGAAGACAAACCTTATTTATAATACAATTTCAGATTCCCCGTCTTATATAAAACGCATCGTTTTTAAATCGAACAGTGGCCGACATACTGACAGTCAGTATTTTAGTCTTGTCATGTCAAACGCATTACTATGGCCACTTCGATGATCTTATAAACAAAAACGTGTAGTTTTATGTATAACGTATATGTATATGTAGAATATATTGAAAAGAGTGTGACCACACAAAGATATCTCGGTCATTAGCATTTGATGGATGATATTATTTGGATTTCCAATTATGACTCAGTCCTTACATGAAACATAACTAAAGGAACCGAGTCAAGCCATAATCCATATGAGTTAAAAATAAAATAAACAAAAAAGGATTTAATATAAGCCTTGTACAAATGATATTGTCAACCGTGTGATATGGAGTATAACATCACGTGTTGATTCCATCATTTGATGCCCGATATTTTTAAATTCTGTCATCTGCAGCTGATGTTGAGTCACGTCCTGAATTCTCATTAATACCCAATATAATTGAACTCTGTCATCTGAATCTGATGTTGAGTCACGTTATCCGAATATGTGGTAGCTTCACGTCTTGGATAAACGGCGTAAGTCGTTGCCTTCGTCTCATGATAAACCAGAAATACAAAGGAACGAAGGTAAGCAAAAGTATTTATGTAGGTTGTACGAAACGAAATGGAAAGACACACCTTATTTATAATACAATTTCAGATTCCCCGTCTTATATAAAACGCATCGTTTTTAAATCGAACAGTGGCCGACATACTGACAGTCAGTATTTTAGTCTTGTCATGTCAAACGCATTACTATGGCCACTTCGATGATCTTATAAACAAAAACGTGTAGTTTTATGTATAACGTATATGTATATGTAGAATATATTGAAAAGAGTGTGACCACACAAAGATATCTCGTTCATTAGCATTTGATGGATGATATTATTTGGATTTCCAATTATGACTCAGTCCTTACATGAAACATAACTAAAGGAACCGAGTCAAGCCATAATCCATATGAGTTAAAAAAATAAAATAAACAAAAAAGGATTTAATATAAGCCTTGTACAAATGATATTGTCAACCGTGTGATATGGAGTATAACATCACGTGTTGATTCCATCATTTGATGCCCGATATTTTTAAATTCTGTCATCTGCAGCTGATGTTGAGTCACGTTATCCGAATATGTGGTAGCTTCACGTCTTGGATAAACGGCGTAAGTCGTTGCCTTCGTCTCATGATAAACCAGAAATACAAAGGAACGAAGGTAAGCAAAAGTATTTATGTAGGTTGTACGAAACGAAATGGAAAGACACACCTTATTTATAAGACAAATTTGGGATACCCGTTTTGTATAAAACGTAGGGGTTTTAACATAACCACTGGTCGACAAACGGCCAGTCAGCAAGTTAGTAGTATCGTCATGTCATGTCAACTTTAGGAAACCCGTTTTGTCTAAAACGCAGGGTTTGATCAGACACCCCGTTTTTATCGTAAAACGGTACGTTTTTCCCAAAATATTTGAATTCACCATTTTCTCCATCTATGCCCCTACCCCCACAATTGCTTCCTGCAATCCTGCCCCCTCTTTCATTGATACTGAGACGATACTTCTGAAGAAACACATCAACAGGCCACCACTCCACCACAACTACCAGCCCACCACCATAGTCCGTCACTCTGGCCGGCCATCATCCTCCGGCCATCCCCCAAACGTATGCTTCCACCAGGTTCTTTTTTTATTACTAGCAATTGAATTACCATTTGCCCTAACTTAATTTATAATTTTATATACCCTAATATTTGATTACTTTGTTAAACTTATGTACCCTAACCCCCTAAGTACCTGCATAGTTGCAATTATTGAAATAATACTATCTTACTATGAGTTTGCTATTTGGAATTATGAATCTATATGACTAAGTAGTTGATTTATTTCTATCGGCACAATAGATTATTAGTTTTGTGACTTGGTTCTTATGGTTTAAGTTTTAATTTTTTGATCATGGTTTAATGAAGTTTAATATTTCGGTTGTTCTTTAGTTAGTTTTTCGTTGTTTTAATGTTTAGTGTTGTTGTTTTTATGCTCATTTGACTGTCTTTTTGCATGTTTTATCTTCTTGTTAACTCTTGTTGTTTTTTACAGGTTTTATCCTTTGTTTTGGCCCTTTGGCTACTTTCTTGCAGCAAATTGAAAGCTCTTTTGAGATTTTTTTGGTTGTTCATTGTAGATTCCATGTGTAGCTTTTTTGGTTGTTTCAAGGCTGTTTTGGTTGTTGTTCTCCTGCTGTAGCTTTTTTGGTTGTTCATTGTAGATTCCATGTGTAGCTTTTTTGGTTGTTCATTGTAGTTCCTGTGTAGTTTTTTGGTTGTTCATTGTAGATTCCTGTGTAGCTTTTTTGGTTGTTCATTGTAGATTCCATGTGTAGCTTTTTTGGTTGTTCATTGTAGATTCCTGTGTAGCTTTTTTGGTTGTTCATGTAGTTCCTGTGTAGCTTTTTTGGTTGTTCATTGTAGATTCCTGTGTAGCTTTTTTGGTTGTTCATTGTAGATTCCATGTGTAGCTTTTTTGGTTGTTCATTGTAGATTCCTGTGTAGCTTTTTTGGTTGTTCATGTAGTTCCTGTGTAGCTTTTTTGGTTGTTCATTGTAGATTCCTGTGTAGCTTTTTTGGTTGTTCATTGTAGATTCCATGTGTAGCTTTTTTGGTTGTTCATTGTAGATTCCTGTGTAGCTTTTTTGGTTGTTCATGTAGTTCCTGTGTAGCTTTTTTGGTTGTTCATTGTAGATTCCTGTGTAGCTTTTTTGGTTGTTCATTGTAGATTCCATGTGTAGCTTTTTTGGTTGTTCATTGTAGATTCCTGTGTAGCTTTTTTGGTTGTTCATGTAGTTCCTGTGTAGCTTTTTTGGTTGTTCATTGTAGATTCCTGTGTAGCTTTTTTGGTTGTTCATTGTAGATTCCATGTGTAGCTTTTTTGGTTGTTCATTGTAGATTCCTGTGTAGCTTTTTTGGTTGTTCATGTAGTTCCTGTGTAGCTTTTTTGGTTGTTCATTGTAGATTCCTGTGTAGCTTTTTTGGTTGTTCATTGTAGATTCCATGTGTAGCTTTTTTGGTTGTTCATTGTAGATTCCTGTGTAGCTTTTTTGGTTGTTCATGTAGTTCCTGTGTAGCTTTTTTGGTTGTTCATTGTAGATTCCTGTGTAGCTTTTTTGGTTGTTCATTGTAGATTCCATGTGTAGCTTTTTTGGTTGTTCATTGTAGATTCCTGTGTAGCTTTTTTGGTTGTTCATGTAGTTCCTGTGTAGCTTTTTTGGTTGTTCATTGTAGATTCCTGTGTAGCTTTTTTGGTTGTTCATTGTAGATTCCATGTGTAGCTTTTTTGGTTGTTCATTGTAGATTCCTGTGTAGCTTTTTTGGTTGTTCATGTAGTTCCTGTGTAGCTTTTTTGGTTGTTCATTGTAGATTCCTGTGTAGCTTTTTTGGTTGTTCATTGTAGATTCCATGTGTAGCTTTTTTGGTTGTTCATTGTAGATTCCTGTGTAGCTTTTTTGGTTGTTCATGTAGTTCCTGTGTAGCTTTTTTGGTTGTTCATTGTAGATTCCTGTGTAGCTTTTTTGGTTGTTCATTGTAGATTCCATGTGTAGCTTTTTTGGTTGTTCATTGTAGATTCCTGTGTAGCTTTTTTGGTTGTTCATGTAGTTCCTGTGTAGCTTTTTTGGTTGTTCATTGTAGATTCCTGTGTAGCTTTTTTGGTTGTTCATTGTAGATTCCATGTGTAGCTTTTTTGGTTGTTATGTTTTGGCCCTTTGGCTACTTTCTTGCAGCAAATTGAAAGCTCTTTTGAGATTTTTTTGGTTGTTCATTGTAGATTCCATGTGTAGCTTTTTTGGTTGTTTCAAGGCTGTTTTGGTTGTTGTTTCGTGCAGTTTTGCACCATATTTGAGGCTGTTTTGAACCAAGCTGTGTGGTTGTTGTTTGGTAAGTTCCATACTGCTGTTGTTTTGCTTGTTTGCTGCAAATTACAAGATATGTGTAGTTCTTATTATTAAGGCATTAAGCAATATGTATACAAGGGTAGAGACGATGACCACTAAGTTATAATGAAACACCTTGCGAAAATATCAGATTGTTTTTTCATTAGTGATATGAAGCCTTCTCCTTTGTGTTTATGCAGGTTAGTTTACTCAGAGACAAATGTATTAAGGAGCAAAGCAAGATTATATTCACAGAGGTAGCTCAACTTTTTTATTATCTCTTATGAATACTTTGTGTGTTCCGACGATCAAGTATGACAAACAGAACATCAATTTCCTCCACAAGGAAATCACCACAGGTTAAACTTTTTATTCAAAGCATACAACAAAAAATCAATTAACATACAAAATAACACATACATAATAACCAAAAAACCATTCATTGATAACAAGATTCCCATACATAAAGACCAAAACAAGCAAATTGATCAAGAGCAAAGATCTAAGTACATATATCATGATTGGAAACAAAAAAAAACATGAACACCACAGGTTTAACTCCAAATATCTTTGTAAGTCATGTCTAACTCCATGTAGACTCCTAGCCCAGAATTCTCCTCTTCCATCTCAAGCTCATCAACCCTAACGCCCAGGTCAACTTCGAACTGGATGATTTCCTGACAGCGATCCCAGTTGTTGGGTCTCATATTATTTATCTGCCTCAACATGTCTAGATCGGTTGATGCCAACAAAACATTAGCCCGGTACCATCTCTTTCGATCATTCCCCCACAACACTTGTATATGCAACTTTCTTGTGTGTTTTTCCACCCGAAAGGTCCACCAAACAATCTCCTTCGCCAAATCATCCATGTGGATAGTTCCGGGGTCAGATCTTCGTCTGAGCACCCTTATCAGTTTTGTGGATAGTTCCGGGGTCAGATCTTCGTCTGAGCACCCTTATCAGTTTTTTGGATTTGTTACATAGGTTTGGCTTCGAATCCCCTTGCTTGTAAACTTCCCTTAAAAAATCTTCGTCAAGCATCATCACCAGCTTGACTTTCTCGATTAACATCATTATTCTGTCATTTCTCTTGAAGATGAAACGATCCTGCATGCACTCATGGTCCCATTTATCTAGGCGATTCATGATTTGGTGAGTTTGTATGTGGAATTTGTTGAAACAACACTAAGAAGATTTCCCCCGATTGAATGAAAAACACAAAAAACATAACTTTCTTATATAATAATGGGAGTGTAAGTGTATAATACCGAACGGTTGCCATCCCAAGACAACCAAACGATTCATATTTAGGGTTTCCACACGGTTTCTACACAGTCCCGTCGTTTCATGTTTAGGGTTTCCAAGATTTTTATATAAATATGAAATTATATGCAATTTAAGGTTTCCAAGAATTTTAAGAACAGCCCTTCGACTCTAACTAATTGACCATTCCCCCCTCGAAAAAGAACCCAACTTTAACAACGGATGGCCCATAGTATAATTCTATTTTACGCCCAGATGTTTAGACACTTCGTTTTGCATTAAACGTTCCGTTAACGGAACAGGCATATACTCATTTGATGTAAAATGGCCAGTTTTGAAATTTAACCAAAAACGTAACGTTTTATGTTAATCGGTACCCAAAACGGTGGAATGACAGTTGTCATTCCCCTGACATGTGTGTCAGACCACGTGTAATTCCCCTCTGCAATTTTACTATCTACACACCGGTCATACGTGGCGTTTTATATAAAACGTGGTAACCAACGGAGCGTTTTACATAAAACGGCCCGTTTTGATAGTGTTTCTATGAACAGTGGTCGGTGTATCCCTAGTATTACCCTTATTATAATGCATTGTATCATGTCTTTTAATCCTATTTATAAGAAATAAAGTTACACAACCACTACCAACAAGGCAACAATAATTGAATATTGTAAAAGTTGTCATTTTTAAACCCCTGCTTACTGTTAATCTTTGTGGATTTTAAGCATCAAAATATAATAAGGGTGTAAACTGTAAAGTACAAACATTGGCTAAGGTTATTTATCTTGTCAGATATGTAGTTACGTAAATATGATCCAAATTCCAAAAGAATAGCTTTTAACAATCTGAATGAACTACCTAAAATAAATTTACAGTTGACACAACTTTATAGTTATATATCATAATATGTTATGAATATTTGCAAATAAAACATCAAACATAAATGAAATGGATATCATTTCGTTAAATTTGGGTGGTTACAAAGTTTGATACTCATCCAAACCATCAAATAAATCGAATTTGACTTGTCACCAAAATGTGTTTAAAACCTGTTGGAAATAAAAAAAAATAAAATAAAAAAGTAGAATATGCAAGGATCGCAAAAGAGGTTGAATTTAATAAAAGGATTTGAAGATAGTCTAGTCATTCATCACACACGGTCACAAACACATAGAAACACAACAAACATAGGTCCATAGCATCAACAAACAAAGACATCAAGCAACCACACAAAAACACAACTGTAGAGCTCTAGTACTCGTCTCCTTCATCGCCCTCATCCTCAGCACCCTCGGCACCAACCTCTTCGTAATCCTTTTCAAGAGCAGCAAGATCCTCACGAGCCTCAGAGAACTCTCCTTCCTCCATTCCCTCACCAACATACCAATGAACAAAAGCACGCTTAGCATACATGAGATCAAACTTGTGGTCAATGCGGGAGAACACCTCTGCAACGCTAGTTGAGTTGGAAATCATACAAACCGCCCTTTGCACCTTAGCCAGGTCACCTCCAGGTACTACAGTTGGTGGCTGGTAGTTGATACCACACTTGAACCCAGTGGGCACCAGTCCACAAACTGGATGGTTCTCTTGGTCTTAATCGTTGCAACAGCAGCATTCACATCCTTAGGAACGACATCACCACGGTACATCAGACAGCATGCCATGTACTTTCCATGACGTGGATCACATTTGGCCATCATGGAAGATGGCTCAAATGCACTGTTGGTAATCTCAGCAACTGATAGTTGCTCGTGGTAAGCCTTTTCGGCTGAGATCACAGGAGCGTAAGACGAAAGCATAAAGTGGATCCTAGGGTATGGAACCAAGTTGGTCTGGAATTCTGTCACATCAACGTTCAAGGCTCCGTCAAACCTCAAAGATGCAGTCAATGATGAGATAACCTACAGAAGCCGTAAAAAAGGTTCATCATTAGCCAAAGTTCATAATAATGGTAAAGAATAATGATAAACACAAACTTTTGTTAGTTATTACCTGAGATACAAGGCGATTGAGGTTGGTGTAAGTGGGACGCTCGATGTCAAGAGAGCGCCTGCAAATGTCATAGATAGCTTCGTTATCGAGAAGAATGGCAACATCAGTGTGTTCCAAGAGGGAGTGAGTGGATAAGACACTGTTGTAGGGCTCAACAACTGATGTGGAGACCTGTGGGGATGGGTACACAGTAAACCCAAGCTTGGACTTCTTTCCGTAGTCAACAGAAAGCCGTTCCAAAAGAAGAGAACCCAAACCAGAGCCAGTACCACCACCAACAGCGTTGAAAACAAGAAAGCCTTGGAGACCAGTGCAGTTGTCAGCAAGCTTTCTGATTCGGTCCAAGCACAGATCAACGATCTCTTTCCCAACTGAAACACAAATGTTTAATAATCTTAGTGATCATTCTAAACTAAGAATATAACTGGAATATAAACAGATAGCTATAGCTATCCTTACTTGTGTAGTGTCCACGAGCAAAGTTATTGGCAGCATCCTCTTTGCCACTGATCAGTTGTTCAGGGTGGAAAAGCTGGCGATAAGTTCCAGTCCTGATTTCATCGATCACAGTGGGCTCGAGATCAACAAAGACAGCACGAGGGACATGCTTCCCTGCACCAGTTTCACTGAAAAAAGTGTTGAAAGCATCATCACCTCCACCAACAGTCTTGTCACTTGGCATCTGGCCATCAGGCTGCACTTTAACAAAATTCAAAGCATCAGTGACAGACCAAACATACAACAAAAAATGACATTTTTCATTACAACAGAAGAAAAAAGTTTGGTCCCTCGAAGTGTTGACAAAGAGTCTAATACATATAAAAAACAATTTAACATGAATCCACAAGCCGAAATCATAAATAAAAAAAGAATTGTCCAAGCTAGAAAGTTTACATGTAATACATTAACGCTCTGGTTCTCAAAACAAAAATGTGTTTTTAAAAAAATGACCTCACTTGCTTATAGATCTCTTCATAATTTCATTTTGTCGAGTAATTAGAAAAGTTTTAATCCAAAATTAATCAATCTAAATTTTACACCTAATTTGAGTCAAAACAAATCAACAATCACGAAAACAACTTCACAAAACATACTAGCCTAATGTCAGCGCTATATGGCGCGAGTAAATATCATGCACTACTAGCTGTATCAAACAACTTTTTATGTGGACAAAAAACAGTAACTTTTTCTATAGACAACTTAACATGTAATCAGTTGATAATACATAATAAAATTCATTTATTCTATGTAAAAAAAAGTTTGAGATTTTCATAATTAAAATTTAAAAAATACAAGTTGAAATAAATTAATTAAGATACAAAAGTGTGACAAAATGTATATTAGTAAGATTTAAAACGTAAGAGTATGTGTGTGTATATATATATACACACAAACATACACACATACTTCTCACCTATTAAATCCTTGTCATCTATCCAAATCCAAATTATGTATGTATATACATTTATATCTGTGTATATAGATCTGAATACACGACTAACAAATTTGCATGTTTAGTTAATTAAACTATAACAGATTTAGTCTAAAAACATCAGATCTACAGTTGATCTATACATACACATTCAGATATAGCATATACACACACAATTATATACATATATATATATATATAATATACAGTAGATAAACAAAAAGGAGGAAATGAGGGAGACCTGAATTCCGTGCTCGAGACAATAAAGTTCCCAACAGGCGTTACCGACTTGAATACCGGCCTGACCGATGTGAATCGATATGCATTCTCTCATTTTCGATTACTTTTTTTTTATGAAAATTGATTCAAAAGAAATGAAAATAGAATCAAAAGGCGTTTATCAAGACGCCTGGTGAGACCAAATGTGTATGTGTGTTTTTCAGGGTTTTTGTGTTGGTATTTATAGTGGGGATATAATTTTTAACTTGCTGTGAGTACACTACAAGTCAGTTTATCGATGATTTAACTGCGGTTAATAGAGTACTGTGTTGTGGACGGCATTTAGTGTTAACCAGGGTTAAGATTTTTCGGCTTTTAAAATACGGATCTTTTTTATTATTATTTTTGAAAATTCATATATCAACTCACTTGTTATGATGCATTGAATCAGAAAATTTATTTAATAATCATTAATTCAATTTGACAATTATCATTTTTAATAAAAAATGATTAATCCTCTAAAAATCGCCATTCGCCATTGGGGTGTTAGCCCAATGGTCAGGGGTTTTTCACAATGTGGTTTCCTCCAGGGTGTTTTAGGTTCGAATCTGCCACATGCAAATGTGGTGAGGGGGCATTAGCAATGTTATACCCATCTAACATATGGAGAGCAAACCTTTTAGGGCATTGCCAAGAGTCAAATCGGCGTGGGCGCATCCGCGTGGGGGGTGTTAGCCATTTATCCGTTACTTCCTTTCAAAAAAAAATTCTCTAAAAATCCTCTTAATAATGAAATGATGACATGTGAAAAAATCAGGAGAAAGATTAGAAAAGCGAATTAGTGGATAAAACATGTCACCTTTTTATAATTTTAGGTAATCTTTAGAAAGATTTATTATTTTTCTTTTTAATAAATACCAGTACAAATTTTCATATTTTAAGAAAGTTAGAATTAATTAAATGCCTTATAACAAATGCACGGATTATTAGTTAACAAATCCTTTTAAAAATAACCTTAATAATCACTTTAACAATTTGTTCAGATTAATAATCTTCTTGACTACGAATTATGAGCATCTAAAGTTGAAATATTTAGATATATATATATATATATATATATATATATATATATATATATATATATATATATATATATATATATATATATATATATATATATATATATATATATATATATATATATATATATATATATATATATATATATATATATATATATATATATATATATATATATATATATATATATATATATATATATATATATATATATATATATATATATATATATATATATATATATATATATATATATATATATATATATATATATATATATATATATATATATATATATATATATATATATATATATATATATATATATATATATATATATATATATATATATATATATATATATATATATATATATATATATATATATATATATATATATATATATATATATATATATATATATATATATATATATATATATATATATATATATATATATATATATATATATATATATATATATATATATATATATATATATATATATATATATATATATATATATATATATATATATATATATATATATATATATATATATATATATATATATATATATATATATATATATATATATATATATATATATATATATATATATATATATATATATATATATATATATATATATATATATATATATATATATATATATATATATATATATATATATATATATATATATATATATATATATATATATATATATATATATATATATATATATATATATATATATATATATATATATATATATATATATATATATATATATATATATATATATATATATATATATATATATATATATATATATATATATATATATATATATATATATATATATATATATATATATATATATATATATATATATATATATATATATATATATATATATATATATATATATATATATATATATATATATATATATATATATATATATATATATATATATATATATATATATATATATATATATATATATATATATATATATATATATATATATATATATATATATATATATATATATATATATATATATATATATATATATATATATATATATATATATATATATATATATATATATATATATATATATATATATATATATATATATATATAATATACAGTAGATAAACAAAAAGGAGGAAATGAGGGAGACCTGAATTCCGTGCTCGAGACAATAAAGTTCCCAACAGGCGTTACCGACTTGAATACCGGCCTGACCGATGTGAATCGATATGCATTCTCTCATTTTCGATTACTTTTTTTTTATGAAAATTGATTCAAAAGAAATGAAAATAGAATCAAAAGGCGTTTATCAAGACGCCTGGTGAGACCAAATGTGTATGTGTGTTTTTCAGGGTTTTTGTGTTGGTATTTATAGTGGGGATATAATTTTTAACTTGCTGTGAGTACACTACAAGTCAGTTTATCGATGATTTAACTGCGGTTAATAGAGTACTGTGTTGTGGACGGCATTTAGTGTTAACCAGGGTTAAGATTTTTCGGCTTTTAAAATACGGATCTTTTTTATTATTATTTTTGAAAATTCATATATCAACTCACTTGTTATGATGCATTGAATCAGAAAATTTATTTAATAATCATTAATTCAATTTGACAATTATCATTTTTAATAAAAAATGATTAATCCCTCATATTATAAGTGAATTTAATAACAATAATACTAATAACCTTCAAGGATTCTAGTAAAGAAGATTGGGATTTAGATGGAGGTGTGGTGTGTGTGTGATTGAATTCAAGAAAGGAAGGGGAAAAAAAAGAGAGAGAAATTGTGTTTCTTCCAACCCAACTAACCTAGTTATTATTCATGCAAGGTATGATTTTGATTATTTCACTAGTTAAATTAGGGTTCTTATAAATTTTTTAATTTGGGGATTTTATGATGGAGGGTTATTTTGATTAACTAAAATTAGGGTTCTTGGAACTTGACTAATTGCGGATTTTTAATGGGGTGATTATAGTTGAAGTATTTACTGTAAATATCATGTAAAAATGTATATATATCAATCTTGTGTGTAAATGTGTTGAATGTATATAAGTCAATGTGTTGAATGTTAAAACAAAAGTTTTGATGGATGGTAGTAAGAACAAATTTTAACAGATTCTGTACCAGTTTTTGTAACGTGAAAAACACCTCTGTATCAGATTATTCACTTGTTGATCACTAAAAAGAAAATGTAGGTTTATGTGTCATCTTTAAGTGGCCACTGGAATGGGGTAAAAATGTGGAGTAGAACTCTAGTTATGAATTTTTGAAGTCAGTATGGTCAATCTGATTTTTCAGCAAGAACTGATTTTGTGTCTGTTTTTGAAACGAGTAAAACGCAATTGTAAGAGTCAAATCATGTGTTGGTCACTGAAGATAAAATGTAGCTATATGTGTCCCCTTTAATTGGCCATTGGAAGGAGGTGAAAATATGGTGTAGAACTCAAGTTATGATTATTTGAAGTCAGTAAGGTCAAATCTGTTTTGTCAGTAAGAACAGCAACTGTATGTGTTTTTTAAAACGAGCAGAAGTCACTTTTGAGGGATAGTTCACATGTTGGTCATAAAAGATAAAATGTATATATATGTGTTTTCTTTAGTTTTCCACTGGAAACACGTAAAAAGATTAAGTAGAACCAAAGTTTTGCTTGTTTTAAGTCAGCTTGGTCGAATATGAAAATGGTGATTTTGTTATGAAAATAAGTTTGGCCATATGATAATGATAGAGAAGATACATGTTTTGTGAATCAACCCAAGAATAATATGAGATTGTAAAAGATGGGTTGGGTGTTGAAATGCTAATGGTTATGGCTAGGTGGCTTAGTATGTGATTGATGATGTTATATGTACTTGTGATTATTGCTAGGTTGAAAGCTTATATATTGTGTTCTTGCGGTCTTCTTGATTGTTGATTTGTGGTCGCGAAGGAGGTGAGTTTTCTTGCATACTTTTATATATGCGTCGGGTCGATTACCATATGATGGTGGATTCCGTGTGTGGTAATCGATTTGGCGTTGAGCCTAAGTAGTGGCCGTTTTTGATTACGGGCCTAAGTAGTGGCCATAGCCCATGTGGGGCATTTGATATATAGCTCATGTGGAGCATTGATATTGTTTATTTGAGATTGTAATCATTTGCTTATATGGATCCATATAATGCGTTATAACAAAGGTGAGTATATAGGTAGGGTACGACGGTGCCAAAGGCTATATGCAATAGACCTTTGTGCATTGCCCTCTGTAGAGTTCCTCACCTGATGGTTTAACCCAATAGTGTAAAATACAACAAGTATAATATGCACTAGATTTGGACTAGTATTACTTGATTATAAATGCAAGTATATAAACAAAGTAATATAAGACTTAAAGCAATAAAGTAAGGGTGGAACACAATGTAATTTTTCAAGTGTATTTTATTTATGATGTTAAATAAAATACAAGGTTGTGCGGAATCAAGATAATACAAATATGTAAGTATCCTAACAACCTATGAATTACAAATGATCTATATTTGCTAAATAAACTCTTTAGATCGAGATACTTAAAGTTGTGAAGTATCCCTGTTACGATCGAGAGTATTTAGACAAATTCACCTAATTGCTAAAAAGTGATTTTAACAAGGAAATGACTTTGTATTTATAGGCAAACAAATTCACCAGTGAATTTGTGCCGTACAAATATGGTTGCATGTATTTAATGAACCGACAAGGTCATTAAATGCATTGGTTAAAGTACAAGGATAAAGTCACATCAATATGACTTATTATCCTTTTAACCAACCACCTTTACACACGTAAGTACTTTTGTAAAGACAAGTGGAATGTTCTTTGAAAAGTGTGTAAAGGCAAAAAGTCAATTCCTCGTAATCAGTGTTCAGACTTGTAAGGTCTAGAACACTGACAAAGCTCCAGTCGTAGATCTGGTAAGACTTCCAGTGGACTCCGCCATTTGTCAGTCTTCTTTATTCTAACTTCAGTCTTTGACTTCAGTGAGAATGTCTTCAGTAGAATAGATCTGGACTGGGGTGAAGTCCAGTGAGCTAATCTGGAGGATTCCAGATTTCCTGTACAAGTAAACAGCTCACTGGTCTTCCATTATTTCTGGACAAATCTTCAGTGACGCTCCAGTCTTCAAGTCTGGAGTGGGTCCAGTAAATCTGGACCTAACAAATTCCCCCTATTTGTTCAGAAATAATGCAAGGTTTTTCAAGCTTCTATCTATACAATTTTGTATGCTTGAAAAAACACTTGTTTTGATTTAGTCTAAAAATTTTAAGTTACTGGAAAACACTTTATAGATCATCAGTGTTCCAGTTTCATCTTTTAATTCTAACTTAGACTAAATCTGATCACTTACTTTGTGAATCAAAAATTGCAACAATATTTAAATACATCAACTGATAAACAGTTACAATTTTGAGAAATAAATACAATACAAGTAAGTAATTAAAAAGTCAGGCCCTTCTCTTCGAAGTTTGTCCTTGTGCTTCTTCAGTGGCCTTCCTCTTGGGTGATGGTGAGGATGGTACAGAAACAGGTGGTCGCATACCCAGAGCAGCTTCCATCTGTTGTATTCTTTTCCAGACCTTCTCTATCCTCTTCATAAATGCTTTGACATCAGGAGTTAAATCAGTTTTTCCCCTGAAAGTCAAGCCTGTCTCCTTCAGTTCAGTCCATCCAAAAGCTTGGACTGAAGCATTCTTCCTTTCATCAGTAAAGTTACCCTCTCTGGTCAACTTTACTTCAAACCTGGTCATGCCTTCATGATTTTCAGCAAGCTTAATCTCAGCACCTATGATCCTTCTGGCATCAGCCCTGAACATCATCAGTTCATTATACTTATCTTTCAATTTGGCAGCCTGGATCAATGCTTCAGTTTCCCTGGATACCTTTTCTTGTTCCAAGGCAGAATGGATTTCTTCACGATTTATTTTTAGTGAAGTATCCAAGGGAATGAAAGTGCTTAGATCTGCATCCCTGATTGCTTTTAACTGTTTGGCAGTGAGTTTGGGCAAGCCTTTTATCTTCTTTCTATACTCTATCTCCAGAGCACCAGCATTCTTTCTGATATTCTTCTGGAGGTTCACCAGTTCCTCCGTCCTTTGTCTGATCAGTTCAACTACACTGACACCATAAGTTACTGCATCATAAGTTTGTTCTTCTAAAGAGTACCTGGAGTGAATATAGACGTCATCCAATGCATCCAGACATTGATGAACTCTGGGGTCTTCCTTCATCTTTTTGTATACATCAATATGAATGCCCAACCTGCCAACATTATATTCATCAAAGGTCCCCATTTTTGCCATTTCCATCTTGTGGGCCTGAAGTTCATCCTTTTGTCTTTTCTTAAAAATTTCTATCATTATGCACTCCTGCTCCAGTCTCTTTGAAGTGTCTTCATCAGTAGTAGGAAATTCTGATGAACTTCCAGCAATTTCAATTTCTTCTCCATATACCACATGTTGCTTTCTTTTTAATGATTTTATAGTGGTTGTGATATCTGGGAATGCTTCAAACTGGGGCTCACTGGCATCAGTACCAGCAGCCTGTTCTTCTTGTACATTGGCTTTAGTACCAACTACTTCATGTGCACTGGCATCAGTACCAGTCACTTTTTCTTGTTGCACAATGACTTCAGTGCCAAAGGCCTTTTCAATTGCACTGGCCAACACTTCTTTCTTTTTCATCACCAACTCTTCTGGAACAGACTCAGTGGCAGCAGACTTTTCCCCTTGGAATGTCCACCAGTTTGAGACTTGTGGGCATTCCATAACTGTTCAAGCATGTGTCTGTCTGAAGCACCAAATGTTCTTCCTGCCACTGGAGTTGTGATATTCACAGTCTTCCTTAGCTCAGTCACTTCCTTCTTGATAATTTGAATTTCTGAAGACAAGTGCTTTGGCATTTCATTTTCAATCATATTAACCACCTGTGGCAACAACCCATCTTGAATGGTTCGAAGAACTGACCCAGAAATTTCTTTAGTAATTTCTTTCAGCATAGCACCGCTAAATTTGCGTACAACTTCATCACTGAGGGTGCTTACAACATAATTATGTTCAAGGGTTGGCCTGCTTTCCAGAGTACTAATCCTGGTGGTCAACTTCTGAACCTCATCTGTCATACCTGCCAGTGGTTGAACAAGTTCAGCTTTCACTGCAGTCTGAACAGAATTCACCAGCCTTGCTTCCAAGCCCTGGACTGCCAATTTGATATTTTCAGTGTTTTGATTTGTGGCCAGTACCAGTTCATCAAGCTTCTCAAATACTAGCTTCTCATTCCTAGCAAAAACATTCATTTCTGATGCAAGATTATTTGATAATAAGGACTTAAAATCAGAAACAACCTGGGATGAAGACTGGAGTGATCTCTCCAGGTCCACCACCTTACTTAAAAGGCCTTGGACCTCGGCTGAAGAAGAGGTGGATAGACCACTAGGAGGTGTTAGCTCAGAAGCCATCCTGGTCTACCAAAGGTACTTGTGCCTGGACCCCTTCAGTGGAAGTTTCAGATGTTACAATAGTGGAGTCCAGCGCACGGTGTTCAGGAAAATTAAGTGGAACTGCAAGTGGTGGTGGTTGTGGTGGTGGTGGTGGTGGTGGTGGTGGTTTGGGAAGGAAGGGGAAATGAGTGAGTGGTGGTGGTGGTGGTGGTGGTGGTGGTGCAATAATGGATTCTGGTGGTGGTGGCATTTCAGTAGAGATAAGTGGTGGGGTGACTGAAGCAATAACAGAAGTAACAACATTTTCTACTTCATCACCCAGAAAATTCATATTTACATCAAACATATTACCTTCAAACATTGGGGAATCTACCTCATCCCAATCTGGAGCGTCCCAACTGTCTGATCATCCACTTCTCTATTTAAATCCAACTGAGCATCTTGCTCACCAGTCACCTGCTCAACATCCTGCTCAACAATAAGAGACCCATCTTCATTCATGATATCACCTGGATGGCTTGATTCTGCTCTGTTAGGATTGACCTGAACTCCATCCTTCCTAAGACGTCTGGAAGTTCTATGTTGAGTGGGGAGTTCTTGAGGCACAATAATTTGGTTCCCACCTGGAGCCACTTGGGATACTGGTGGCACAACTTCAGCATTGAGGACTCCAGAGGGTCCTTCACCAATTTGGTCCCCTCCTAGAGCCTCTTCCTGCTCATCTGATGATGATACATCAAGTGCATCATTTCTAAAATGATTTAACATATTTACAGGAATTTCAACCTCACCAGCTCTTGATTTTAATGAACTCAACTCCCTCAGATATTCACACACAGAAAAATGGTTTGTATCGTAATCATACTGATCACCTAGAGCTCTTAAAAATACAAGTGACAGAAAACGAATATATGGAATATGAGGTTTTCTACCTTTCACTTTTAGACGGTCAACAAGGTCATCGAAGAAAATCTGAGCAAAGTCGACCCTGTATCTAAACCATAGGCAGTAAGCAATCTGGAGTTGCATTTGATTTATCTGGTCCAACCCTCCAGAACTGTCACCCAAACACTCAACAAGATGAGTGAAGAAGTATCTCCATGAGTCTGAAAGCTTGCTCATGTAGATGGTGCCTTTTCTTGATAACTGGCCATGCTCATCCAGTATATCAGTATGTCCCATCAGTCTACACACATCCCTGTAATTTAGACCAGTAGGGGGAGTAATGGCCATCTCATTTTCAGCCAAATAATTCAAATGAAGAATATCTCTAAGAGAGTCAACAGTGAGAGTGAAGGCCCTGGTGCCTTGTTGCAATGTGTAGTTGATGGATTGAGTATTTTCAACATACACCGCAGTGTACCAAAATTCACATAAGTAATCATGATACATTTTTCCGGGATTGAGAGTAAGAGCACCATAGAGTGGACAACTGAGGAAAAAGGCATTCAGTCGTCCAATGAGAAAAGTAGGAGCATGAGTGGTGCTAGTGAGTCTAGCCATCCAATTATTCATGTTTATTCTGATCGCCTTTGCCTCTAAAGTAATATGAGGTACCTTTACTAGATTGGCAACAAGAGCATATTCAGCAGCGAGAAGATTTTTCGGTGAGTTTGATTGTCTTGGTGCCATTGTATTTGGTAGATAGATCATATGAAACTGAAACTTTAGGGTTTATGAAGATATGATGAATTAAATATGAGAGAGATTGATGATTGGAAATTGAATGAAAAAGAAAGTAAATGAAGGAATTTAGAGAGTTTTGGGAGTAAATATGTTCGAAGTAAATGCAAATGAAAGTGAAAGAGGGCATTTATAGGAGAGAGAAACGGAATTCAAAACAGTTAATTTGAATTTTATAAAATGTAATTTTGATCGGGTTTTGAAATCCGCATTAAATACATCACATCACACATAAATGTGTGATGGTTTACAGCCCACAAACAGTAACCAACTTGCATTTTTTGTCTTCCCAAGGTAAAAAATACCATCATTTCTTTGAAAAATATCATTGTCACGTATGACAAACAGTAAATGTCCTTTCAAATGGTTTGCTTATGTAGCAAGCACAATGACCAAGTATTAAAATATTATAACTGACGTACCATGAAGTATGCACTGATGGTACACTGGAGGGACACTCCAGTAAAGTACCAACGAAAACCATTTGAGTGAGGCTGACAACCTCAAACATGCACTTCAACTAATACAGACAAGTGAGAGGGACACATTTACAAGGAGA
This sequence comes from Erigeron breviscapus, assembly GCA_034093135.1. Taxonomy (NCBI): domain Eukaryota; kingdom Viridiplantae; phylum Streptophyta; class Magnoliopsida; order Asterales; family Asteraceae; genus Erigeron; species Erigeron breviscapus. The sequence goes on from CM067172.1 coordinate 43,671,380, forward strand.
CAAAAGTTACCTCAAACATGCACTTCAACCTATCTAATTACCAGTGAGAGGGACACATTTACAAGGTACCCGTAATATTTTCCAGAAAATTTTGTCTAGTGAGAAAATAAATTAATAAATTCCCCCTGAAATTAAAACATTTTAAGGACAAGAATATATATCTTTCAGTCTTCCCCCTGGAATGTTGATCCAGAAATCTATTAATGCAGAGATAGTACACAAAGGCGTTCAATATCTAAGCAGTTATAGATTTATAAATCTTTTAAATCAAGGATCCCTGATAGTACACAAAGGCGTTCAATATCTAAGCAGTTATAGATTTATAAATCTTTTAAATCAAGGATCCCTGATAGTACACAAAGGCGTTCAATATCTAAGCAGTTATAGATTTATAAATCTTTTAAATCAAGGATCCCTGATAGTACACAAAGGCGTTCAATATCTAAGCAGTTATAGATTTATAAATCTTTTAAATCAAGGATCCCTGATAGTACACAAAGGCGTTCAATATCTAAGCAGTTATAGATTTATAAATCTTTTAAATCAAGGATCCCTGATAGTACACAAAGGCGTTCAATATCTAAGCAGTTATAGATTTATAAATCTTTTAAATCAAGGATCCCTGATAGTACACAAAGGCGTTCAATATCTAAGCAGTTATAGATTTATAAATCTTTTAAATCAAGGATCCCTGATAGTACACAAAGGCGTTCAATATCTAAGCAGTTATAGATTTATAAATCTTTTAAATCAAGGATCCCTGATAGTACACAAAGGCGTTCAATATCTAAGCAGTTATAGATTTATAAATCTTTTAAATCAAGGATCCCTGATAGTACACAAAGGCGTTCAATATCTAAGCAGTTATAGATTTATAAATCTTTTAAATCAAGGATCCCTGATAGTACACAAAGGCGTTCAATATCTAAGCAGTTATAGATTTATAAATCTTTTAAATCAAGGATCCCTGATAGTACACAAAGGCGTTCAATATCTAAGCAGTTATAGATTTATAAATCTTTTAAATCAAGGATCCCTGATAGTACACAAAGGCGTTCAATATCTAAGCAGTTATAGATTTATAAATCTTTTAAATCAAGGATCCCTGATAGTACACAAAGGCGTTCAATATCTAAGCAGTTATAGATTTATAAATCTTTTAAATCAAGGATCCCTGATAGTACACAAAGGCGTTCAATATCTAAGCAGTTATAGATTTATAAATCTTTTAAATCAAGGATCCCTGATAGTACACAAAGGCGTTCAATATCTAAGCAGTTATAGATTTATAAATCTTTTAAATCAAGGATCCCTGATAGTACACAAAGGCGTTCAATATCTAAGCAGTTATAGATTTATAAATCTTTTAAATCAAGGATCCCTGATAGTACACAAAGGCGTTCAATATCTAAGCAGTTATAGATTTATAAATCTTTTAAATCAAGGATCCCTGATAGTACACAAAGGCGTTCAATATCAAGGTTCCAGATTTAAGGGTTTAACATTTTAAACTCACCAACAAGATATTCAAAAGTTTTAACATCCAGTGGTTTGGTAAAAATGTCAGCGAGTTGTTTGTTAGTGGGAATAAAATGGAGTTCAATATTATTTTTCATAATATGATCACGAATAAAATGATACCTGAGATCAATGTGCTTCGTCTTTGAGTGCATGACTGGATTGTTCGAGATAGCAATGGCACTGGTATTATCACAAAAGATTGGGGTCTTTGAATACTTAATACCATAATCAAGCAACTGGTTCTTCATCCAGAGTATCTGAGCACAACAACTGGCTGCAGACACGTATTCAGCTCCAGCTGACCAGTTTGCCACCAAGGAAATGACATCCACCAGTAGTGGATTTCCTGTCTATCTTACAACCTGCATGATCTGAATCTAAATAACCCATTAGATCCATGCCTGAGCCTTTGGGATACCAAAGACCCAAACTGGGGACACCCTTAAGGTATTTCAGTATGCGCTTTACAGCAAGCATATGAGATTCTTTTGGATTAGACTGATATCTGGCACATAAACATGTTGAAAACATAATATCTGGTCTACTGGCAGTTAAATACATCAGTGAACCAACCATGCCTCTATAGACAGTGGTGTTCACTGGTTTACCATCTGGATCTGAGTCCAGTGTAAGTGGTGCAGAAATTGGAGTGGGTTTAGATGGTGAAGAGTTCATATCATATTTCTTTAAAAGATCTCTAACATATTTCTATTGATTAATAAAAATACCATCTCTGGTCTGTTTAATCTGGAGTCCTAGAAAATATGTTAATTCACCCATTAAACTCATCTCATATTCAGTCGACATTATTTTCGAAAATTTCTTGCACATTTTGTCATCAGTAGACCCAAAAATAATATCATCAACATAAATTTGTACCATCAGAAGATTACCTTTTTCATGAAGAATAAATAAGGTATTGTCAATTGCACCTCTTTTAAAACCATTTTTCAATAAATGTTTAGTCAGAGTATCATACCAGGCACGTGGAGCTTGTCTGAGACCATAAAGTGCTTTTTCCAGACGATATACCCAGTGGGGATGTTTTTCATCAATGAAACCTGGTGGTTGTCTGACATAAACTTCTTCTTCAAGTTTTCCATTCAAAAATGCACTTTTAACGTCCATCTGGTAGACCTTGAATTAATGATGAGTAGCAAATGCTAAGAATATTCTGATCGATTCAAGTCTAGCCACTGGAGCAAATGATTCATCAAAATCGACATCTGACTGGCAGTACCCTTGTGCTACCAGTCTGCCTTGTTTCTGGTGACATGGCCATTTTCATCTACCTTATTCCTGAAGACCCATCTGGTTCTAATTGGTTCTTTCTTTCCAACTGGGAAAGGAACCAGGTACCAAACCTTGTTCCTTTTAAACTGGTGAAGCTCTTCTTACATTGCTATCACCCAGCTTGGATCTTCCATAGCCTCGTCAATCTTCTTTGGTTCTATCAGTGATAAGAAACTGATGTATAAGCATTGATCACTGGAGGCTCTTCTGGTCTGAATCCCTCTACTGGAGTCACCTATGATCTGATCAATAGGATGAGCTTTTGTCCATCTGAAGTATTGACCAGGATTGTTACTGACAACAATATCAGTGCAAGAGTTCAATTGAGTCTCCTTTGGTGTTGCTTCAGGAGGAGGGTCTTGCCAGACTACTTCAACATCTTCATCTGAATCATTTAGATCACGATTTGCATCATAAAATTCTTAATTTGAAGGCATTTCTTCAAGTATTGGTTCAGTCTCAACTGGGACTGATACTGGGGGAATAGTACGAACATCTGATCCAATAATAATTTCAGAGGGTAGCTTGAAAATAATTGAAGGATAGAATGGAGTACTACTGGAGGGTTTCTTAGTCTGAACAGGTTCCAGATCAGGATGACTGGAAACTTTATCTTCTGAATCTTTATTGTAGTTGATAGGATCAGATTCACAGAAGACAATTGGAGTTACTGGGGGAGTATCAAGGGTTGGCTTTTTATTGATTGCTGCATTTGATTCATCAAATGTGACATGTATTGACTCATGGACCTTCTCCAGTCTCTTGTTATAGACTCTGAAGGCCTTGCGAATGGCTGAATAACCAAAGAAATATCCTTCATCAGCTTTGGCATCAAATTTGCCTAACTGACTGGAGTCGTTCAGGATGTACACTGGACATCCAAAGACATGAAAATAACCAATATTTGGTTTTCTATTTCTTAATACTTCATAGGCTGTCTTTTTGTGTCTTTTGATGTACACAGACCGGTTCTGGGTGTGACAAGCAGTAGCAATTGCTTCAGCCCAGAAACTGGTAGAAAAACCAGATTCAGCAAGCATACTCCTGGCAGCTTCTATCAGCGTTCGATTCTTCCTTTCCACCACTCCATTCTGTTCTGGAGAGAGGGCTGATGAGAAATTCTGGGAGATGCCAGTGTCAGTACAGAATGACTCCAGAGTTGCATTCTGGAATTCTGTTCCATTGTCACTTCTTAACTGACACACCTTTCGATTATACTTGAGCTCAATTTGCTTGATAAGACTGATGATTTCAGCAGCAGCTTCATTTTTAGACCTGAGAAAGATAACCCAACAATATCTGGAGAATTCATCTACGATCACCAGGGTGTATCTTTTACCAGCACGAGTCTGAACATTCACTAGACCAAAGAGATCCATATGAAGCATGTGAAGTGGTTCAGATATGCTAAAGTTCTGTCTGGTCTTGAAACTGGTACGTTTCTGCTTACTCATCTCACATCCTGGACATGGCCTTTCCTTTCCCATCTGCCAGTTGTTTTATAGACAACTTATTAATATTTTTGAAATTTAAATGGGATAACCTTTTATGCCATAACCAGTTTGTGTCTTCATCAGCTTGAGTATAGAAACACTGCTCTGAAGGAGAGCTTTCCATATCCATCACATACACATTCCCTCTTCTGGGAGCAATCAATACTACCTTCCAGTCTTTGTTGAATACAATGCCCTGAGCAATATTGAACAGAACTTGATAGCCATCATCACACAGTTGACTGACACTGATCAGGTTATATTTCAAACCATTCACAAATGCAACTCGTCTGAATTTGACTTGTCCATTGTTCAGAACACCATACCCCTCAGTTTTCCACAACCATCATTTCCAAAAGTAATGGAGGGTCCATCAGAAATTATGAACTCCTCCAGCAGGGTCTTACATCCGGTCATTGTCCTGCCAGCTGCACTGTCAAGATACCAGGTATGTTTCTTTCGATCGCCCTGCACATCCACCAGATATATCAGTTAGATTTAGGAACCCATCGTTTGATGGGTTCACTGGACCCTCCCTTATAGGTCCCTAGAGGTATCTAGTTGAGTTCATTTTCTTCAACAGTGGTCTTTGTTGAAAAGACCACTGGGGTTGATAGTTTTGAAACCTTTTTCTTTTTCTCAACTGGAGAAATATATTTATCTTTCTTTGAAAAAGGTTTGGTATTTTGTCTAGGGCCAGATGAAGTACCCTCAAAATTGTTTAATCTTGCATTACAACTTTGAAATTGACGAGTCAGTAATTGAAACTGGCTCTCTAATCTTAACAAAATACTTTCATCAGATGACACCTGAGCCTTTCCAGTTGACTGGACTCGAGGCTTAGGAAGGGAACTGGTCCTTTTCTTTTGAACCTGGGGTTCTTTAGAAGCAGACTGAGGCAAAGGTTTATTCCGATTGACCTTTTTAACTGGAGCAGTCATCTGGAATGCTCCAGTCTTAACCTCAGGGGATTGAACTGGGAAAATATTGGCCTTAGGAGTTACAGGCTCATCATAAATGGTAATGGGCCTGAAACCCTCTGGTAAACCGATCAATTACTGGTATTAATGATGCAACATGAGTATTTCTTTTTTTTTTTTTTTTTTTTTTTTTTTTTTTTTTTTTTTTTTTTTTTTTTTTTTTTTTTTTTTTTTTTTTTTTTTTTTTTTTTTTTTTTTTTTTTTTTTTTTTTTTTTTTTTTTTTTTTTTTTTTTTTTTTTTTTTTTTTTTTTTTTTTTTTTTTTTTTTTTTTTTTTTTTTTTTTTTTTTTTTTTTTTTTTTTTTTTTTTTTTTTTTTTTTTTTTTTTTTTTTTTTTTTTTTTTTTTTTTTTTTTTTTTTTTTTTTTTTTTTTTTTTTTTTTTTTTTTTTTTTTTTTTTTTTTTTTTTTTTTTTTTTTTTTTTTTTTTTTTTTTTTTTTTTTTTTTTTTTTTTTTTTTTTTTTTTTTTTTTTTTTTTTTTTTTTTTTTTTTTTTTTTTTTTTTTTTTTTTTTTTTTTTTTTTTTTTTTTTTTTTTTTTTTTTTTTTTTTTTTTTTTTTTTTTTTTTTTTTTTTTTTTTTTTTTTTTTTTTTTTTTTTTTTTTTTTTTTTTTTTTTTTTTTTTTTTTTTTTTTTTTTTTTTTTTTTTTTTTTTTTTTTTTTTTTTTTTTTTTTTTTTTTTTTTTTTTTTTTTTTTTTTTTTTTTTTTTTTTTTTTTTTTTTTTTTTTTTTTTTTTTTTTTTTTTTTTTTTTTTTTTTTTTTTTTTTTTTTTTTTTTTTTTTTTTTTTTTTTTTTTTTTTTTTTTTTTTTTTTTTTTTTTTTTTTTTTTTTTTTTTTTTTTTTTTTTTTTTTTTTTTTTTTTTTTTTTTTTTTTTTTTTTTTTTTTTTTTTTTTTTTTTTTTTTTTTTTTTTTTTTTTTTTTTTTTTTTTTTTTTTTTTTTTTTTTTTTTTTTTTTTTTTTTTTTTTTTTTTTTTTTTTTTTTTTTTTTTTTTTTTTTTTTTTTTTTTTTTTTTTTTTTTTTTTTTTTTTTTTTTTTTTTTTTTTTTTTTTTTTTTTTTTTTTTTTTTTTTTTTTTTTTTTTTTTTTTTTTTTTTTTTTTTTTTTTTTTTTTTTTTTTTTTTTTTTTTTTTTTTTTTTTTTTTTTTTTTTTTTTTTTTTTTTTTTTTTTTTTTTTTTTTTTTTTTTTTTTTTTTTTTTTCTTTTTCTAAAATGATTTCAAGATCTTGTTTTTCTTGAATCAGTTGTTCAGTTACCAGAACTTGGGCTTGAAATGCCAGTTCAATATCTTGAAGTTCCTTTAATTTTCATTTTAAAACTGTAATTTCAGAAAAATCTGTTTCTAGACCATTTACACAGTCAGATCTAACAGTTTCAACAAAGATTAAATCAGAATTAAGAGTTTCAGCAATGTCCAATTTTAGTTCAGTGTCAGTTTCCACATCATAATCACTAACCTTTTTGATAACAATGTCCACCCATCTTCCAGATGTGACATCTTCCTTCACCAGATGCTCTTCGTCTGCCAGAGCCATGTAACAGCAATCTCTTTCCTCTTCTTCATCAACAGATGAATCATCAGAAAGAACCCATTTCTCTTCAGTTGTTACAATCATACATTTATTATTTTCAATTTGTTGTGCCATGAGAGCAATTTGAGCCTTAAGCTTTTTATATTTAGATTTATAGCTATCATCAGGCTTTTTATTAAAAGTAAATGGACCAGGCTGGGATACAAACTGACTGGACTTGCAATCTTTCATGAAATGACCTTTTCTGCCACACTTAAAGCATGTCAGATTGGTCTTATCAGTAGAAGAACTGGATGCAAATTGTCCAGATGGCCTATTTGCTCTTGCTTTGAAACGGTTAAACGTTTAGCAATCATTGCAACCAGGTCATCATTTTCAGATTCATCACAGTCTGGAGAGATAAGACTAGATTCTCCAGATTCCATGAATTCAGACACCATCTTCTTCATAGAAAATACATTCTCAGAAGATATTAGTGTTGTACCTTGTGGTTCAGTATGACTAACCACACTAGGACTACTGGAGGCATGGTTATAGGCATCTTGTTCTTCCACAACCCTCTGAGCCTGATTTTCTTTAGTGTATCTGAAAGCTCCATATAAAGTTGAAAGAGTGTGAGTGTGCAGAGTTTTACCTTGTCTTAAGACAGGATCATGTGAGACCATTTGGTGGGTAAAATATCACAAAATTTCTCAGAAGTATATCCTTGTCTTTCTCAACCCCCAGTCCTCTCAACTGGTTAATAATGCTCATAAATCTGGTGTAAGTACCAGTGAGAGACTCATTGGGCTGAGCAAAAAATGACTCATACCTCTTGTTTAAGGAGACCTTTCTGGTGACAATGGTGTCATCTCCTCCTTCATACTGGTTCACTAGTTCATCCCACATGGTTTAGCACTGGGAAAAAGAACTAGTGTGGGAATTAGGGTTTCTGGAACAGCCCCGAGGATCATGTTTTTGAGAAGGGTATCTAAATTTACCAATCTCCTCTCCTCTTCAGACCAATGTTCCTCCCTCTTTTCCCTGCCTCTTCTAGATCCAGTTGGATCAAGAAGAGCATTGAGAGGTGATGTGGGGACGTAAGGTCCTTCATTTAAAATTTTCATCATATTTCTCTCAATTCCAGTGATATGCAATATCATCCTAGCTTTCCACGTACCAAATTCATCACTATTCCCACTGAATTTAGGAACATGATTGTTTGAGTAGTGCACATGCACATGTGGAGAAGCAAGAGTAGGAGAAGGAGGGGGTGGATTAGTGTTAATAACAGGTGGTGGTTCATTATTTTGATCATTTATATTAGGATCAGAACCAAGATTAAAACCTCCTTGTGTATTTTCTGGGTTGGCCATCAAAGAAGCAGATCTAGGCAAGTTTGTTTAGCCTTATGCTCTGATACCAATTGTAGAGTCCCTCACTTGATGGTTTAACCCAATAGTGTAAAATACAACAAGTCTAATATGCACTAGATTGGACTAGTATTACTTGAATATAAATGCAAGTATATAAACAAAGTAATACAAGACTTAAAGCAATAAAGTAAGGTGGAACACAATGGGGGGGGGGGGGGGGGGGGGGGGGGGGGGGGGGGGGGGGGGGGGGGGGGGGGGGGGGGGGGGGGGGGGGGGGGGGGGGGGGGGGGGGGGGGGGGGGGGGGGGGGGGGGGGGGGGGGGGGGGGGGGGGGGGGGGGGGGGGGGGGGGGGGGGGGGGGGGGGGGGGGGGGGGGGGGGGGGGGGGGGGGGGGGGGGGGGGGGGGGGGGGGGGGGGGGGGGGGGGGGGGGGGGGGGGGGGGGGGGGGGGGGGGGGGGGGGGGGGGGGGGGGGGGGGGGGGGGGGGGGGGGGGGGGGGGGGGGGGGGGGGGGGGGGGGGGGGGGGGGGGGGGGGGGGGGGGGGGGGGGGGGGGGGGGGGGGGGGGGGGGGGGGGGGGGGGGGGGGGGGGGGGGGGGGGGGGGGGGGGGGGGGGGGGGGGGGGGGGGGGGGGGGGGGGGGGGGGGGGGGGGGGGGGGGGGGGGGGGGGGGGGGGGGGGGGGGGGGGGGGGGGGGGGGGGGGGGGGGGGGGGGGGGGGGGGGGGGGGGGGGGGGGGGGGGGGGGGGGGGGGGGGGGGGGGGGGGGGGGGGGGGGGGGGGGGGGGGGGGGGGGGGGGGGGGGGGGGGGGGGGGGGGGGGGGGGGGGGGGGGGGGGGGGGGGGGGGGGGGGGGGGGGGGGGGGGGGGGGGGGGGGGGGGGGGGGGGGGGGGGGGGGGGGGGGGGGGGGGGGGGGGGGGGGGGGGGGGGGGGGGGGGGGGGGGGGGGGGGGGGGGGGGGGGGGGGGGGGGGGGGGGGGGGGGGGGGGGGGGGGGGGGGGGGGGGGGGGGGGGGGGGGGGGGGGGGGGGGGGGGGGGGGGGGGGGGGGGGGGGGGGGGGGGGGGGGGGGGGGGGGGGGGGGGGGGGGGGGGGGGGGGGGGGGGGGGGGGGGGGGGGGGGGGGGGGGGGGGGGGGGGGGGGGGGGGGGGGGGGGGGGGGGGGGGGGGGGGGGGGGGGGGGGGGGGGGGGGGGGGGGGGGGGGGGGGGGGGGGGGGGGGGGGGGGGGGGGGGGGGGGGGGGGGGGGGGGGGGGGGGGGGGGGGGGGGGGGGGGGGGGGGGGGGGGGGGGGGGGGGGGGGGGGGGGGGGGGGGGGGGGGGGGGGGGGGGGGGGGGGGGGGGGGGGGGGGGGGGGGGGGGGGGGGGGGGGGGGGGGGGGGGGGGGGGGGGGGGGGGGGGGGGGGGGGGGGGGGGGGGGGGGGGGGGGGGGGGGGGGGGGGGGGGGGGGGGGGGGGGGGGGGGGGGGGGGGGGGGGGGGGGGGGGGGGGGGGGGGGGGGGGGGGGGGGGGGGGGGGGGGGGGGGGGGGGGGGGGGGGGGGGGGGGGGGGGGGGGGGGGGGGGGGGGGGGGGGGGGGGGGGGGGGGGGGGGGGGGGGGGGGGGGGGGGGGGGGGGGGGGGGGGGGGGGGGGGGGGGGGGGGGGGGGGGGGGGGGGGGGGGGGGGGGGGGGGGGGGGGGGGGGGGGGGGGGGGGGGGGGGGGGGGGGGGGGGGGGGGGGGGGGGGGGGGGGGGGGGGGGGGGGGGGGGGGGGGGGGGGTAAGACTTCCAGTGGACTCCGCCATTTGTCAGTCTTCTTTATTCTAACTTCAGTCTTTGACTTCAGTGAGAATGTCTTCAGTAGAATAGATCTGGACTGAGGTGAAGTCCAGTGAGCTAATCTGGAGGATTCCAGATTTCCTGTACAAGTAAACAGCTCACTGGTCTTCCATTATTTCTGGACAAATCTTCAGTGACGCTCCAGTCTTCAAGTCTGGAGTGGGTCCAGTAAATCTGGACCTAACACCCTCCTTCGTGTGTATAAACGTATGCAAGATTATTCACTAAGCTTTGCTTACCTTTTAGTTGTTTACCCTTTTTATAAGTTGTCCCGGATGTGGAAACAAAGCTAAGTAATATAAAGATTGAAGTTGAATTGTAAAGCTTGAAGCATATTTTATTCGCGGTAAAATGGTATTGATGATTTAGCACCCTTTTTTTTTTTTTTTTTTTTTTTTTTTTTTTTTTTTTTTTTTTTTTTTTTTTTTTTTTTTTACTGAACCACTTTTACTCTTTTTTTTTTTTTTTTTTTTTTTTTTTTTTTTTTTTTTTTTTTTTTTTTTTTTTTTTTTTTTTTTTTTTTTTTTTTTTTTTTTTTTTTTTTTTTTTTTTTTTTTTTTTTTTTTTTTTTTTTTTTTTTTTTTTTTTTTTTTTTTTTTTTTTTTTTTTTTTTTTTTTTTTTTTTTTTTTTTTTTTTTTTTTTTTTTTTTTTTTTTTTTTTTTTTTTTTTTTTTTTTTTTTTTTTTTTTTTTTTTTTTTTTTTTTTTTTTTTTTTTTTTTTTTTTTTTTTTTTTTTTTTTTTTTTTTTTTTTTTTTTTTTTTTTTTTTTTTTTTTTTTTTTTTTTTTTTTTTTTTTTTTTTTTTTTTTTTTTTTTTTTTTTTTTTTTTTTTTTTTTTTTTTTTTTTTTTTTTTTTTTTTTTTTTTTTTTTTTTTTTTTTTTTTTTTTTTTTTTTTTTTTTTTTTTTTTTTTTTTTTTTTTTTTTTTTTTTTTTTTTTTTTTTTTTTTTTTTTTTTTTTTTTTTTTTTTTTTTTTTTTTTTTTTTTTTTTTTTTTTTTTTTTTTTTTTTTTTTTTTTTTTTTTTTTTTTTTTTTTTTTTTTTTTTTTTTTTTTTTTTTTTTTTTTTTTTTTTTTTTTTTTTTTTTTTTTTTTTTTTTTTTTTTTTTTTTTTTTTTTTTTTTTTTTTTTTTTTTTTTTTTTTTTTTTTTTTTTTTTTTTTTTTTTTTTTTTTTTTTTTTTTTTTTTTTTTTTTTTTTTTTTTTTTTTTTTTTTTTTTTTTTTTTTTTTTTTTTTTTTTTTTTTTTTTTTTTTTTTTTTTTTTTTTTTTTTTTTTTTTTTTTTTTTTTTTTTTTTTTTTTTTTTTTTTTTTTTTTTTTTTTTTTTTTTTTTTTTTTTTTTTTTTTTTTTTTTTTTTTTTTTTTTTTTTTTTTTTTTTTTTTTTTTTTTTTTTTTTTTTTTTTTTTTTTTTTTTTTTTTTTTTTTTTTTTTTTTTTTTTTTTTTTTTTTTTTTTTTTTTTTTTTTTTTTTTTTTTTTTTTTTTTTTTTTTTTTTTTTTTTTTTTTTTTTTTTTTTTTTTTTTTTTTTTTTTTTTTTTTTTTTTTTTTTTTTTTTTTTTTTTTTTTTTTTTTTTTTTTTTTTTTTTTTTTTTTTTTTTTTTTTTTTTTTTTTTTTTTTTTTTTTTTTTTTTTTTTTTTTTTTTTTTTTTTTTTTTTTTTTTTTTTTTTTTTTTTTTTTTTTTTTTTTTTTTTTTTTTTTTTTTTTTTTTTTTTTTTTTTTTTTTTTTTTTTTTTTTTTTTTTTTTTTTTTTTTTTTTTTTTTTTTTTTTTTTTTTTTTTTTTTTTTTTTTTTTTTTTTTTTTTTTTTTTTTTTTTTTTTTTTTTTTTTTTTTTTTTTTTTTTTTTTTTTTTTTTTTTTTTTTTTTTTTTTTTTTTTTTTTTTTTTTTTTTTTTTTTTTTTTTTTTTTTTTTTTTTTTTTTTTTTTTTTTTTTTTTTTTTTTTTTTTTTTTTTTTTTTTTTTTTTTTTTTTTTTTTTTTTTTTTTTTTTTTTTTTTTTTTTTTTTTTTTTTTTTTTTTTTTTTTTTTTTTTTTTTTTTTTTTTTTTTTTTTTTTTTTTTTTTTTTTTTTTTTTTTTTTTTTTTTTTTTTTTTTTTTTTTTTTTTTTTTTTTTTTTTTTTTTTTTTTTTTTTTTTTTTTTTTTTTTTTTTTTTTTTTTTTTTTTTTTTTTTTTTTTTTTTTTTTTTTTTTTTTTTTTTTTTTTTTTTTTTTTTTTTTTTTTTTTTTTTTTTTTTTTTTTTTTTTTTTTTTTTTTTTTTTTTTTTTTTTTTTTTTTTTTTTTTTTTTTTTTTTTTTTTTTTTTTTTTTTTTTTTTTTTTTTTTTTTTTTTTTTTTTTTTTTTTTTTTTTTTTTTTTTTTTTTTTTTTTTTTTTTTTTTTTTTTTTTTTTTTTTTTTTTTTTTTTTTTTTTTTTTTTTTTTTTTTTTTTTTTTTTTTTTTTTTTTTTTTTTTTTTTTTTTTTTTTTTTTTTTTTTTTTTTTTTTTTTTTTTTTTTTTTTTTTTTTTTTTTTTTTTTTTTTTTTTTTTTTTTTTTTTTTTTTTTTTTTTTTTTTTTTTTTTTTTTTTTTTTTTTTTTTTTTTTTTTTTTTTTTTTTTTTTTTTTTTTTTTTTTTTTTTTTTTTTTTTTTTTTTTTTTTTTTTTTTTTTTTTTTTTTTTTTTTTTTTTTTTTTTTTTTTTTTTTTTTTTAATTTTCTTAAAGAAAATTCTTAAAACATTATGAATAGAACGTGTTTTTTGTTTTTTCATGTTTTCTTGGAAAACAAAAAATGAAAAACAATTAGTGTTTTCCGCAACTAAACGCCTTAAAGTTGATAAAGCTGAATCAATCAAAATATTTTAAACATGATTAAAAGTCCACCAACTAATAAGAATATCTCAATGTTTTGTTTCATTTACAGAGCTTGCAAGAGATTATAATTTTAGAGGATATATAATCCGTATATATCACCTTCCATTTGAAAGATATGAAAACAATGACCTATTATTCGAATTCAAGATAAGATCGATCAATTGACGTTTGGAAGAAAAGCCAAATCACAACCACCATGAAGGTTAAGGAGTCAAAATCCAAGAGAAAACTTGTGTAATGTGAGTTAGGTTAGGTTGAATAGAAAAGAGCTTTACTTTTTATTAAAAAATGAAACTTTGGTTCATATTTAATAATGACAAATACACATTGCAGATTGCCCGGAACAATCATAGTTTAAACTTGTATGTATATTAGTGTTGGCTTGTTTAAAAACTACCGCTCCTATCCTGTCCTGATCATCATGCATCAAACACCGTATACAAGAGCTCCAACAGATTGAGAAGATCAAAGCATCACATCGACAAAAAGGTTTGGCACCTCGATGTCAGCGCTTCGCCACCTGGGGCTGTGATATGTTCCAAGAGTTGGGTTGTTCGCCCATTAAAGCGGTACGTGAGCTGGGTGTAGTGCAGTAAATACGCAGTTAGAGCATCAAACATGTTCCAAGTTTATAACGCAGGTAAATTAAAATTGAATCACCGGAATGCCATTAACAATGTTCAACATATATGCTCGAAATGTGATGTAAGAGAATGCAGTCCCTGTCTTTGGTCTCCTCAAAGAATGACCAAACAAATATAATACGAGTAATATCTATGTTTACAATGGTTTATGTATTAGATCTACATGCCACCGGATGAAAGATTGGCAGGCTGCATGAAGCTCATCCTAACAAAGAAGAAGGCCACATATATGTTAACAGAGATTGACACTTGTGTTTGTGTATATATTCATATAAGAATAAAGATATATCTCATATTCACTATTTCTACCTAATCAAGGCTCATTCAAGCAAAGGAGAAGGCCACATGATTGTATGTATCATAATCATCAGAAATCTGGAAGATGATAGAAAAAAAAAAAAAAAAAAAAAAAAAAAAAAAAAAAAAAAAAAAAAAAAAAAAAAAAAAAAAAAAAAAAAAAAAAAAAAAAAAAAAAAAAAAAAAAAAAAAAAAAAAAAAAAAAAAAAAAAAAAAAAAAAAAAAAAAAAAAAAAAAAAAAAAAAAAAAAAAAAAAAAAAAAAAAAAAAAAAAAAAAAAAAAAAAAAAAAAAAAAAAAAAAAAAAAAAAAAAAAAAAAAAAAAAAAAAAAAAAAAAAAAAAAAAAAAAAAAAAAAAAAAAAAAAAAAAAAAAAAAAAAAAAAAAAAAAAAAAAAAAAAAAAAAAAAAAAAAAAAAAAAAAAAAAAAAAAAAAAAAAAAAAAAAAAAAAAAAAAAAAAAAAAAAAAAAAAAAAAAAAAAAAAAAAAAAAAAAAAAAAAAAAAAAAAAAAAAAAAAAAAAAAAAAAAAAAAAAAAAAAAAAAAAAAAAAAAAAAAAAAAAAAAAAAAAAAAAAAAAAAAAAAAAAAAAAAAAAAAAAAAAAAAAAAAAAAAAAAAAAAAAAAAAAAAAAAAAAAAAAAAAAAAAAAAAAAAAAAAAAAAAAAAAAAAAAAAAAAAAAAAAAAAAAAAAAAAAAAAAAAAAAAAAAAAAAAAAAAAAAAAAAAAAAAAAAAAAAAAAAAAAAAAAAAAAAAAAAAAAAAAAAAAAAAAAAAAAAAAAAAAAAAAAAAAAAAAAAAAAAAAAAAAAAAAAAAAAAAAAAAAAAAAAAAAAAAAAAAAAAAAAAAAAAAAAAAAAAAAAAAAAAAAAAAAAAAAAAAAAAAAAAAAAAAAAAAAAAAAAAAAAAAAAAAAAAAAAAAAAAAAAAAAAAAAAAAAAAAAAAAAAAAAAAAAAAAAAAAAAAAAAAAAAAAAAAAAAAAAAAAAAAAAAAAAAAAAAAAAAAAAAAAAAAAAAAAAAAAAAAAAAAAAAAAAAAAAAAAAAAAAAAAAAAAAAAAAAAAAAAAAAAAAAAAAAAAAAAAAAAAAAAAAAAAAAAAAAAAAAAAAAAAAAAAAAAAAAAAAAAAAAAAAAAAAAAAAAAAAAAAAAAAAAAAAAAAAAAAAAAAAAAAAAAAAAAAAAAAAAAAAAAAAAAAAAAAAAAAAAAAAAAAAAAAAAAAAAAAAAAAAAAAAAAAAAAAAAAAAAAAAAAAAAAAAAAAAAAAAAAAAAAAAAAAAAAAAAAAAAAAAAAAAAAAAAAAAAAAAAAAAAAAAAAAAAAAAAAAAAAAAAAAAAAAAAAAAAAAAAAAAAAAAAAAAAAAAAAAAAAAAAAAAAAAAAAAAAAAAAAAAAAAAAAAAAAAAAAAAAAAAAAAAAAAAAAAAAAAAAAAAAAAAAAAAAAAAAAAAAAAAAAAAAAAAAAAAAAAAAAAAAAAAAAAAAAAAAAAAAAAAAAAAAAAAAAAAAAAAAAAAAAAAAAAAAAAAAAAAAAAAAAAAAAAAAAAAAAAAAAAAAAAAAAAAAAAAAAAAAAAAAAAAAAAAAAAAAAAAAAAAAAAAAAAAAAAAAAAAAAAAAAAAAAAAAAAAAAAAAAAAAAAAAAAAAAAAAAAAAAAAAAAAAAAAAAAAAAAAAAAAAAAAAAAAAAAAAAAAAAAAAAAAAAAAAAAAAAAAAAAAAAAAAAAAAAAAAAAAAAAAAAAAAAAAAAAAAAAAAAAAAAAAAAAAAAAAAAAAAAAAAAAAAAAAAAAAAAAAAAAAAAAAAAAAAAAAAAAAAAAAAAAAAAAAAAAAAAAAAAAAAAAAAAAAAAAAAAAAAAAAAAAAAAAAAAAAAAAAAAAAAAAAAAAAAAAAAAAAAAAAAAAAAAAAAAAAAAAAAAAAAAAAAAAAAAAAAAAAAAAAAAAAAAAAAAAAAAAAAAAAAAAAAAAAAAAAAAAAAAAAAAAAAAAAAAAAAAAAAAAAAAAAAAAAAAAAAAAAAAAAAAAAAAAAAAAAAAAAAAAAAAAAAAAAAAAAAAAAAAAAAAAAAAAAAAAAAAAAAAAAAAAAAAAAAAAAAAAAAAAAAAAAAAAAAAAAAAAAAAAAAAAAAAAAAAAAAAAAAAAAAAAAAAAAAAAAAAAAAAAAAAAAAAAAAAAAAAAAAAAAAAAAAAAAAAAAAAAAAAAAAAAAAAAAAAAAAAAAAAAAAAAAAAAAAAAAAAAAAAAAAAAAAAAAAAAAAAAAAAAAAAAAAAAAAAAAAAAAAAAAAAAAAAAAAAAAAAAAAAAAAAAAAAAAAAAAAAAAAAAAAAAAAAAAAAAAAAAAAAAAAAAAAAAAAAAAAAAAAAAAAAAAAAAAAAAAAAAAAAAAAAAAAAAAAAAAAAAAAAAAAAAAAAAAAAAAAAAAAAAAAAAAAAAAAAAAAAAAAAAAAAAAAAAAAAAAAAAAAAAAAAAAAAAAAAAAAAAAAAAAAAAAAAAAAAAAAAAAAAAAAAAAAAAAAAAAAAAAAAAAAAAAAAAAAAAAAAAAAAAAAAAAAAAAAAAAAAAAAAAAAAAAAAAAAAAAAAAAAAAAAAAAAAAAAAAAAAAAAAAAAAAAAAAAAAAAAAAAAAAAAAAAAAAAAAAAAAAAAAAAAAAAAAAAAAAAAAAAAAAAAAAAAAAAAAAAAAAAAAAAAAAAAAAAAAAAAAAAAAAAAAAAAAAAAAAAAAAAAAAAAAAAAAAAAAAAAAAAAAAAAAAAAAAAAAAAAAAAAAAAAAAAAAAAAAAAAAAAAAAAAAAAAAAAAAAAAAAAAAAAAAAAAAAAAAAAAAAAAAAAAAAAAAAAAAAAAAAAAAAAAAAAAAAAAAAAAAAAAAAAAAAAAAAAAAAAAAAAAAAAAAAAAAAAAAAAAAAAAAAAAAAAAAAAAAAAAAAAAAAAAAAAAAAATAACGAGAGACTGACTAAACTCTAAGAAAATAAGATATGAAACTGGACCACAAGACAGGGAAAAAAAAATCCGATAACGAAAACAAGAAAGTCCAAAGAGTAAAAGCAGCAATGGTTATTGTTCTTATCATGACGAAGATCTGTATGTTTATCGTGTAGCAAAAAGGATATTAGTTATGGTTGATAAATTCACCAGATATTGCTGGGTGGTATTCATCAGATCCAAAAGTGATGCACCTGCTGAAATCATCTCCCTTATCAAAAGAATTGAGCTCAAGTACACTCGAAAAGTTTGTCAGTTGCGAAGTGATAATGGTACTGAATTCCAAAATAAGGTACTTGAAACATTTTGCACTGACACTGGCATCTCTCAAAACTTCTCATCAGTTCACTCTCCAGAGCAAAATGGAGTTGTGGAAAGAAAGAATCGTACACTGATAGAAGCGGCCAGAAGCATGCTATCTGAATCTGGTCTTCCCACCAGTTTTTGGGCTGAGGCAGTTGCAACTGCTTGGACTATATTTCTAGACAAATAGGGGGAATTTGTTAGGTCCAGTTCACCTGGAACTGGCCAGTCACCAGTTTCCACTGACCAGTTCACCAGTTGCATCTGGTGACCAGTAAACTGGTGACCAAGAAGATTTGTCGAGAAATATATTGAAGTCCAGTTGCATCTGGTGACCAGTAAACTGGTGACCAAGAAGATTTGTCGAGAAATATATTGAAGTCCAGTTGCACCGTACAGTTAACGCAACTGAAGACTTCCTCCAGTTGAGGAGGTCCAGATTATCTTTGCTCGCCAGGCTATCGAACGCCTTTGTGATACTATCTTGGCACTAATTGATATCTGGATCATCATTTTAGGGGGAAAGACTCAAAATAATTTTCTGACTAAAATTCGTTTTTGTTTGAAAATCATAAAAGATGGACCATATATACCTATGTCTATTGGGGTGAGTCCTCTTCTTGATCCAACTGGAAGAAGAGGCTCAAGGGAAAAGCCAGAAGACCATTGGTCTGATGAGGATGTAGAAGCTGTTTGGACTGATCCTTCTCCAGATGCTGCTGCAACTGAAGAAGATCGCCAGGTACCTTGCACTGATATTGTAGTTCACCAGCCTAGTCAATACACTAGATGGACTAAAGCCCACCCAATTGAACAAATTGTGGGTAATCCAACTAGTGGGGTTCAGACTAGAAGAGCCACCAGTGAGCAATGCTTAAACGTCACCTTCTTATCTTTAATTGAACCAAAGAAGATTGACGAGGCTATGGCAGACCCAAGCTGGGTGGAAGCTATGCAAGAAGAGCTCCTCCAGTTTGAAACTTTCTGATGATTTTGAAAAAGCTCAAATGATTATCAAGTCCTGGGTAAAAGCATCTGGCAAAAACTATGATGCATTTTCAAGAACAATCGATGCCCAGAAAAATGCATGGAAATCTGAAGATCTGAAGATGGCAGCTCTTATACCAGATCTTCATGCATTGCCTCCAGCTCTCCAGGTTGAAACACCTTATGATCAACCTGAAGCTGTTAAAACTGAAACCAATGAGACCACCCCCATTGAGGTTAAAACTGGAGCCAAACAGGCTAAAGCTCCAGTCAAAAAGGCCACTGTTAACAAGCCTTTACCTCATAAGTCTAAGGAGCCCAAGACCCGAAAGACTAAATCCCCAGTTGAACCAATGTCCAAGGTTCAACTGCCTGAACAAAACAATGTTTTGGTTAATTTGGAAAGGCAACTCCAACTTTTGTCTCGGCAGGTTCAGAGTTGCACTGCCCGAATTAACAATCTGGAAGGAGGTTCACCACCTCCAGTTTTAAAACAAAACATTAAATCACTCCCTTCTGTACCTAAACAAAAGAATGTTCCATCTGGAACAAAATCTGGTAAACTTAAGGTGAGTAAATATCAAATACCAATCGTTTTTACTTCTGCACCTGGAGCTGGTGATAATGCTCCAGATGTAGCCTCCAGTTCAACACCTCAACAATCAACTGTGGCTTCTGTAGAGAAGTCCAGTGGACCCATCAAGAAAAGATGGGTTCACAAAAATAACTAATGATTTTTGTGTGTGTGTAGGGCGATCGAAAGAAGAATATCTGGTATCTGGACAGCGCTGCTGGCCGGACTATGACCGGATGTAAGCCCCTACTGGAAGAGTTCACTGTCCAAGATGGACCGACAGTGACGTTTGGTAACGATCAATCTGGAAAGACTGAAGGATATGGTGTGCTCAATAATGGACAAGTCGAATTCAAAAGAGTTGCATTTGTGAATGGTTTGAAATATAACTTGATCAGTGTAAGCCAACTTTGCGATGATGGCTTCAGAGTATTGTTCGATATTGCACAAGGCACCATATTTAACAAGGATTGGAAAGTGGTGATGATTGCACCAAGAAAAGGGAATGTGTACATCATGGATATGGAACCAGCTCCAAAAGAGCAATGTTTCTATACCAAAGCTGATGAGGACACCAACTGGCTATGGCATAAAAGGTTATCCCACCTTAATTTCAAGAACATTAACAAGTTGTCTCGCAAACAACTGGTTGATGGGATACCCCAGATTTCCTTCAATAAGGAAAAGCCATGTCCAGGGTGTGAGATGGGCAAGCAGAAGAGAGCCAGTTTCAAAACTAGGCAAAATTTTAGCATCACTGAACCTCTTCACATGCTTCATATGGATCTCTTTGGTCCAGTGAATGTTCAAACTAGAGCTGGAAAGAAATACACTCTAGTTGTGGTTGATGAATTCACCAGATATTGCTGGGTGGTATTCATCAGATCCAAAAGTGATGCACCTGCTGAAATCATCTCCCTTATCAAAAGAATTGAGCTCAAGTACACTCGAAAAGTTTGTCAGTTGCGAAGTGATAATGGTACTGAATTCCAAAATAAGGTACTTGAAACATTTTGCACTGACACTGGCATTTCTCAAAACTTCTCATCAGTTCACTCTCCAGAGCAAAATGGAGTTGTGGAAAGAAAGAATCGTACACT
>CM067172.1:43696045-43744070 GCA_034093135.1 Erigeron breviscapus
TTACAACACTTTTTAAGGAATTAAATGCTATTCCTTAAATGCTTCCAACCACTTTTGTACGGCTAAAGTTAACATCCATATGTTAACTTTGCCTATAAATACAAGTCATTGCACAACCAAGAAACACAAGTTATTCAACAAGTTATTTCACACACAAACGAATAACTTCTTACTTTGCAAACCTGCAATATTCTTGGTGAACTTGTGCAATATTCTCTCAATCGCTAAAAGGAACATTTCACTACTTTAAGTGTTTCGATTGTAGAAGAGAAATTCCGAGTATAGATCAATTGTATTTCATAGGTTGTTAGGATATTTACATTCGTGTATTATCTTGGTTCCGCATCAACCTTGTAATTTGTTTAATATCAATAAATAAATTACACTTTGAAAACTACATATTGTCTCATCAAGATTGTTTACAAGTTATTGTATTATTGCATTGTTCTTTACTTATTGTCTTTTATATAAGTAATCTATCTAGAACTTGGTATATACTTATCTAACTGGTCGTCTCCAGTTTAGTAAGTATATTGCAAAGTAACTCCACCATCGACATAGAGGTGTCTTCAGTAGTACCATCTAACAAGTTGGGACTAACAAAAAAAAAAAAAAAAAAAAAAAAAAAAAAAAAAAAAAAAAAAAAAAAAAAAAAAAAAAAAAAAAAAAAAAAAAAAAAAAAAAAAAAAAAAAAAAAAAAAAAAAAAAAAAAAAAAAAAAAAAAAAAAAAAAAAAAAAAAAAAAAAAAAAAAAAAAAAAAAAAAAAAAAAAAAAAAAAAAAAAAAAAAAAAAAAAAAAAAAAAAAAAAAAAAAAAAAAAAAAAAAAAAAAAAAAAAAAAAAAAAAAAAAAAAAAAAAAAAAAAAAAAAAAAAAAAAAAAAAAAAAAAAAAAAAAAAAAAAAAAAAAAAAAAAAAAAAAAAAAAAAAAAAAAAAAAAAAAAAAAAAAAAAAAAAAAAAAAAAAAAAAAAAAAAAAAAAAAAAAAAAAAAAAAAAAAAAAAAAAAAAAAAAAAAAAAAAAAAAAAAAAAAAAAAAAAAAAAAAAAAAAAAAAAAAAAAAAAAAAAAAAAAAAAAAAAAAAAAAAAAAAAAAAAAAAAAAAAAAAAAAAAAAAAAAAAAAAAAAAAAAAAAAAAAAAAAAAAAAAAAAAAAAAAAAAAAAAAAAAAAAAAAAAAAAAAAAAAAAAAAAAAAAAAAAAAAAAAAAAAAAAAAAAAAAAAAAAAAAAATAACCACAAGGTAGATAAAAGATTAAAATCTAACAAACAAAAAAAAAAAGAAAAACCTAAGGCATTTGTTGATCTATAAAAATGCCTTAGATACCTTAGATAGATTTAAATCAAACAAGTCTCTATAGTTCACACTTGTATAGATACAAAAACTAGAAAAGACTTGGACTATATTTCTAGACAAATAGGGGGAATTTGTTAGGTCCAGTTCACCTGGAACTGGCCAGTCACCAGTTTCCACTGACCAGTTCACCAGTTGCATCTGGTGACCAGTAAACTGGTGACCAAGAAGATTTGTCGAGAAATATATTGAAGTCCAGTTGCATCGTACAGTTAACGCAACTGAAGACTTCCTCCAGTTGAGAACTGACCAAGTTGAAGAAACATTCCAGTTGAAGTCGAAGACAACAAATGGAAGAAAGAGAATGACAATGGCAGCGAAGCCCAGTTGACATTCTAGTCAGTTACAAACTGGAGACCTTCAGTGGAAAGCCCTTACAAAGCTTTACACTGATTACGAGGAATTGACTTGTATACTTTATGTACCTTTACCCGGATAATAAGCCTTATCTTATTATTTAAGTATTAAAAGGTACATAAAGGTGGTTGTGTAAAGTCACTGTAACATGCGACTTTACAACACTTTTTAAGGAATTAAATGCTATTCCTTAAATGCTTCCAACCACTTTTGTACGGCTAAAGTTAACATCCATATGTTAACTTTGCCTATAAATACAAGTCATTGCACAACCAAGAAACACAAGTTATTCAACAAGTTATTTCACACACAAACGAATAACTTCATACTTTGCAAACCTGCAATATTCTTGGTGAACTTGTGCAATATTCTCTCAATCGCTAAAAGGAACATTTCACTACTTTAAGTGTTCGATTGTAGAAGAGAAATTCCGAGTATAGATCAATTGTATTTCATAGGTTGTTAGGATATTTACATTCGTGTATTATCTTGGTTCCGCATCAACCTTGTAATTTGTTAATATCAATAAATAAATTACACTTTGAAAACTACATATTGTCTCATCAAGATTGTTTACAAGTTATTGTATTATTGCATTGTTCTTACTTATTGTCTTTTATATAAGTAATCTATCTAGAACTTGGTATATACTTATCTAACTGGTCGTCTCCAGTTAGTAAGTATATTGCAAAGTAACTCCACCATCGACATAGAGGTGTCTTCAGTAGTACCATCTAACAAGTTGGGACTTACAAGTGGTATCAGAGCAGAAGGCTAATATACTTGCCTAGATCTGCAAAGATGAACACTACTGAAGGTGGAGATGGTTCTGGTTCAGGTGAAAACCCATTGAACAATAATTCACCACCTTTTCAAAACGTTAACACCAACCCTCCTCCTCCTTCTACCCCAAGCCACGTCCATGTACATTACTCTAACACTCCTGTTCCAAAATTTGATGGAAACAGTGAGACCTTCGGTACATGGAAAGCTAGAATGCTGTTGCATTTTGGTGGTATTGAGAGGTATATGTTGAAAATCATTAAAGATGGACCATATATACCTATGTCTATTGGGGTGAGTCCTCTTCTTGATCCAACTGGAAGAAGAGGCTCAAGGAAAAGCCAGAAGACCATTGGTCTGATGAGGATCGCAGACTGGTGGACTTGGACACCAGACTGAAAAACATGATCCTTGGGGCTGTCCCTGAAGACCTAATTCCAACACTTGTGTTGTTTCCCAGTGCCAAGTCTATGTGGGATGAATTAGTGATTCAATTCGAAGGAGGTGATGACACCATCGTCACCAGAAAAGTTGCTTTGAACAAGAAGTATGAATCCTTCTTTGCCTTGCCCAACGAAAGTTTAACTGGTACTTATACCAGATTTTCTAGCCTCATCAATCAGTTGAGAGGTTTGGGTGTAGAGAAGGATAAGGATATTCTTCTTGAAAAGTTTTGTGATATTCTTCCATCTAAATGGAAAACATGGTTCTTGTCTTGAGACAAGGTAAAACCTTGCACTCTCACACTCTTGCATCGCTCTATGGAGCCTTCAGATTCACTGAAGATAATAATGCTGCAAGACTTGTGGCTGAGCAAGATGCATGAACCATGCTCAGAGTCCCAAGGTTGCTAATGTAATTGAGCGACCTTGTGCTGCTTAATGTCTGCTGAGAGTGTCCAGGCACACTCGATGAAGGAGATGTTGAACAGTTTCTTAAACTCTGGGCTGACCACTGAAAACAGTGAAGGTTATGATGAAACTGACGATGATGATCTGGTCGCCATGATTGCTAAAACCTTTAATAGGTTTAAGCATAATCTAAAAGATTTAATGGCCCCAACAATGCTTCCAGCTCCAGCTCTCTGGATAAGACCAATCTTACATGCTATAAGTGTGGCAAGAAAGGTCATTTTATGAAGGAATGCAGATCTAGTCAGTTGAATAACCAAACTGGCCCCTCTGTCCCTAATTACAATCGGCCTGATGATAGCTATAAAGCTAAATACAAGCAGCTTAAGGCCCAGATTGCCCTCCTGTCCATGCAAAAGGATAAGGATCAGTGCTTAATTGCACAAACTGAGGGAAAATGGGAGTACTCTGATGACTCATCTGAAGATGAAGAAGAGGAAAGGGACATGTGTTCATGGCCTTGGAAGATCAACAACAACAGCAGCATGTGGTGAAGGATGATGTCGTCTCTGGAAGATGGGTGGACATCATACTGAAAAAGGTATGTGATTATGATCACCAGGTTGACCCTGAATTAAAACTGGACCTGGCTGAATCATTAAGTGGTGATTTGGCATTTGTAGAAACTGTTAGAGCTGATAGTGAAAGATATTTAGACACTATCTTAATTGAACTAAACAATGTCAAACCACAACTGAATGATTTGCAAAGTGTCCAGTTGGCTCTCAAGAGTCAGTTTTAAAAATTGAGGCATTAGAACTTGATAATCAAAAACTTTCTGATGATTTTGAAAAAGCTCAAATGATTATCAAGTCCTGGGTAAAAGCATCTGGCAAAAACTATGATGCATTTTCAAGAACCATCGATGCCCAGAAAAATGCATGGAAATCTGAAGATCTGAAGATGGCAGCTCTTATACCAGATCTTCATGCATTGCCTCCAGCTCTCCAGGTTGAAACACCTTATGATCAACCTGAAGCTGTTAAAACTGAAACCAATGAGACCACCCCCATTGAGGTTAAAACTGGAGCCAAACAGGCTAAAGCTCCAGTCAAAAAGGCCACTGTTAACAAGCCTTTACCTCATAAGTCTAAGGAGCCCAAGACCCGAAGACTAAATCCCCAGTTGAACCAATGTCCAAGGTTCAACTGCCTGAACAAAACAATGTTTTGGTTAATTTGGAAAGGCAACTCCAACTTTTGTCTCGGCAGGTTCAGAGTTGCACTGCCCGAATTAACAATCTGGAAGGAGGGTCACCACCTCCAGTTTTAAAACAAAACATTAAATCACTCCCTTCTGTACCTAACAAAAGAATGTTCCATCTGGAACAAAATCTGGTAAACTTAAGGTGAGTAAGTATCAAATACCAATCGTTTTTACTTCTGCACCTGGAGCTGGTGATAATGCTCCAGATGTAGGCTCCAGTTCAACACCTCAACAATCAACTGTGGCTTCTGTAGAGAAGTCTAGTGGACCCATCAAGAAAAGATGGGTTCACAAAAATAACTAATGATTTTTGTGTGTGTGTAGGGCGATCGAAAGAAGAATATCTGGTATCTGGACAGCGCTGCTGGCCGGACTATGACCGGATGTAAGCCCCTACTGGAAGAGTTCACTGTCCAAGATGGACCGACAGTGACGTTTGGTAACGATCAATCTGGAAAGACTGAAGGATATGGTGTGCTCAATAATGGACAAGTCGAATTCAAAAGAGTTGCATTTGTGAATGGTTTGAAATATAACCTGATCAGTGTAAGCCAACTTTGCGATGATGGCTTCAGAGTATTGTTCGATATTGCACAAGGCACCATATTAACAAGGATTGGAAAGTGGTGATGATTGCACCAAGAAAAGGGAATGTGTACATCATGGATATGGAACCAGCTCCAAAAGAGCAATGTTTCTATACCAAAGCTGATGAGGACACCAACTGGCTATGCATAAAAGGTTATCCCACCTAAATTTCAAGAACATTAACAAGTTGTCTCGCAAACAACTGGTTGATGGGATACCCCAGATTTCCTTCAATAAGGAAAAGCCATGTCCAGGTTGTGAGATGGGCAAGCAGAAGAGAGCCAGTTTCAAAACTAGGCAAAATTTTAGCATCACTGAACCTCTTCACATGCTTCATATGGATCTCTTTGGTCCAGTGAATGTTCAACTAGAGCTGGAAAGAAATACACTCTAGTTGTGGTTGATGAATTCTCCAGATATTGCTGGTGGTATTCATCAGATCCAAAAGTGATGCACCTGCTGAAATCATCTCCCTTATCAAAAGAATTGAGCTCAAGTACACTCGAAAAGTTTGTCAGTGCGAAGTGATAATGGTACTGAATTCCAAAATAAGGTACTTGAAACATTTTGCACTGACACTGGCATTCTCAAAACTTCTCATCAGTTCACTCTCCAGAGCAAAATGGAGTTGTGGAAGAAAGAATCGTACACTGATAGAAGCGGCCAGAAGCATGCTATCTGAATCTGGTCTTCCACCAGTTTTTGGGCTGAGGCAGTTGCAACTGCTTGTCACACCCAAAACCGGTCAGTCTACATCAAGAGACATAAGAAGACTGCCTACGAAGTACTCAGGAATCGTAAACCAAATATTGGATACTTTCATGTATTTGGTTGTCCAGTTTATATACTGAACGATTCCAGTCAGCTGGAAAGTTTGATGCAAAAGCTGATGAAGGGGTATTTTTAGGCTATTCAGATATTCGAAAGGCCTTTAGAGTTTATAATTATAGACTCCAAAAGGTGCATGAGACAATCATGTCACATTCGATGAATCAACTGAAGCAATCAACAAGAGACCAAGCCTTGATATTTCTCCAGTCATTCCAATCAACTTTGGTGAAACTGACCAAGTTCATCGGTCAGTTGTTTCACCAGAAGATGCTTCTAGTTACAACAAACTGGAACCAGTCAAGAAGAAGAAAAGCACTAGTGACACATCATTTTATCCTCCATCAATTTTAACTTACCACAAGAATTGGTGATTGGATCAGATGTACGTGCCACTCCAATATCAGCACCAGTTCAAGCCCCTACTTCTCCAGTTACTCATGAAATACCTTCAACTGAGGAATTCATGATGCCAATCGAGACCTCATTGACTCTGATGAGGATGTAGAAGCTGTTTGGACTGATCCTTCTCCAGATGCTGCTGCAACTGAAGAAGATCTCCAGGTACCTTGCACTGATATTGTAGTTCACCAGCCTAGTCAATACACTAGATGGACTAAAGCCCACCCAATTGAACAAATGTGGGTAATCCAACTAGTGGGGTTCAGACTAGAAGAGCCACCAGTGAGCAATGCTTAAACGTCACCTTCTTATCTTTAATTGAACCAAAGAAGATTGACGAGGCTATGGCAGACCCAAGCTGGGTGGAAGCTATGCAAGAAGAGCTCCTCCAGTTTGAAGGAACAATGTTTGGGAGCTTGTTCCTTGTCCACCAGGGTTAAAGAAAGAACCTATTGGTACCAGATGGGTCTACCGAAACAAAATGGATGAAGATGGCATGTTGTAAGAAACAAGGCCAGATTAGTTGCCCAGGGTTATTGTCAAGCAGAGGGCGTTGACTTTGATGAGACTTTTGCTCCAGTAGCAAGACTTGAAGCCATTAGAATATTCTTGGCTTATGCAGCCCATCTGCAGTTCAAGGTCTTCCAGATGGATGTCAAAAGTGCGTTCCTTAATGGAACATTGGAAGAAGAAGTTTATGTGAAGCAGACTCCAGGTTTCATCGATGAGAAGCATCCTCATTGGGTTTATAGACTGAACAAAGCATTGTATGGTCTAAGACAAGCCCCAAGAGCCTGGTATGATACTTTAACTAAACATCTTCTTAAAAATGGATTTCAAAGAGGTGCAATAGATAATACCTTGTTTATCTTGAAAGAAAGAGGTAATATCTTATTGGTACAAATTTATGTTGATGACATTATTTTTGGTTCAACTGATGATTGCAATGTGTAAAAAGTTTTCTAAAATCATGTCATCTGAGTATGAGATGAGTTAATGGGTGAATTAACATTTTTCTTAGGTCTTCAGATAAGCAAACTGAAAATGGAATTTTCATAAACCAAGGAAAATATGTCAGAGATTTGTTAAGAAAATACAAATATGATTCAATCCCATCGAAAAACACACCTATTGCAGCACCATTGAATTTGGACTCTGACCCAACTGGCAAACCAGTTAACATAACTGACTATAGAGGTATGGTTGGTTCACTGATGTACTTAACTGCAGTCGACCAGATATAATGTTTGCAACATGTTATGTGCCAGGTTTCAGGCTAACCCTAAAGAATCACATTTGCACGCTGTAAAGCGTATCTTTAGATACCTGAAAGGGTTGTCCTAATCTTGGTCTTTGGTACCCCAAAGGCTCAGGATTAGATCTAATGGGTTATTCAGATTCTGATCATGCAGGTTGTAAGATTGATAGAAAATCCACAACTGGTGGATGTCATTTCCTTGGAGGAAAACTGGTGAGTTGGACCAGCAAGAAGCAGACTTCAGTCTCTATGTCCACTGCAGAGGCAGAGTACATTTCTGCGGCCAGTTGTTGTGCCCAGATCTCTGGATCAAAAACCAGTTACTAGATTATGGTCAGAAGTACACCAAGACCCCAATCTTTTGTGACAACACCAGTGCAATAGCTATCTCTCACAATCCAGTGATGCACTCAAAAACAAAGCATATTGACATCAGGTATCATTTTATTCGTGATCATGTTATGAAAGGTGATATTGAAATTCATTTCATCCCCACTGACAAACAGTTAGCTGATGTCTTTACTAAACCTCTCGATGAGAAAACTTTTAAACATCTCATCAGCGAACTGGGAATGCTAACCCTTAACTGGAGCTTTCTTTGTTATTGAACGCGTCAGTGACACTGATGAAGTTCTCCAGTTGAGGAGGTCCAGATTATCTTTGCTCGCCAGGCTATCGAACGCCGTTGTGATACTATCTTGGCACTAATTGATATCTGGATCATCATTTTAGGGGGAAAGACTCAAAATAATTTTCTGACTAAAATTCGTTTTTGTTTGAAAATGCAACTGGAGAACTCTTCAGTTGGAACTGGAACTGGATTGATCCTCCAGTTACCAGGTTCGGTCTTTGTCAATTTTCATAACGTTACAAATACTTGGTCAATTTATGTGACACGTCATGATACTCGAGTGTTTTTAAACCACTTGATATCGTGATCTGACGTGTATGAAACCATTTTAAGTACTTGACAACTGTTTGTGTTGGGAAAACAAAAAGTGTGTGGGGTTATGGGTAAAGTGAGCCGTCGTAGCATTTAATGCTGACATGGTAACATTTAATGCTTACATGGAAAATTATATTTTATTTTCAAAATATCTTCGAAAATATTTGGTTCAATAAAATATGATTTGTGGGTTTACATTGGGATCTTGAATCCCCTTATAAATACCCTTATTTACTTCATAACACATTTACTTTCTTTTTCATTCTCTTCATTTACTCTCTTCATTTACTTCCAATCATAAATTTCAATTTCATTCTTCTCTTTGCTTCCATTTACTTCTTCTTT
Source organism: Erigeron breviscapus (assembly GCA_034093135.1). Classification (NCBI taxonomy): domain Eukaryota; kingdom Viridiplantae; phylum Streptophyta; class Magnoliopsida; order Asterales; family Asteraceae; genus Erigeron; species Erigeron breviscapus. The sequence goes on from CM067172.1 coordinate 43,705,014, forward strand.
ACTTTCTTTTTCATTCTCTTCATTTACTCTCCTCATTTACTTCCAATCATAAATTTCAATTTCATTCATGGCACCTAAATCATCCCGCTCAAGAGATGTAAATCTCTTGACTGCTCCTTACAATCCCTCACCAGATGTCGCCCAGGCACCTGGTGCTCCTTATAGTGCAGCCTTAAAATTAAACCCAAACAATCCTTTGGCTAGCCTACAAGGCTCTCAAGGGTCTAAAACCCTTATTGGAAGAATCAGAAAATTTTTGAAGGATTCTCCAATAGGACCCTTATTCACCAGGAACCCACGCAAGATGTATCATGATACTTGTGTGAGTTCTGGTTCACTGCCACACTTTCTTCTGATTGTTCATCCATCAGTTTCACCTTAAAGGATGGAACAATCAAATGTACTCTGGATGTAGAAGTGTTGAGGGATGCTCTTCGCCTCAATTACTGGAGAGAGGGTGAGTCTCCAGTTGTTTTAGCCTCAAATATAAATTTTCGTCAAGTACTCCTTGAGATGGGTCATAAGGAGTGCTTGGACAGTGATGGTGTTTTAAAGACCAAGGGGGCAATGACCATGAAGGGCCTTACACCTTCATGGAGGTATTTCTTTGTACATCTGGTTGAAAGTCTGGGTGGTAGTTCAGGTGGTCTTGACCAGATCAACTCTTCACAAGCTGAAATGGCTTATTGTTTGTGGAAGGGGTTGAGGGTGGATTTTGCTGACATATTGTTTAGGAGTCTTGTGCAGAAGCTGAAAGGCTCAAGGGGTGTTTGTATCCCCTTTTCCAGATTTCTTTCTTTGTGTTTCAGGCAGATTCTGGGTGAAGAAGAGTATAGAAATACAGACTCTTCGTTCACAAGGCCAGATGTTTTGAGGAATTTAGACTCACTAGTATCTGAAGCTGGTGAGGTTGAAATTCCTGAGCAGATGCTGCTGGCGTTTGCTAAAACTGGTGCACCTTTGGAAAGTGAACCAGAAAGACAACTGGGCGGGCCTCAAAATAATGAGGGACCCTCCAGTTCGTCTCCAGTTGTGGTTGATGATAGAACAACCATAACTCAAGCCGTTCCTATCACGTCTATCCCTCGTGACGATACTTCGGTATCTGATCCACCAACAGATGTACCCATCCAGGAAACTGGGGAAGGTCATCTGGAGCCTGACCAGGTAACTGGTCAGCCCTCTGTCACATCATGGATCTGGACATGGGTGTTAACGACGAGGAAATCCTTATTGAATCTTCGGATTCAGAAGGTACTGAAACAGACTTGGAGATTCTTGGTGCTTCTGTACAAGCACAAGACCCTTCATCTCCAGTCTGCCCTCCAGAAGCATCAATTTCACTTTCCCCATCTGAGCATAATGTGCCTACAAATATTTCCTTACCAATAAATACCGCTCCTTTACCAACTGGGCAATTCTCCTTTGCTCGAGAAATGCCCCCACCACCGTCGCCGTTGTTCACACTGAGCTTTCTCAGCATGAACAACACATTGAATTTCCTATCCTTTCTTCTTCTACCACTCCTCCAATATATTCAACTGCTGGCCTGACAACTGGGGAGACTTCCATTAGTTTGCCTCCTCCAGTTGCTCCAGTAGTAACTGCTCGTAGTCCAGTGACACCTTCTTCCTTGTCACTGGACACTCAAGTTGTCTCTATACAATCCGATCTCCAAAACCTTCTAACCAGGGTGGAGGAGATTCAGAAGACACTTGAGAAGAACACTAAGTCCTTCTCCAGATACCACAAAGACTCATTGACAAATATCAAGGTGGTTGATCTGGGGATAAACAAGTTCTCATTAAATGAGGACTTGGTGTTTAATAAATTGAATGAGTTGGTCACTGGCAGTAATAATTTGGCAGGTACATTGAAGGAAGCCTTTGACCTAACTCATGCTAAGGTCACCAGTTCTATCTCAAGTCTACTTACCAATACTGTCAGAACTTCTGAAGTAGACTTGAAGGAAATTGAAAGGCAGGTCAAGGAACTTGTTGAGAGACCTGGCCTAGATTTAACTGGTCTTGGTGAGCAGATGGTATCTTCAGTTGGTCAGAAAATGGAAGATATGTTGGGTGCTAGGGAAGAGCGTTTGGTTGAAAGGGTGATGTCTGAGATCACCAAGCTGGCCACTCCTCAGGTTGATCTGGCCCCACTTACCAGTGAGATCAACCAGTTGAGGGGCAGCATTGAAGGTTTGAGCACCCAAGTATCTCTTCACACTGAAACATTGAATAAACTGGCCAATGAAGTGGAGAACTTGAAGAAGAGGGATGATGATTTGAAGGAAAAGGTGGGTGCTGGTGTTGATGAAGAATCAAAGGTTTTCAATGAATTAAAAACTGGTCAAGACAAAGTTGTTGCAAATGTCTTGGCCCAGTCTAAAGAAACCAGCCACCTTTGGAGGTCCTTCCGAATGATGTGTGGGATTTTTAAAGAGTGCAAGGACATGCAGTCGTGGCAGCCTCTTGACCGGTTGCCATCACATCCTTCTGAATGGGAAGCAATAAGGGCAGGTCTAGATGCTGCCAAGGGGGAAAGAAGTACAGTCCTTGCACCACCAGTTCTACCAAGAAGGGAATTAAGCTTAGCTGCCAGTACTGATGCTGGTGAGCAAACTGGTGATGCTAGTGTAAGGGGGAATGTGTTGGACAAGGGAAAGGGCAAAGCAACTGAAGAAGCCCAGCCGGCCACTGAAATGGAAATGCTTGAGACTGGTAATGTTGATGTACTGCCTCCAGTTCAGACAGTGATAGTAGAAGACTGGCCAGACTTGGTGATAGTGTTAAAGAACGAAAGAAAATGAAACAAAGGAACCAAGCTGAAGCCAGGGCACATCTCACTCAATTGAATTTGCTAGATATGAGTGATGCCAATCTTCTAGGTATCACTAAGGAGGAGTATCTCAGTATTAAGAACAATCCTAGGATAGTTGACCAGTTAAATGAAATGCTAGATGTTGAACTGGAAAGACACTATCATGAGGATGAGGCTGAATTTGATGCCAGAAGCTTGAACATTTCTGTGGAGAGGGCTAAGGAGTTAAGGGCCAGTGGGATTCTGAAAAGAATTGCCAATGTAAAGAAGGTTGTGAAAGAAGTGATGAATCCACCAAGAAGGGTTCAACAACCTAGAAGACCACTGACCAAAGCTGCCAGGGATGCTGATCTTAGCACATTCATTGAACCAACTGGCGAGGTAACAAATGAAGACATTAAGTCCGCCGTACTGGCTGCTGGTGCTGGGAGTATTAAAATCACTAATGAAACTGAAGCAAGAAACTACTACTCCCAGATCATGTCAACCAGGAGACATGGTGGTACTATCACAAATGTCAATATCACAATTAAGCCAGGCACCAAGGTCTTTAGAGTTGAAGTAAAGTATGCTGGTGGGCCACTAGTAAGAACTGATGATCCTGGTGTGTTGCAGTTTGGGTTCAGTGAATGGGTCGAGATGGTGAAGGTGCTGGATGCGAAGGCACAAAAGAATAGGTTTGAGAAGGCATGGGTGAACTTCCTAAAGGGCAAGATTCAACATAAAGAGAATCTGGAGCAAAGGCTGAATATTGACCCTGAAGACACTCAACCTATTCTCTTGTGACCAAAAGAAGAAGAACTGGCGAAGGGCCATCAGTTTAAGTTCTTTCTTCATTTTTATCTTCTTGTAATTGTTGTACATTCTGTTGTAACTTGTGTAAATTTTGCTCCTTGTATAAATGAAGTTACCAGTTTGTAACCACAAGGTAGATAAAAGATTAAAATCTAACAAACACAAAAAGAAAAACCTAAGGCATTTGTTGATCTATAAAAATGCCTTAGATACCTTAGATAGATTAAATCAAACAAGTCTCTATAGTTCACACTTGTATAGATACAAAAACTAGAAAAGACTTAGACTATATTTCTAGACAAATAGGGGGAATTTGTTAGGTCCAGTTCACCTGGAACTGGCCAGTCACCAGTTTCCACTGACCAGTTCACCAGTTGCATCTGGTGACCAGTAAACTGGTGACCAAGAAGATTGTCGAGAAATATATTGAAGTCCAGTTGCACCGTACAGTTAACGCAACTGAAGACTTCCTCCAGTGAGAACTGACCAAGTTGAAGAAACATTCCAGTTGAAGTCGAAGACAACAAATGGAAGAAAGAGAATGACAATGGCAGCGAAGCCCAGTGACATTCTAGTCAGTTACAAACTGGAGACCTTCAGTGGAAAGCCCTTACAAAGCTTACACTGATTACGAGGAATTGACTTGTATACTTTATGTACCTTTACCCGGATAATAAGCCTTATCTTATTATTTAAGTATTAAAAGGTACATAAAGGTGGTTGTGTAAAGTCACTGTAACATGCGACTTACAACACTTTTTAAGGAATTAAATGCTATTCCTTAAATGCTTCCAACCACTTTTGTACGGCTAAAGTTAACATCCATATGTTAACTTTGCCTATAAATACAAGTCATTGCACAACCAAGAAACACAAGTTATTCAACAAGTTATTTCACACACAAACGAATAACTTCATACTTTGCAAACCTGCAATATTCTTGGTGAACTTGTGCAATATTCTCTCAATCGCTAAAAGGAACATTTCACTACTTTAAGTGTTTCGATTGTAGAAGAGAAATTCCGAGTATAGATCAATTGTATTTCATAGGTTGTTAGGATATTTACATTCGTGTATTATCTTGGTTCCGCATCAACCTTGTAATTTGTTGTACATTCTGTTGTAACTTGTGTAAATTTTGCTCCTTGTATAAAAGAAGTTACCAGTTTGTAACCACAAGGTAGATAAAAGATTAAAATCTAACAAACACAAAAAGAAAAACCTAAGGCATTGTTGATCTATAAAAATGCCTTAGATACCTTAGATAGATTTAAATCAAACAAGTCTCTATAGTTTACACTTGTATAGATACAAAAACTAGAAAAGACTTGGACTATATTTCTAGACAAATAGGGGGAATTTGTTAGGTCCAGTTCACCTGGAACTGGCCAGTCACCAGTTTCCACTGACCAGTTCACCAGTTGCATCTGGTGACCAGTAAACTGGTGACCAAGAAGATTTGTCGAGAAATATATTGAAGTCCAGTTGCATCGTACAGTTAACGCAACTGAAGACTTCCTCCAGTTGAGAACTGACCAAGTTGAAGAAACATTCCAGTTGAAGTCGAAGACAACAAATGGAAGGAAGAGAATGACAATGGCAGCGAAGCCCAGTTGACATTCTAGTCAGTTACAAACTGGAGACCTTCAGTGGAAAGCCCTTACAAAGCATTACACTGATTACGAGGAATTGACTTGTATACTTTATGTACCTTTACCCGGATAATAAGCCTTATCTTATTATTTAAGTATTAAAAGGTACATAAAGGTGGTTGTGTAAAGTCACTGTAACATGCGACTTTACAGACACTTTTCAGGTTATCAAGAGAATCCAGGACGTGATGATTGATTGATGCTTGTGCTAGGACTTGGGTTTGGACTTACATGGATCCAGGATTCATTTGCCCTTTATTTTTGCATTTTGTACTTGATTGTTGATGTTGGATTCACCGAGTCCTTTTGTTCATATAGTTCATGTTCTACGATAATTCCATGCTAACGCTATATCTTTTCCGTAATATTCCTTGCCTAGCTTGGGGTGTTACAGAATGGTGGCCCATGCGTGGTCGTAGAGAATTAGGCGGATTGACCTAGACTACGGCTTAAGTAAAAACTCTTCATATAGCATGCATGATTAGGAATTTTGTATGCAACGTGAATTGTATGAACCTTGTAAGTGTACACTAGGAGTTCATAGGCGGAATCGTTATACGTGATGATATGAGTACAATTGGACAATGTGTTGTTTTGAGATGAGTACTATGTGATCAATGTATTGTTTTGTGACGTGTACAATGTGAACAATGTGTCATGTTGTGGCAAGTACAATGTGATGAATGTGTGATGGGTACGATGTGGTCAACGTATACATTGATGTGAACTTGATTGTGATTATGATGGGTTATTGTTGTTGATTGATGATAGTTTGATGATTTAGGGCAAAGTGAAGTTATGGCATTAACATGGTATAACATTGTGGCAACCCTAAAATAGCCTGATCAACTATTTTATGGTCACCCGGTATTATAACAAGTTAATGACATCACGGATTGCACATGTTTGGCTTAGAATATAATAAGGAACCGATATGCTTAATGGGAGTTGGTTGGGTGGAGGGTTAGCCGCGGGTACACCCTGTATACATACCCGGTCAATAACTAGAGGGCATATCGGATTCGGATTATACTTAAAATCACTGGTTAGTTGCTTGTTCGTATGATGTGTTGGATATGAGTACTTGGTTTTGATGATGGACAATTGTTATGGACTTGGCATGAGAACATGATAGATAACGGTTACTTAAGAACATTGGTATATTGGCCTTAGTGTAAAGAGATGGAACATGTATAATGTGTTGGTATGAAAGCACTAACTACTAGCGCGACTAACACAAGGGCAATTGTGAGGCTAATCCCTGGCTCATAAACTCTAGGGCTATCACTATAGTTGGAATTTGGTAGTAGAACGACACGTTGTTTGAAATGTTTTATGTACAATTAGAATTGTTTAGTTGCTGAGGAATTTGGTGTTGATTTATCTGTACATCCATGATTTGGACTAGTGTTGACATTATGGTGAACAATGAGGATGTTTTGTTTAACAGTATGCGAACTTGAACATGTATGAGACATTGTTAAACTTGGTTGTATGCAGGATATAAGATATATGGTGATGCATGTACAAATATTTACTCAATGGACAATTCTATGAATAAGAGTGGTAGACATGTTTAATAATCCGAGTATGCCCAAAACTTTATTTCTTAACTTAGTTATAAGAACTAATTGGCAATTCATGCATAGTTGTACCTAATGTATGAGAGATCGTATGTATGACTTGGTATGTGGGATTAGTTGATAGAACATGCAAAAATCTTATCTCCTAACTTGGTTATGTGGATGAATTGTTAGGATATGCGGTAGAGCAAGTATGGTTGCCATGATATTCTAATTTTAGAATATGCTTGAATTTCGTTGCCCAACTAATTTGGTGAAATAAATCGTTAGGACATGATAATACATGCGTAAAAGTAATTAGAATCTTGGGCAATTGTGTGTATAAGTTGCCATGCTAGCCTAATTGCTTGAATATGTCGGAATCTTGTTGTCTATCTTGCTTATTGAATACATAGTTAGGAATTGAAGATGCATGGATAGATGTCAATGGTTTCGTGAGCAATTGTATGTATAATTTGGTATGGCGATTAAAAAAATTTCTTGGCTAAGTCATTTCCCCCCCTTGTTCACTTTATGACTTAGTCAATAATGTAAAGATTATAAGTATAGTTGTATTATGATTATGAGAACTTCGTTGTATTATACGCCCCTAAGATTGAACCTTAGGACAATGCTTGAGTTAACTAGGGTGGCCTGACAATAGATGAATAACGATGGAAACAACCACGATGCCATTAACGAGGGTGAAAACGAGTACATAAGGATTTATTTTGAGCATCTATACAACTATAATCTTTACTATGCGTGAGAAGGAACGACCTTGGTTAGGCTAGCCATAGATTTGAATAAATAAATTAAAAACTTAAAAGTCTACCCAACATGTAAAATATGCGCAAACACGAACGTCGCAGGAATGAACTTGAGGTGTAAACTATATTGGGTGGTATATATACACGTACACGATTGGTAAAGGTTGATCTAATTGAACACTTAGCTAATGCGGAACCGAGAGTTCATAAACATGGGAACAATGAGCCAAGTGAGTGCCATAGTGCGAGTCACACGTGAGATGTGAGAAGTCGAGTACTTAGAGTGTGTGATTCTCAAATCTTCTCGACCTTAAACGGATCGCTAGATCGTTGTCTATCACACGAATGAAGGTGCCGTCAGGATTGGATGTCGTGGTTAGGATCCCTCCCATTGTCAGATGGATGGCCAGAATGGGAGCAAACGTTTGGCTTCAGTGAATGAGCCGCCAACCAATGGATGCAACACGTCACGAGTGCGCTGACTATATGTCAAATCGTCATAATAAGTGTTACCTGTCTACAACTAATTGCACCTGATATTAATCCGAGTGGGAAAGACATAACCGCGATATGAATGGGCGAATGGAATGAAATACTTGAAGGTTACAATAAACTCGTTTGAGAAGTACGTGATGAATTTTAAATGAAAAAGACCAATGAATTCTTGGTAGATTTCTTTAGCAATTTTCAGAAATCCAATTGTGTAACAAAAGGTGACTTACGAAAGGGTTTTTATTAGCTACATTCCTTCTCAAAAGTTTGAAGATTTTCAATTCTATATGAGAATCGGTTTTAACTTATAAAGTGTGCAAATGTTAAGTTGAGAGTGACAAGATATGACCGTTAAAAATCCTCGTTTGAACAAAACAATGTGATGACAACTAAGAACGAACAAAATATAGAAAAAAAAACTAGTGAATACTGATAAGAGTAAACGTAAACATTTGAGTCGTACAAATCGGATTAGTAACGTGAAGTTCGGGAGTGAAGGGGAAATCCTTTTAACTGGGGAATTCCCCAAGGCGTCAGAGTAAGATCTCGGTCCGGATATTCCTTTTAACTGGGGAATCAACCAGGGCGCGCATGAGGCGAAACGATTAGGAGTGAACGACATGTGATTGGAATCTTAGACTCGCACATACTGCCGATCATTAGGGGATCTTTGGATGTTGCATATAGTACTTGCTTTATTCATTAATTGTTGTGATGGAAACTTGGGACGAGTTCCCGTTTTGATGCTTGATACCTCTGCATGATTGGTGTCCAGTGGCGACTTGTGAACTTGGTGATCATTGTGGTTGTGACCCTGGGAATTTAGGAGTCTGGATACATCGGGGAAAGTTATACTTTGTTGAAAGCGAGAATCGTGGTAATTTCGAGGACAAAATTCTTTTAACTGGGGAATGATGTAACATCCGTGACTTTTGACCCGTTGACTAATTGTACAATTTAACTAACAATTTTAGTTAGTAATATATTTGAGGTCAATTGGTCATTTTGTTTGGTCATACGGTGATAGTCGGTACTTAAATGAACTAGAAATGTGTAACGGGTTATCTGTGGATCCGACCCGTGACCCATGACCCAACTAACTTACCCAACCCTATCTTCCTTATTTTTCACCCATCCATTCATTCTTCTCCTTATCTTTTTCTTTCTTTCTTCATGCAAGAAGACACACACACTTACATCTCTCACTCTCTCACTAGATTATCATCATCATTTAATGTTGTTTGAGTAAGATTTGAGCAAGAAACATTATCATCATCATCATACTTACATCATATCAAAAATTTGGGTTCCATAGTGCAAGAACACTCCATCCTTAGCTAAAATTCAGATTTTGACTTTTGGAGGAAGAATTGGTATGTCAAACTTGTCTCAATATTATCATTTTATGTTCATAAGTATGTTCTAGTTGTATCAAAGTGTTCCTTGGTCAAAAATCCGGGTCAAAACCCATTTGGGTCAAAAATTAGGGTTTATGTTATTAAATTAGGTCAAATTGATTTTTGGACAAGAAATTGAGGTTAAGGATTAAATTTATGAGATGGGTTACGTTTGTTTATGTGTAATGATGTTGCAAAAAGAGTCTTGAAACTTCTCCTAATCGATTTTGAGGTCCAATTGAAGTTTTGGGTTGAAAAATGGGGTTTATGCCCGTCAGTGGGAGCACGGCCTCTGAGAGGCTTAGCACGGCCTTTGCTCTGCACAAGAGCCGTGCTCTACTGATCTTGTCGGATACTTTTTCACTTCCCGCTTCGTTCTACATTCAATTGACTTGTAACTTTTAGGAAAGTCTTGTATCATCAAATAAAGGTCAATTAACTTGTTAAAACACAAATTTAAACACTTCGATTCTTATGTCAAATTTTGGTGCTAAGTCATTGGACCGTATTTAACCAAAACTCTTCAATTATTGTTTAAGCGTTCTTGAAATCACTTCTAAAGTACCTTTGGGGATTGTGACATAGTATAGAAAGTTAGACCTTTTTGTTGGGATGTCTTTGTGATGATGTGATGTTGTAAAGTAGGTTGTGATCGTTGTTGAAGTTTCGGTTGTGGACATTGGACGATCGTTGGACATTCATAGCTTGATCTTAACTTGTTATTGCTCGTCACAGGTGAGTTCCGTAGTCTCCGTACTCGATTGAGATTTGGGCTGAAAAGTGTACATGTGTGAGACATTGATGGACATGAGGGCATTGATGGACATGAGGGCATTGATGGACATGAGGGCATTGATGGACATGAGGGCATTGATGGACATGAGGGCATTGATGGACATGAGGGCATTGATGGACATGAGGGCATTGATGGACATGAGGGCATTGATGGACATGAGGGCATTGATGGACATGAGGGCATTGATGGACATGAGGGCATTGATGGACATGAGGGCATTGATGGACATGAGGGCATTGATGGACATGAGGGCATTGATGGACATGAGGGCATTGATGGACATGAGGGCATTGATGGACATGAGGGCATTGATGGACATGAGGGCATTGATGGACATGAGGGCATTGATGGACATGAGGGCATTGATGGACATGAGGGCATTGATGGACATGAGGGCATTGATGGACATGAGGGCATTGATGGACATGAGGGCATTGATGGACATGAGGGCATTGATGGACATGAGGGCATTGATGGACATGAGGGCATTGATGGACATGAGGGCATTGATGGACATGAGGGCATTGATGGACATGAGGGCATTGATGGACATGAGGGCATTGATGGACATGAGGGCATTGATGGACATGAGGGCATTGATGGACATGAGGGCATTGATGGACATGAGGGCATTGATGGACATGAGGGCATTGATGGACATGAGGGCATTGATGGACATGAGGGCATTGATGGACATGAGGGCATTGATGGACATGAGGGCATTGATGGACATGAGGGCATTGATGGACATGAGGGCATTGATGGACATGAGGGCATTGATGGACATGGGGACATTGGTGGTCATGGTTGACATGGTGGCGTTATAGAACTTGCTAGATACTTGTTGATACCATTATTACTTGTTCTTGTTTATTATGCGTATCCTAACTACCTTGAGTAGTTCATTATGTGAATACATGTGTGAGGGTCATTGATGGACATGGTTGACATGGTGACATTGATTGATTGATGGATGGATTTAATATGCATTCGGTTATGATTATACATTGTTATTAGGGTAGTTGTACATACATGGAAGACGATGATGCTTTTAAAGAGTTATAGATGTAGTGGGAAGGCTGCGGGTGACCCTATATATAAACATCTATGATTCCTTAAATGTAAAGTCGTACGAAATGTATGTGCATTGTGTTGTTGGTTGACTTGTTGGATTTTGGACTTGTGATTGAGATGGACAATTACGTATTGATACACTTGACGTTTGTTACGCATTTCAAACATTGTGATACATTACTTGGTTCAATGGTTTGGTTCATTCCAATGTTTTGATATACTTGTCGATTACGGTGGTTCATTTGATGGTTCCTTTAATGTTTTGATATGCTTGATGACTACCTTTGGTACTTTGGTTGGCTTGTACTACGTACTTGATACATGTGATGGTTGTGTTAACTTGCGTTGAGGGTTTATGTTTAGTTCAATTGTGTGTTCAATTGTGTGATAAGGTTGTACCGTAAGCAATCCTAATTCACGTCCATGTGATGTATAAGGGCAAGTAGTAAGTTTACTTTTTGCCCTTACTCCTTTCATATGGTGTTTGATTGGCGATGGTTCCTTGTGATCCATTACTACGAACTCACCAACCTAGTGTTGACCTTGTTTAGTACACTTTTCAGGTTATCAAAAGAATCCAAGACGTGATGGTTGATTGATGCTTGTGCTAGGACTTAGGTTTGGACTTACATGGATCCAGGGTTCATTTGCCCTTTATTTTTGCATTTTGTACTTGATTGTTGATGTTGGATTCACCGAGTCCCTTTGTTCATATAGTTCATGTTCTACGATAATTCCATGCTAACGCTATATCTTTTCCGTAATATTCCTTGCCTAGCTTGGGGTGTGTTTGAGCATGAGATGTTGAGCTCAATCACAATGGGGTTTTAACCGTGTTATCCTTTTAATCTCCTCAATTATAGAGTGCAAACCTACTAAGTTCTTCACGAACCTAAGGTGATAAAAGGATAACCTAGAGTGAGAAAGCTCTTGGTTTCCCTCTCTAGAAGGATGTGTGTGTTTTTGATATGAATGATGAATTGAATGTGTGTGTATGTTGTATCGAATGTATTGTCCTTTTGACAACTAAAAATGAGGGGTATTTATAGCCTTTCAATTAGGGCAACATCGTATTTTGGGCCCTTGTCAGATATGGGTCTCCATTAGCAGGACTTGACCCAAAAAGAGAGCGTACGAGGAATAGAACCTTCGGGAACCACCTTTAATGTCCAATCATAAATATATTATTTATACAGTCTTTGTGTGACAAGTATATCATGGAAAGTGGACATAGCCACATTAACCTTTGCCTTTGATACTCTCACGAGCTCCTGCCAAGGAGTAAGCTCCCGACTAGCTCCTGTCGAAGAGTACTCCCAACTAGCACTTGTCATGTTATGCATATATACTTTTACATAATATATATGTATATCGAGGTTTCACTCCCGACATGCTCACAACTTCGAATATGTATTATATATTTTTATACACTGAAAAAGTCTGGTTCAGCCTCGTGTAGCTCTCGACATCCCACCACACTTTCAGTTTATTGGGCTTTTAGAGTAGCTGCCATGTTATGTTGGGCCTTAAGCCCATTTATCCTCTCGGCAGAATTTACTCTCAGCCATACTTTCGCATGTGACAAGTTGAAAATACCTTCTTGTTAATATAATTTTGCTACTCTTGGAATACCTCTCGACAACCTCCTGCCTTGGTGGACTATTTTGTCAATTAGTTATTGTTAGCTTCTGCCTCTCTTACACTTCGCAAGGGGCCCACCTCCAGAATTCGGTATTATTTTATTTCCTAAGCTTTACATCGGCTGGTCCCCCTCTAGGCTTCAATATTCTTTTATTTTCCTAAGCTTTGCTTAGAGGCTGATTCTCTCTCCTTAGAAGTTCCACCATTCTCTCTTTCTTTGCTAAAGCTCGACAACTTTTGTCTCCTTCCTGAGGTCCGCTGGAAACTCTCCCAGGTCCCATATTCTCTCTTAACTTCGCCGAGTAAGAGAGGGGGTCCTATTCCAAGACTCTCCAAGATATAAGCAATGCAAGAGAGTGAAACTCCACTGAAGGCTCGCTTCCTTCTCTCTCTTTTCCTTTGGCTGGCTCTAAGCATCGCTGGAGGTTCTAGACCTTGAAGCCTTAGACAGGGGTTCAACATAGACATTGAAGCCTCGCCATTTTAGGCTTTATCCAGGCTTTACTTCGATTTATATATAAACATATGTATATTTATATATTATCTAGTCTTCACTTCGATTACTTAAACATATGTGTATATATAACATACATAATATTTATAGATACAAATACTCGTACTTAAATAAATACATATACATAAATATATACATATGTTTAGTTTCGATTTAGTTTATAAAAGAATGGAGACTCAAAGCTTGCCAGTGGGCCCCACTTAAGGCTCGAGTTTCTTATTGTCTCCTGAGGCTCGACAGATTAGAGAAGTGGCCATCTAAGCTAGCTAAGCTTTGTTAGTTTTGCCATAATATATATATATATATATATAATATCTTTAGCCTCCTTTGAAGCCTCACAAATCCTCTTGTCTCTCCCTAAAGTCTGCTAGAGATGGGCCCCACATTAAGGCTCGACTCTCTCTCCTTCTCTTGCTAAGCTTCGCTAGAGGTGGGTCCCCATCCAACCTCTCTTCTTTTCTTTCTTTCTTTCCTACACTTCGCTGGAGGGTTGGTTCGATCCAAAAGGAAGTTTTGACTTCCTTTCTTTCCTTGAAAGCCTTACACTTTGACTCTTAATTTTATTCTTTCAGCTTTATTTTGTCATATATATACATATATATAAGTATATGTTTTGTATATATACATACACATGATCTATAGACTGATAGAAGAAAGGTTTTCGCTGAGATTTGTATTTCCTTATTTTTTCTTCTTGCAATCGGCAGGTAAGATACAAAAGAGAAATCTCGTGGCCATTGAGAAGAAAGAAATAACATCTAGTTCTGCTTCTTTCCTTTTTCTTGAATCGACAGAGGCACGAAGGAAGGTGAAAATACCTTTCTCTCATGTTAAAGCTTCCAGTTAGGGTTCTCTCTATCTGAGCTTCGGCAGACCCTTTCCTGAGCTTAGACCTCATGAGATTCTTTCCTCCCAAACCTCGTTGGGCCTTAGACAATATAATATAAAATTGTATATAGTTTTAGCTCAGTTTTGTATTGAGCTTTAATCCCATCGAGTTTCTTTGGGTGCCTCCTAGCTGGCTGAAGTTAAGAACAATGATATAACTCCATTAAGTGATCTTGACTAGTATTAGTCCCCCAAATTCAATTGCTAATGGTTTTTTGCCAGGGACATTGCATTTGAATTTTATTTTATTTTCTTGAATTTGTTAGAAGGAAAGATAAGAACAAGATAAGAAAGAAGAAAAGGGGTATTTTTTGATTCTCTTTGACTCTTAATTTTATTCTTTCAGCTTTATTTTGTCATATATATACATATATATAAGTATATGTTTTGTATATATACATACACATGATCTATAGACTGATAGAAGAAAGGTTTTCGCTGAGATTTGTATTTCCTTATTTTTTCTTCTTGCAATCGGCAGGTAAGATACAAAAGAGAAATCTCGTGGCCATTGAGAAGAAAGAAATAACATCTAGTTCTGCTTCTTTCCTTTTTCTTGAATCGACAGAGGCACGAAGGAAGGTGAAAATGCCTTTCTCTCATGTTAAAGCTTCCAGTTAGGGTTCTCTCTATCTGAGCTTCGGCAGACCCTTTCCTGAGCTTAGACCTCATGAGATTCTTTCCTCCCAAACCTCGTTGGGCCTTAGACAATATAAATAAAATTGTATATAGTTTTAGCTCAGTTTTGTATTGAGCTTTAATCCCATCGAGTTTCTTTGGGTGCCTCCTAGCTGGCTGAAGTTAAGAACAATGATATAACTCCATTAAGTGATCTTGACTAGTATTAGTCCCCCAAATTCAATTGCTAATGGTTTTTTGCCAGGGACATTGCATTTGAATTTTATTTTATTTTATTTTATTTTTGTCCTGTCTGGATCTTAAAAACTTCATTACTCGCGAGTATTGTCACTTCCTGATGAGAAGTGTTTACTTTTTTATTCGATGAATAAAAAGATGACTGAATTTTATGCGCGCCGCTTCCCAATAGGAAACGCTTATCTTATCATCCAATGAATGAATAAGACGTGAATTTGATGTGGGTAGAGTAATCTTTTTGCTATCCCTTCATCAATATCACTTCCCGATGAGAAGTGCTTACCTTTTTGTCCGATGAACAAAAAGATGAATAAAAATATCACTTCCCGATGAGAAGTGTCTACCTTTTTATCCGATGAATAAAAAGATGAATAAATTTTTATTAGTGTTCAGCCGGGCCCAGTTTTGGCTTGTTACACTTGGACTCACACTTGGTGAGATTTTGTTTTATTTGTGTCTTGTAAGTCCCAACTTGATAGATGGTACTACTGAAGACACCTCAATGTCGATGGTGGAGTTACTTTGCAATATATGCACTGAACTGGAGACGACCAGTTGCAGTGTGTATATACCAAGTTCTAGATAGATTACTTATTTAAATGACAATAAGTAAAGAACAATGCAATAATACAAATAACTTGTAAGATAACTTGATGAGACAATATGTATTTTTCAATGTGTAATTTATTTATTGATGTTAAATAAATTACAAGGTTGATGCGGAACCAAGATAATACAAGAATGTAAATATCCTAACAACCTATGAAATACAATTGATCTACACTCGGAATTTCTCAAGACAATCGAAACACTTAAAGTTGTGAAATGTTCCTTTTAGCGATTGAGAGAATATTTGTGACAACTGCCAAAATTTCAGGTTGACTAATTTACTATTATGTGTGCTATTTAAAAATTTATGTACATCAAACAATATGAACAAACATTTTATGGCATAATAAACTGAACAAATATTTTTAATAAATTATGGATAATAATTGCCAAGAACTCAAATAGTTATTTGAGAGCTGCTTGTAAATACTTTTTCATACTTATACTATCAATAACTGTATTTATGAATAGTGATCGTGAATAGTGATCGTGAATATTATACTTTTTCATACTTATACTATCAATAACTGTATTTATGAATAGTGACCGTGAATAGTGAACGTGAATAGTACCGTGAATAGTAACGGTGAATATTAAAGATAAAAAGTAAATTTTGAATAGTAAAGGTAAAAAGTAAATTTTAAATAGTAAAGGTAAAAAGTAAATTTTAAATAGTAAAGGTAAAAATAAATTGTAAATAGTAAAGGTAGAAAGTAAATTGTAAAAAGGTAATAAAATAAAATAATATAAAGGTGGGACCCACGTCAAATAATTTAAACTCAACGTTGAATCTGATTTCCGAATAAATTCAAAAGTGAATAGTGCTGAATAGTAAACATCGCTTTCATACTTTATTCTTATAATATAAATGTCCAAAACCCACTCACAGGGGTTAATTGAGCAAAAATTATTAAAATGAAAGTTGTAGATTTTAATTCGCTGATTCTGTAGAAACTTGAATCGTCTCGATTGGAGGTCGTATGAATAAGATAAGACTAAAACAATGTATATATATATTATTAGGATAAATGAAACATACTATTGAAAACTTCCAAAAAGCAGTAAAAGGCATATTTTTATCTATATCATAACTTTGAAATTAGCAAATTATTGAATCACGGGTTTAGTTAATCAAATATATGGACAAAAAGAATACTATAGTTGCATTATTCATGAATTATTTGCTATCTATCCACCATTCATGATTAACAATTTAATATAATAATAATAATAAACAGTATTAAACGTTTTAAATTCTTCTTTTTGACTAACATCGATTCGTTTTCTGAATTCCATTTTGGTGAGTTAAGTTATAATTTAAAATAATAATAACAAACGTACGCTGAACGAATTCTCAACAATAACGCGGTGGTTTCTTCTTTTTCTAAATTGGTATGTAGGAATAATATTAAATATTCAAACCAACGAATTCGTTCGTCTATAAATAGCAGACGATATTAAACTTTAAAACACACTACTACATAATCTCTTCTACATACTCTCTGGTATAACTATACAAGGCTTATTTCATCTACTTGATTTCTGCTATTATCACTAAGGTGAGTTTCCATATTCCCCCTTTCAAACTCTTTTATATACTGGGGCTGAGATACATGCAAATAAAACTGTTTGTTATACTTATATGTATATTTACAAAATTATATATATTATATATATTTTGTAACTCCACTTTATTTATTTTACCTTCGGGGTAAAATACAAACTCTTTACTGTTATGATGAACACAAGTATTCCAGAAATGTATATATGGTTGATTCTAAGTTGCTCTGTTCACTCAAAGTCCTCACTATCATGAACGATTAATTATGGAAACATAAACGTGGGTATATTGAATAGTACTATTGGGGTAGGCACCCCCATTCGTGTTGGTCATACCAACTAGATACGGATGCATATATATTTGGAAAGCTTAGGGTACCCTGAACAAGGTACCTACTCTGGAGGCAAATAAACACACACTTGTCTAGTTTCGGTTCATGAGCTTAGAACTTGATGTATACAGTATCTACTCTTATATTCTATTTGATCCATTGTGTGATCAAATAGTTACTTTAAATCTTGTGGTTCATACTCTATATTTTAATTAAAAACATATGATACTCTTTGCTGATATTTTATCATAACTATTTGACATTGCGGTAAGGCAATGGTCACACTGAACTCTGGCATTTTGTGAAACTATATTTTCTATATAAAAAACTTATGGAACTCACCAACTTTATGTTGACGTATTTTAGCATGTATTCTCAGGTAACTAGACGATACTCTATACATGGGACATTTTTCCGCTGCATACAACATACTGGACCATGGCCTACCCTCAGACTCTAGTAAAGACAAGTCAATTTGCTAAAGTCTATGTCTACTGTTTAATATTGTTTAATATTAAATAAATGTTTTCAAGAATAATATCTTTCATAAATTGTAATATAAATTTGTGAACAATGCTTTTATATAAATGTATTTTAAAACGACAACATTTTGTGTCGTTCAGTATATCTTGTGTTGTGAATCCATGTAAGTCATACCCCGTCTAGGGCGGGTGTGACAGATTGGTATCAGAGCCCAAGTTATAGTGAACTAGGTAGCAAATTGATGGACCTAGACTATAACCCCATATAGAACAACACCCACATACATGCATAATTTTATGAATAATCCCTACTTGATTATATATGTTTAGAATATATAATTTAATGTATATTATATATATTTTGTAACTCCACTTTATTTATTTTACCTTCGGGGTAAAATACAAACTCTTTACTGTTATGATGAACACAAGTATTCCAGAAATGTATATATGGTTGATTCTAAGTTGCTCTGTTCACTCAAAGTCCTCACTATCATGAACGATTAATTATGGAAACATAAACGTGGGTATATTGAATAGTACTATTGGGGTAGGCACCCCCATTCGTGTTGGTCATACCAACTAGATACGGATGCATATATATTTGGAAAGCTTAGGGTACCCTGAACAAGGTACCTACTCTGGAGGCAAATAAACACACACTTGTCTAGTTTCGGTTCATGAGCTTAGAACTTGATGTATACAGTATCTACTCTTATATTCTATTTGATCCATTGTGTGATCAAATAGTTACTTTAAATCTTGTGGTTCATACTCTATATTTTAATTAAAAACATATGATACTCTTTGCTGATATTTTATCATAACTATTTGACATTGCGGTAAGGCAATGGTCACACTGAACTCTGGCATTTTGTGAAACTATATTTTCTATATAAAAAACTTATGGAACTCACCAACTTTATGTTGACGTATTTTAGCATGTATTCTCAGGTAACTAGACGATACTCTATACATGGGACATTTTTCCGCTGCATACAACATACTGGACCATGGCCTACCCTCAGACTCTAGTAAAGACAAGTCAATTTGCTAAAGTCTATGTCTACTGTTTAATATTGTTTAATATTAAATAAATGTTTTCAAGAATAATATCTTTCATAAATTGTAATATAAATTTGTGAACAATGCTTTTATATAAATGTATTTTAAAACGACAACATTTTGTGTCGTTCAGTATATCTTGTGTTGTGAATCCATGTAAGTCATACCCCGTCTAGGGCGGGTGTGACAGATTGGTATCAGAGCCCAAGTTATAGTGAACTAGGTAGCAAATTGATGGACCTAGACTATAACCCCATATAGAACAACACCCACATACATGCATAATTTTATGAATAATCCCTACTTGATTATATATGTTTAGAATATATAATTTAATGTATATTATATATATATATATATATATATATATATAGCAACAGAGTAATGTCGGGATTCGTAGTGGAATACTTATCCGATCGTGAGGAAGAGATTACATCTCGATCACCTCCACCTGTACTTGAACCCTCCGACTCTCCTTGTCATGTAGTAAATCAGCCAATGGAGGAGACCGATCACGTTGGAGAAGAAGCTGATAACGCACTTGTCCCTGGACCAAACACTACTGTCACCACTAATGCTTTTACTAGCACTACGCCTACTTTTACTTTTTCAAATCCATCTGGGGAAGGTCCTTCAAGCTCATCTCGATCTTTACTACGAAGGTTCCGAACGCCTAGATACCCGGTGTTCAACCGCCCACAGTCACGACGTCTCCGACCTATCCATCTTGAACCACCCGCTCAGCGGCTGCGGAGATCTATTAATGCTATACCAAGATTTCTGGCGGAATGGAGATTTGAAGAAGGACTCCTTAACTCTGACCAGTTCAGAAGAGCTGAAGGTCCAACCAATATTCCTGCATTAACTATGGAACCTTTGCATGACACTGTCCCTACATTGGTCCTACGCATAGTCCGAGCAGAAAAGTGTATTACGGAGTTGAAGGAAAGAACAAACATACTGCGGAGGAAGGTGGAAAATCAAGATAATATGATAGTCTCACTGGAAGGTGAGATGGAGGAAGCTCACTTCAGGATACATGGTCTTGAAGACACCGTGTTGGAACTACAGGAGAAGATAACAAGATTTGAAGCTATGTTTGAGGCTATATCGAGAGCCACTACTATAACCCCATCTACTCTGTCACAGTAGATATTGTCTAGTTACTTACTATTTACGGCGTATGTGTCGGGAAATGTAATTTTAGATAAAATAATGGATTCTTGAGATGTTTATATCTCAAAGTTTGTTATCCAATAAATCTACTATTTTTATCTTGATTTACACTTCTTTTAGTCATAACTATTGAATTGTGGTTATGGTATGATGTGGTAGTATCTCATCAATTTCTTTATTTATATTTAAGGATCCGGACGTCAAAAGAAGTACCAAAAATGAACGCAACAGATATTGCTAGAATTGTAGCAGAAAGTATAGCAGTAGCTTTTGCAACTCAAGCCGCCAACGGACACAATAATCATGACAATAATGGTACACCTAGAGGTTGTACTTACAGAGAATTTCAACAATGTAAACCCATTATATACAATGGTACTGAAGGAGCAATTGCACTCATCCGATGGTTCGAGAAACTGGAGTCCATATTTCGTGTTAGTAACTGCGCTGAAGATAGCCGAGTAAAATATGCTACCTGCACACTACAAGATCAAGCTCTTACCTGGTGGAATGAGTACGCCACTACAGTAGGAATTGATGCAGCTTATGCAATGTCATGGGAAGATTTGAAGGAACGTATGAAAGCCAAGTATTGCCCGAGGAGCGAAATTCAGAAAATGGAGGTAGAATTTCATAATTTGAAGACGAAGGGATACGAAGTATCTGAATACACCAACCGCTTTCATGAGTTGGCACTTCTTTGCCCAACCATGGTTACACCCGATTATAAGAAGATTGAGCAGTACATTTCTGGACTTCCACCAAAGATTCAGGATT
Source organism: Erigeron breviscapus (assembly GCA_034093135.1). Classification (NCBI taxonomy): domain Eukaryota; kingdom Viridiplantae; phylum Streptophyta; class Magnoliopsida; order Asterales; family Asteraceae; genus Erigeron; species Erigeron breviscapus. The sequence continues at coordinate 43,726,292 of CM067172.1, forward strand.
TGATCACTGCTACCGAAACCACTGACATCGAACATGCGGTTCGGTTGGCAAACAGTTTGGCTGACAAAGCAAAACTTCGTGCTAATACAGAAGGAAAGTCTGGTGATCAAAAAGGGTTCAATAAGAAAAGGAGATGGGAAGATAACTTTGGAAAGAGTCAAGGGGATCAACAGACAAAGAGACCTGCTCAGACCTCAGGACCATCATCAAATAATAGTTATATAGGAACCAGGCCATATTGCAATAGGTGTACTTTACATCACACCGGTCTTTGCACAGTACAATGCAATAATTGCAAAAAAATTGGTCATCTGGCCAAGAACTGTAGAATCCCTAATCCAACTGTCAACAATGGAACAAAAATAAGATGTTATGAGTGTGGTGAAGAAGGACATTTCAGGAATAAATGTCCAAAGCTGAGAAACAACAACAACAACGGAAACAACAACAACAACAACCACAACAACAACAATCGAAACAACAACAACAACAACAACAATACAACCACAACAACAACAATCGAAACAACAACAATAGCAACCACACAACAACAACAAACTACAACAACAACAACAACAACAATGCTCGAGGAAGGGCATTCATGATCAATGCGGGAGAAGCCCGCCAAGACCCAAACATCGTCACGGGTATGTTTCATCTGAATAATCATTGTGTCTCTGCTTTATTTGATCCTGGTGCCGATAGAAGTTTTGTGTCAAATAAAATTATTCACCTGCTTTCAATTATACCTACCCCATTAGATGCTAAGTATTCTGTAGAATTAGCAAAAGAATTATTTTTTATAGATCTAATACCATTCGAAATAGGAAGCTTTGATATTATCATTGGTATGGACTGGTTGTCTAAAAACCAAGCAGAAATAGTCTGTCACGAAAAAGTTGTTCGAATTCCAATTGCAAACGGTGAGAAGTTGATTATCCAAGGCGATAAGAATGGAGTACGATGTAACATTATATCTTGCATGAAGACTCAGAAGTATCTCAGAAAGGGATACCAGGCAATCCTAGCCCATATATCGGAGAAAAAGACTCCGGAGAAACGGCTTGAAGACATACCCATCGTACGAGATTTTCCAGAAGTCTTTCCTGAAGACTTGCCTGGTCTTCCACCAATCCGGCAGGTGGAATTAAAAATAGACTTAGTACCTGGTGCTGCACCAGTGGCACGAGCACCATATCGATTAGCTCCTTCCGAAATGAAAGAACTTGCAAGTCAATTGCAAGAACTTTTAGAGAAAGGATTCATTCGACCGAGTTCCTCACCTTGGGGAGCTCCAGTCTTGTTCGTCAAGAAGAAAGACAGATCTTTTCGCATGTGTATAGACTATAGGGAGTTGAATAAGTTGACGGTTAAAAACCGGTACCCACTTCCTAGGATCGATGACCTGTTTGATCAATTACAAGGGTCGAGTTGTTACTCAAAAATCGATCTTAGATCCGGTTACCATCAGCTTAGTATTTCAGAAGAAGACATTCCCAAGACGGCGTTTAGAACCCGCTATGGCCATTACGAGTTTGAAGTGATGCCATTTGGTTTGACGAATGCACCCGCAGTTGTTAGAAATCTAAAATGGTGTTAAAATGTAAATGTTTTAGAGGTGGAAGGGGCATTAGTGAAACTTAGATTTATGATATAAATAGCCCCCTTCCACACATTATTTGTAAGCCTTTTCCCATTTCCATAATTAATCCCAATCATTCAACTTTAATTCTCTCTAATCTCCATCTTCAACCTCCATACACACACAAACACCTTTTCACACACTAACTCCATTTTTGCACAAATCAAGCTCAAATTTCTTCTTAACAATTGGTATCAGAGCAAAATCAGTTAATCTGAACGATCCATAGCTCGATTTGTTGCAATTCTCATCCAATTTTCGAATTTTTATCCCGAAACTGTTTTAGTTCATCAACTGTGGGATTTTTCTACAGTTGATTTTACCTCGTTATTTGTTCACCAATAGATTCGTGGTAGTTAAAAACACAATCCTGTCAAGTTTCAAGTTCCAATTCGATCTAAATCTCGAGTTTGAATTTTTGCTTTTTAGCGCGAAATTTGGGATTCGAATCTGTTGTGTTTTGTGTTGAATTTTGTTAATCAGTGTGTTGCTAAGGTGAAAACAAACAGTTTGCAAGTGATTTCAAGTTCTAACTCCTAGTAAATCAAAAGTTATTGAAGCTTTTTGAAGTTGTTAATGGAGTTCATGTTCAAAACTGTTCTGATGAAGAAGATGATGACCCTAGGACGATCTTACACTAGGACGATCTTGCCAAGATCGTCCTAGCCTTTATTTCTTTATTTCTCATTTCTTGTACTTAGTGACTTGTAGGACGATCTCCTCAAGATCGTCTTGACAAGTGGTTGTGAGTTGTGAAGTGTTTGTTGTGGCTAATTAATCCTTACGGATTGGTTTGGTCAATTCAAACACTTGGAAAGTGTTTGATACTTGAAGATTCTAAGCCAGAACCTAGGACGATCTTACCAAGATCGTCCCAGCACATTGAAGGATAAGACGATCCTGACCAGATCGTCTCAGCATTGTGACATTAGGACGATCCTGACCAAGATCGTCCCAGTTCATTTCTAGATCGTCCCAGCCTACTAACTTAGGACGATCCTCACCAAGATCGTCCCATTTCTACTAAACTTAAGACGATCTTGTCAAGATCGTCCCAGTTCCTTTGAAGACCGTTCCCTAAAACGATTTTCACCAAGATCGTTTCACAAAAAAAAAAAAAGGGATAATTCATGAAGATTTAAAATTTGATAGCATTAAAAAAAATTTAGGCCAATTTTCATTCGTTATCGACGCGGTTTTGGCGGAAAATTTTAGAAATTATCAAATTTTTCCTATGATCATGATATCCAAAGTTTACATGAAATTCAAAAGTTTTATGAGAACATATTTCGGCGGCAAAAATTTGGAGGGAAACCTGAAGTACAAAATCTCCAAATTTCAATTTTAATTCTTTCACTTCAATTTCAATCACAATTACCTTTCATTTCATTTCACCTTTGCTCAACAAAATGTCAAGTCTAAGTATCTCAAATTCAGTCAAAAATGATTTCGTCTTCAATTTGTGGTTAACTTCTTCACCCAAGAAACCAACTTCATCTAAAGAAAAACTTCATAAAGGTGGACTGTGTTCATGTTGTTCGTCAAAACCTTATCCAAATCCTTGTCAAGTAATGAAGATATTGATTCATTCGACTGCATCTGAAAATGTCAAGTTTCAAGAGGAAGTAGTCACGCTACAAGCTGAGAATGTCAAACTGAAAGAACAAATGATCTACTTTCAAGCTGGGAATGTGAGACTTAAAAATGAGATGAAAGAACTTCAAGTTGAAATTGGAAACATTAAAGTTTGGAATGAACTATATTCAACAAATTTTGAACAAACTTTGAAGAAGAATGATGAGTTGATGTCACAAGTTTCATCATTGGAAGCTCGTCTCTTGAAGGAAACAACTCTTGTTTCTCAAATAAAGTCTGAAGTGTCATCAATTTCCTTGTCTGATTTGAGTTCTTCAGTTGAAAAACAACTTGAGAAGATTGAAAGTCGAATTGCATCTTTCAAGTCGAAGTCTCTTGACACAAAAGTTGAAGCTCTTCTGAAACAATCGAGTAGTTCTCCTGTTTGCAAGATTGGTGATGTTCCAAAAACCCCCAACCGTAAAGTGTCTCAATTTACCAACTATGCCTTGGAAAAGGATAGAAGGTACTCTCAGAAGACAAATATTGATGGAACAAAGACTCTTATTCCATTCCTATCATTTGAAGACAACTCTCAGTTCATCTCTCAAGCAAAAGCTCAGTTGACCAAGATCAAATGGAAACCTGTCTACAAACCAAAGTCAACTGAGTCAAAGACAATCAAATACTCACTTTGGCAACTCTATGAACTTGCACCAAAACCAATTACCGTGCAAAAAGTGAATGTCTTTGCTACTCCACTGCTTCCACGGAAAATACATTTCTCTTCAATGTCAACTTTACATCCTCCGTGGACTGCAGATTCCATTCGTCGAATCGATGACACGTACATTTGGAATGTCAAGACAAAAACCGTTGGGCCTACACTTAAATGGGTCCCAAAGGTTGTTTGTAAGTAATTCGATGAATATGGCTTATACACATGTCAGTGTATAACCCGGGCTAAAGATGTTGTTTATTGGACTACTACTTCATAATGGTTGATTCCCTAGTTTCGACTTCAAAGAGACATGATGAACATGTTGCCACACATTCATCATGAGGGGAAGAAAGAGGATAATGAAGTCGAACAAGTGTGTGTGCTTTCTTGAATTTTTTGATGGGGAGAAAGAAGAATTCATTAGTTGAGGGGAAGAAAGATAAATTGTTGACTAAAGTGATCCCTAAAAATTATTCTTTGAAGATAGTTATCGCCAACGTGGTGGGTACGCCGCGGGTACACCCTATACATAAGCGTTGTTGGTACATCAAGATGGATATTTGATCAAGGGGAAGTTTGTTCATTCAAAAGGCTTCAAGAGAAAGATTCATTAATTAAGGGGAAGTGTGACAAAGTTAAGTTTGTCAAGAAAATGCTTACATATCCAAATTCAACTTCCGCAAATGCATATACTCTACAGAGCCAAGATCAAGCTTCCACAACGCATATGCTCTGAGTATTCAAGTTTTTCAAGATTGCATGACATGTTAAAGACTCAAATGATTCATCTTTAATGTAAGTGATAAGGATTCAAGGCTCAAGGTCAAGATTGATGGAAAGTTTTTGAAGACAAAGAGAAAGCTTCAAAGATTTTCAACACATTCGTATTTAAAGATGACGTCATGCATGTATTACATTTCAACACCAAGGGGAAGAATGTTAGAAATCTAAAATGGTGTTAAAATGTAAATGTTTTAGAGGTGGAAGGGGCATTAGTGAAACTTAGATTTATGATATAAATAGCCCCCTTCACACATTATTTGTAAGCCTTTTCCCATTTCCATAATTAATCCCAATCATTCAACTTTAATTCTCTCTAATCTCCATCTTCAACCTCCATACACACACAAACACCTTTTCACACACTAACTCCATTTTTGCACAAATCAAGCTCAAATTTCTTCTTAACAGCAGTTTTCATGGACCTCATGAACCGTGTGTGCAAACCATATTTAGATAAGTTTGTTATCGTATTCATAGATGACATTCTAATCTATTCTAAAACCAAGGAAGAGCACGAGGTACATTTGAAGAAAATTTTGGAACTACTCAAGAAGGAAGAATTGTACGCAAAGTTTTCAAAATGCGAATTCTGGATTCGTACAGTACAATTCTTAGGCCATGTCATTGATAGTCAAGGAATTCATGTAGATCCTGCCAAGATCGTGGCTATTAAGAACTGGGAAGCACCGAAAACACCAACAGAAATACGATAATTTTTAGGTCTTGCTGGCTATTATAGAAGATTCATCGAGAATTTTTCTAAGATAGCCCAACCTTTAACGTCGTTGACTCAAAAAGACAAGAAGTTTGCCTGGGAAGATAAACAAGAAAAAGCATTTCAACTGCTGAAGGAGAAGCTCTGTAGTGCTCCGATTTTGTCACTACCCGAAGGAACGGATAATTTTGTGGTATATTGCGACGCATCTCATCAAGGATTGGGATGTGTGTTGATGCAGAAAGATAAGGTGATAGCCTATGCCTCGCGTCAACTTAAGGTGCACGAGAAGAACTACACGACTCATGATCTTGAACTAGGAGCTGTAATATTCGCTCTAAAGAGTTGGAGACACTATTTATATGGTACAAAGTGTACTATATTCACCGACCATAAAAGTCTCCAACATATTTTTGACCAGAAAGATTTGAACATGAGGCAACGTAGATGGGTGGAATTGCTCAGTGATTACGATTGTGAAATTCGTTATCATCCGGGCAAAGCAAACATTGTAGCAGATGCTTTAAGTCGTAAAGAAAGAATAAAGCCACTTCGAGTATGAGCTTTAAGTATGACCATTCATACTCATCTTACTTCCCAAATTTGTGAAGCTCAACTTGAAGCATTAAAGAAAGACAACCTCAAAGAAGAAGCTTTGAGGGGGATGGAAGAGCAATTTGAAGTTAGACCCGATGGAACCCGGTATTTTTCTAACCGGATTTGGCTACCAAGCTATGGAGATTTAAGAAACTTGGTGATGAACGAATCACACAAGTCAAGATATTCGATACATCCTGAATCAGATAAGATGTATCATGGACTAAAAGAATTATACTGGTGGCCTAACATGAAAGCTGACATAGCCACCTATGTTAGCAAATGTCTAACATGCGCAAAGGTGAAGGCAGAGCATCAAAAGCCATCTGGATTGCTACAACAACCAGAGATTCCCCAGTGGAAGTGGGAATGTATAGCCATGGACTTTATCACAAAGTTACCGAAGACTGCTAATGGTTGTGATACGATATAGGTAATTGTAGACCGACTCACTAAGTCTGCACATTTCTTGCCCATAAAAGAGACTGATAAAACGAGCAAGCTGGCTAGATTGTACATAAAGGAAGTAGTATCACGACATGGAATACCTATTTCGATTATTTCTGATAGGGATAGTCATTTTACTTCCAGATTTTGGCAGACTCTACAGAGAGCCCTAGGTACACGGTTAGATATGAGCACTGCATATCACCCGCAGACCGATGGTCAAAGTGAAAGGACCATTCAAACGCTTGAAGACATGTTGCGCGCTTGCATAGTTGATTTTGGGAATGGTTGGGAAAAACACTTGCCTTTGTGTGAGTTCTCATACAACAACAGTTACCACACTAGCATCAAAGCTGCACCATTTGAGGCACTGTATGGGAGAAAATGTCGTTCACCTATCTGTTGGGTTGAATTAGGTGACAAAATTTCAGTAAAGAAAAACAGTCCAATTACAGGTCCTGAACTCATTCATGAGACTACTAAGAAGATTGTACAGATACAAAACCGATTAAAGGCAGCACGAGATCGTCAAAAGAACTATGCTGATGTAAGAAGAAAGCCTTTGGAATTTCAAGTAGGAGACAAGGTTATGATGAAAGTATCTCCTTGGAAAGGAGCCATCCGATTTGGAAAACGAGGTAAGCTAAATCCTAGGTTTATTGGACCTTTCGAAATACTAGAAAGAATTGGTCCAGTAGCTTATAGGCTTAGACTGCCACAAGAACTTAGCCATATACACGATGTGTTTCACGTCTCAAACTTGAAAAAGTGTTTGTCTGACGAAAAACAAATTATTCCACTGGAAGAACTTCGAATGGATGACAAGTTGCACTTTGTTGAAGAACCAGTAGAGATCATGGATAGGGAAGCCAAGCAGTTGAAACAGAGTCGAATTCCTATTGTCAAAGTCCGATGGAATTCAAAGCGAGGTCCTGAGTTTACCTGGGAACGTGAGGATCAAATGAAACAAAAGTATCCTCACTTGTTCGAAAAAGCCTTACATTCCAACCACACGTGCTAAATTTCGGGACGAAATTTAAATAACTGGGGGAGAATGTGACAACTGCCAAAATTTCAGGTTGACTAATTTACTATTATGTGTGCTATTTAAAAATTTCTGTACATCAAACAATATGAACAAACATTTTATGGCATAATAAACTGAACAAATATTTTAAATAAATTATGGATAATTATTGCCAAGAACTCAAATAGTTATTTGAGAGCTGCTTGTAAATACTTTTTCATACTTATACTATCAATAACTGTATTTATGAATAGTGATCGTGAATAGTGATCGTGAATAGTGAACATGAATAGTACCATGAATAGTAACGGTGAATATTAAAGATAAAAAGTAAATTTTGAATAGTAAAGGTAAAAAGTAAATTTTAAATAGTAAAGGTAAAAAGTAAATTTTAAATAGTAAAGGTAAAAAGTAAATTTTAAATAGTAAAGGTAAAAAGTAAATTTTAAATAGTAAAGGTAAAAAGTAAATTTTAAATAGTAAAGGTAAAAATAAATTGTAAATAGTAAAGGTAGAAAGTAAATTGTAAAAAGGTAATAAAATAAAATAATATAAAGGTGGGACCACGTCAAATAATTTAAACTCAACGTTGAATCTGATTTCCGAATAAATTCAAAAGTGAATAGTGCTGAATAGTAAACATCGCTTTCATACTTTATTCTTATAATATAAATGTCCAAAACCCACTCACAGGGGTTAATTGAGCAAAAATTATTAAAATGAAAGTTGTAGATTTTAATTCGCTGATTCTGTAGAAACTTGAATCGTCTCGATTGGAGGTCGTATGAATAAGATAAGACTAAAACAATGTATATATATATTATTAGGATAAATGAAACATACTATTGAAAACTTCCAAAAAGCAGTAAAAGGCATATTTTTATCTATATCATAACTTTGAAATTAGCAAATTATTGAATCACGGGTTTAGTTAATCAAATATATGGACAAAAAGAATACTATAGTTGCATTATTCATGAATTATTTGCTATCTATCCACCATTCATGATTAACAATTTAATATAATAATAATAATAAACAGTATTTAAACGTTTTAAATTCTTCTTTTTGACTAACATCGATTCGTTTTCTGAATTCCATTTTGGTGAGTTAAGTTATAATTTAAAATAATAATAACAAACGTACGCTGAACGAATTCTCAACAATAACGCGGTGGTTTCTTCTTTTTCTAAATTGGTATGTAGGAATAATATTAAATATTCAAACCAACGAATTCGTTCGTCTATAAATAGCAGACGATATTAAACTTTAAAACACACTACTACATAATCTCTTCTACATACTCTCTGGTATAACTATACAAGGCTTATTTCATCTACTTGATTTCTGCTATTATCACTAAGGTGAGTTTCCATATTCCCCCTTTCAAACTCTTTTATATACTGGGGCTGAGATACATGCAAATAAAACTGTTTGTTATACTTATATGTATATTTACAAAATTATATATATTATATATATTTTGTAACTCCACTTTATTTATTTTACCTTCGGGGTAAAATACAAACTCTTTACTGTTATGATGAACACAAGTATTCCAGAAATGTATATATGGTTGATTCTAAGTTGCTCTGTTCACTCAAAGTCCTCACTATCATGAACGATTAATTATGGAAACATAAACGTGGGTATATTGAATAGTACTATTGGGGTAGGCACCCCCATTCGTGTTGGTCATACCAACTAGATACGGATGCATATATATTTGGAAAGCTTAGGGTACCCTGAACAAGGTACCTACTCTGGAGGCAAATAAACACACACTTGTCTAGTTTCGGTTCATGAGCTTAGAACTTGATGTATACAGTATCTACTCTTATATTCTATTTGATCCATTGTGTGATCAAATAGTTACTTTAAATCTTGTGGTTCATACTCTATATTTTAATTAAAAACATATGATACTCTTTGCTGATATTTTATCATAACTATTTGACATTGCGGTAAGGCAATGGTCACACTGAACTCTGGCATTTTGTGAAACTATATTTTCTATATAAAAAACTTATGGAACTCACCAACTTTATGTTGACGTATTTTAGCATGTATTCTCAGGTAACTAGACGATACTCTATACATGGGACATTTTTCCGCTGCATACAACATACTGGACCATGGCCTACCCTCAGACTCTAGTAAAGACAAGTCAATTTGCTAAAGTCTCTGTCTACTGTTTAATATTGTTTAATATTAAATAAATGTTTTCAAGAATAATATCTTTCATAAATTGTAATATAAATTTGTGAACAATGCTTTTATATAAATGTATTTTAAAACGACAACGTTTTGTGTCGTTCAGTATATCTTGTGTTGTGAATCCATGTAAGTCATACCCCGTCTAGGGCGGGTGTGACAATATTGCACAAGTTCACCAAGAATATTGCAGGTTTGCAAAGTGAATTCTATCGAAGTGTATTCGAAGAAGTTATATTCTTGGTTGTGCAATGACTTGTATTTATAGGCAAAGTTAACATTGGGATGTTAACTTTGGCCGTACAAATGTGGTTGAGAGCATTTAAGGAATAGCATTTAATTCCTTAAAAAGCAGTGTAAAGTCGCATGTTAAAGCAACTTTAATCAACCACCTTTATGTACCTTTTATTACTTAAATAATAAGATAAGACTTATTATCCGGGTAAAGGTACATAAAGCATACAAGTCAATTCCTCGTAATCAGTGTAAAGCTTTGTAAGGGCTTTTCACTGATGGTCTCCAGTTTGTAACTGACTAGAATGCCAACTAGGCTTCGCTGCCATTGCCATTCTCTATCTTCCATTTGTTGTCTTCGACTTCAACTGGAATGATTCTTCAACTGGTCAGTTCTCAACTGGAGGAAGTCTTCAATTGCGTTGACTGTACGGTGCAACTGGACTTCAATATATTTCTGGACAAATCTTCTTGGTCACCAGTTTCACTGGTGTCCAGATGCAACTGGAGACTGGCAAGTGTAAACTGGTGACTGGACAGTTCCAGGTGAACTGGTCCTAACAAATTCCCCCTATTTGTCTAGAAATATAGTCTAAGTCTTTTTCTAGTTCTTGTATCTATACAAGTGTGAACTATAGAGACTTGTTCGATTTAAATCTATCTAAGTTTCTAAGGCATTTTTATAGATCAATAAATGCCTTAGGTTTTTCTTTTAGGTTTGTTAGATTTTAATCTATTATCTACCTTGTGGTTACAAACTGGTAACTTCATTTATACAAGGAAATGGAATTTATACAAGTTACAGAATGTAAATACAAATTACAAGTAGATAACTGAAGAAAGAACTTAATGAGATGGCCCTTCGCCAGTTCTTCTTCTCTTGGCAACTGAAGAGATAGGCTGAGAGTCTTCAGGGTCAATATTCAACTTTTGCTCAAGATTTTCTTTATGTTGAATTTTGCCCCTTAGAAAGTTTGCCCATGCTTTCTCAAACCTATTCTTTTGTGCCTTCGCATCCAGTACATTCACCATCTCCACCCATTCGCTGAACCCATATTGCATAGCACCAGGATTGTCAGTTTTAACCAGTGGCCCCTGGTATAACTAACTTCGACTTGAAAAACTTTGGTGCCTGGCTTGATTGTTACATTTACACCATTAATAGTACCACTATGTCTTCTGGTTGACATGATCTGGGAGTAGTATGTTAGAAATCTAAAATGGTGTTAAAATGTAAATGTTTTAGAGGTGGAAGGGGCATTAGTGAAACTTAGATTTATGATATAAATAGCCCCCTTCCACACATTATTTGTAAGCTTTTCCCCACATTTATCCTAATCATTCCATTTCACTCTAATTACTCTCTCTAAACTCATCTTCAACCTCCATTTCACACACAAACACACTTTTCACACACTAACCTAAATCCTCCATTAAACCTTCAAATCAAGCTCAAATTTCTACTTAACAATTGGTATCAGAGCAAAATCAGTTAATCTGAACGATCCATAGCTCGATTTGTTGCAATTCTTATCCAATTTTCGAATTTTTATTCCGAAACTGTTTTAGTTCATCAACTGTGGGATTTTTCTACAGTTGATTTTACCTCGATATTTGTTCACCAATAGATTCCTAGTAGTTGAAAACATAATCCTGTCAAGTTTCAAGTTCCAATTCGATCTAAATCTCGAGTTTGAATTTTTGCATTTTTGGCGCGATTTTGTGGGATTCGAATCTGTTGTGTTTGGTGTTGAATTTTGTTCATAGATTTGTTGCGGAGGTAAAAACACACAATTTGCAAGTGTTTTCATGTTCTAATTCCTAGTAATTCGAAAGTTATTGAAGCTTTAAGAAGTCGTTAATGGAGTTTATGTATAAAACTGATGTTCTGATGAAGAAGATGACTCTAAGACGATCTTCACTAGGACGATCTTCCCAAGATCGTCTTAGTCTTTGAAAGTTCATTTCATACTTAGTACTTTGTGGCTTGTAGGACGATCTCCTCAAGATCGTCTTGACAAGTGGTTGTGAGTTGTGAAGTGTTTGTTGTGGCTAATTAATCCTTACGGATTGGTTTGGTCAATTCAAACACTTGGAAAGTGTTTGATACTTGAAGATTCTAAGCCAGAACCTAGGACGATCTTACCAAGATCGTCCCAGCACATTGAAGGATAAGACGATCCTGACCAGATCGTCTCAGCATTGTGACATTAGGACGATCCTGACCAAGATCGTCCCAGTTCATTTCTAGATCGTCCCAGCCTACTAACTTAGGACGATCCTCACCAAGATCGTCCCATTTCTACTAAACTTAAGACGATCTTGTCAAGATCGTCCCAGTTCCTTTGAAGACCGTTCCCTAAAACGATTTTCACCAAGATCGTTTCACAAAAAAAAAAAAAATTCATGAAGATTTAAAATTTGATAGCGTTAAAAAAATTTTAGGCCAATTTTCATTCGTTATCGACGCGGTTTTGGCGAATAATTTTAGAAATTATCAAATTTTTCCTATGATCATGATATCCAAAGTTTACATGAAATTCAAAGTTTCGTGAGAACATATTTCGGCGAAAAAATTTGGAGGGAAACCTGAAGTACAAAATCTCCAAATTTCAATTTTAATTATTTCACTTCAATTTCAATCACAATTACCTTTTCATTTCATTTCACCCTTTGCTAAACAAAATGTCAAGTCCAAGTATCTCAAATTCAGTCAAAAATGATTTCGTCTTCAATTTGTGGTTAACTTCCTCACCCAAGACACCTACTTCATCTGAAGAGAAACTTCATAAAGGTGGACTGTGCTCATGTTGTATGACTACTCATTTGCGATCTGAAACAACTCCTTGTCAAGTGATGAAGATATTGATTCATTCAACTGCATCTGAAAATGTCAAGTTTCAAGAGGAAGTAGTCACGTTACAAGTTGAGAATGTCAAACTGAAAGAACTAATGATCTACTATCGAGCTGGAAATGTGAGACTTACAAATGAGATGAAAGAACTTCAAGTTGAATTTGGAGACCTTGCAGTTTGGAATGAAATTGACAAACAAACTTTGAAGAAGAATGATGAGTTGATGTCACAAATGAAAGCTGAGATAAAAGAACTTCAAACAGAATTGAAAACTTCCAACAAGAAGCTGAATGATAGTATCTTGGAAAGCAAATCAAGAGAACTTATTTTGCAAGAAAAGATTTCAAGTTTTCAATCTCAGTCAAAAATGAGACATCTATATTCTTAACCATGGAGAGCAAGTTTATTGATGAGATGAACAAAGTTGAGAAAGAGAGACAAGATGTTTGCAACAAAATCAAGACTCTTGAAGAGAATTGTTTGCAATATCAATCAAATGAAACATCTCTACGAAAGAGAATCTCTGAACTTGAGATGGAATTGCAAACACAATCAACATCTTGTGACACTCAAAGTGATGATGGCTCAGTTTATCATGATGCAAGTCCAATATTTCCAACTGAACTTGATGCTCCAAAGAAAGTTTGCACTGAGTCCATCCCAAAGAGCTCAAAGATCAAAGTTTCATCTCCTGCTAAACATAAAGCTTCTCAATTTACTAACTATGCCTTATTCAAGGATAGAAAGTATTCGTCGAAGCCTACTATAGATGGAACACAGACTCTCATTCCATTCTTGTCATTTGAAGACAATACCAAGTTCATCTCTCAAGCAAAAGCTCAGTTGACCAAGATCAAATGGAAACCTGTCTACAAACCAAAGTCAACTAAGTCAAAGACAATCAAATACTCACTTTGGCAACTCTATGAACTTGCACCAAAACCAATTACCGTGCAAGAAGTGAATGTCTTTGCATCTCCACTACGTCCACAAAAACTCAACTTTTCAACAACCTCGAGTTTTCACCCACCATGGACTGCAGATTCTATTCGTCGAATCGATGACACGTACATTTGGAATGTCAAGACAAAAACCGTTGGGCCTACACAAAAATGGGTCCCAAAGGTTGTTTGTAAGTAATTCGATGAAATGGCTTATACACATGTCAGTGTATAACCCGGGCTAAAGATGTTGTTTATTAAACTACTACTTCATAATGGTTGATTCCCCAGTTTAGATTGTCAATAAGAGGCGTTCATGTTCAAATCTAAAGAGCCAAGATCAAGTTTCCGCAATGCTCATACTCTGAGAAGTTCAAGACTTAAAGATACATCCTTAAGGTAAGTGTGAAGATTAAAGACGTAAAGCCAAGTTTGATGGAAGATCTTGAAGACAATGAGAAAGCTTCAAAGACCTTCATCAACAAATTCGTATTTATAGATGATGTCGTGCATGAATTACATTTCAACACCAAGGGGAAGAATGTTAGAAATCTAAAATGGTGTTAAAATGTAAATGTTTTAGAGGTGGAAGGGGCATTAGTGAAACTTAGATTTATGATATAAATAGCCCCCTTCCACACATTATTTGTAAGCTTTTCCCCACATTTATCCTAATCATTCCATTTCACTCTAATTACTCTCTCTAAACTCATCTTCAACCTCCATTTCACACACAAACACACTTTTCACACACTAACCTAAATCCTCCATTAAACCTTCAAATCAAGCTTAAATTTCTACTTAACATAGTAGCTTCTAGCTTCAGATTCATTTGTAATTCTTATACTCCCAGCACCAGCAGCCAGTACAGCGGACTTGATGTCTTCATTTGAAACCTCGCCAGTTGGTTCAACAAATGTGCTAAGGTCAGCATCTCTAGACAGTGGTCTTCTTGGTTGTGGAACCCTTCTTGGTGGATTCAAAACCTTCTTCACAACCTTCTTAACATTTTCAATTCGTTTAAGAATCCCACTGGCCCTATTCTCCTTGGCCTTCTCCACTGAAATGTTCAAGCTTCTGGCATCGAATTCAGCTTCATCCTCAGGATAGTGTCTGTCCAGTTCTACATCCAGCATTTCTTTCAATTGGTCAACTATCCTGGGATCATTCTTGATCCTAACATACTCCTCCTTAGTGATACCCAAAAGATTGGCATCACTCATATCAAGTAACTTGATTTGTGCAAGATGTGCCCTGGCTTCAGCTTGGTTTCTTTGTTTCATTTTCTTTCTTTTTTTGATATCATTTCCAAGTCTGGCCAGTCTTCTGCTATCACTATCTGAAACTGGAGGAAGTACATCAGCATTACCAGTTTCAAGCATTACATCAGTGGCCGGCTGGGCAGATGCATCACCAGCTAAACCTTTTCCCTTATCCAAAACAACATTCCCCCTATCACCAACATCACCAGATCCACCAACTCTTTGCTCACCAGCTTCAGTACTGGTAGCCACAATCAATTCTCTTCCAGATGGAGTCCTTCTAGGTGCAACTGGTGGAAGGACTGCACTTCTTTCCCCCTTGGCAGCATCTAGACCTGCCCGAATAGCTTCCCATTCAGAGGGGTGAGATGGCAACCGGTCAAGAGGCTGCCATGACTGCATGTCCTTACACTCTTTGAAGATTCCACACATCATCCTGAAGGATCTCCACAAATGGTTCGTCTCCTTTGACTGAATCAAGACATTTGCACTAACTTGTTCTTGACCAGTTTTAAGTTCATTTAAAATTTTGGAGTCTTCATCCAAACCGGAGACAACCTTATCCTTCACTTCATCATCCTTCTTCTTCAGATTTTCTACTTCAGTTGTCAGTCTATCTAAAGATTGAGCATGTAGAGATACCTGGGTGTTCAAACTTTCAATGCTGCCTCTCAACTGGTTGATCTCACTGGTGAGTGGGGCCAGATCAACCTGAGGAGTGGCCAGCTTGGTGATCTCAGATATCACCCTTTCAACCAATTGTGCTTCTCTAGCACCCAACGTATCCTCTATTTTCTGACCAACCGAAGTCATCAACTGCTCTCCAAGTCCAGTTACATCTAGGCCAGGTTTTTCAATCAATTCCTTAACCTGCCTTTCAATCTCTTTCAAATCAACTTCTGAAGTTCTGACAGTATTTCCCAGCAAGTTGGAGATTGAACTGGTGACCTTGGAGTGAGTTAGGTCAAAGGCTTCTTTTAAAGTACCAGCCAGATTGTTGCAGCCAGTGACCAACTCATTTAGCTTTTTAAACACCAAGTCTTCATTAGATGAAAACTGGTTTATCCCCAGATCAACCACTTTGATGTTTGTCAGGTGATCCTTGTGGTATCTGGAGAATGACTTGGTGCTTTTGTCAAGTGTCTTCTGAATCTCCTCCACCCTGGTTAGAAGGTTTTGGAGATCGGCTTGAAGTGAGACAACTTGACTGTCCAGTGACGAAGGAGAAGGTGTCACTGGACCAGCAGCAGTTACTACTGGAGAAACTGGAGGAGGCAAACTTAAGGAAGTCTCCCAGTTGTCAAACCAGCAGTTGAAGATATAATAGGAGTGGTGGATGAAGAAAGGACTGGAAAATCAAAGTGTTGTTCATGCTGAGAATGCTCAGGTGTGAACAACGGCGTCGGTGGGGTTGGCATTTCTCGAGCAAGTGAGAATTGCCCAGTTGGTAAAGGAGCGGTATATATTGGGAAAGATATATCAGTAGGCACATTTTCTTGGGAGGGTGAAAGTGAAATTGATGCGTCTGGAAGGGAGACTGGAGATGAAGGGTCTTGAGCTTGTACAGAAGCATCAAGAATCTCCAAGTCTGTTTCAGTACCTTCAGAATCCGAAGATTCTATAAGGATTTCCTCGTCATTAACATTCATGTCCAGATCCATGAATGTAACTGAGGGCTGACCAGTTTCCTGGTCAGTCTCCAGATGACCTTCCCCAGTTTCCTGGATGGGTACATCTGTTGGAGGATCAGATACCGAAGTATCTTCACCAGGGATAGATGTAATTGGGGTTGCTTCAGTTATGGTTGCTCTATCCTCAACCACAACATTAGACGAACTGGAGGGTCCCTCATTATTTTGAGGCCCGCCAGTTGCCTTTCTGACTCACCTTCAATAGGTGCATCAGTTGAAGCGAATGCCAGTTGCATTCGTTCAGGAATTTCGACCTCTCCAGCTTCAGATACTAGAGAGTCTAAATTCCTTAGCATATCTGGAGCAGTGTACGGTGAATCTGTACTATTATAAGCTTCTCTGCCCAGAATATGCTTAAAACAAAGAGAGAGGAACCTTGAAAAGGGGATACACACACCCCTTGTGCCCTTCAGCTTTTGGACCTGGCTTCTAAACAAAATATCCTCAAAGTCCACTCTCAATCTGTTCCACAAGCAGTAAGCCATTTCTGCTTGTGAGGAGTTAATCTGGTCAAGTCCACCAGAACTCCCACCCATGCTCTCCACCAGGTGGATGAAAAAAATACCTCCATGAAGGTGTAAGGCCCTTCATGGTCATCGCACCTTTCGTTTTCAACACCCCATTGTCCAAGCACTCCTTGTGTCCCATTTCAAGAAGTACTTGACAAAAATTTATGTTTGGGGGTAAGACGATTGGAGATTCACCCTCTCTCCAGTAATTGAGGCGTAAGGCATCCCTCAATACATCGGCGGACAAGGTACACTGGATTGTTCCATCCTTTAATGTGAAACTGATGGAGGAACAATCAGAAGAAAGACTGGCAGTGTACTAGAACTCACACAAGTAGTTGTGAAACAACTTGCGTGGGTTAAGAGAGAATGAGGGTCCTATTAGAGAATCCTTCAAAAACTTTTGAATTCTACCAATAAGGGTATCGGACCCTTGAGATCCTCGTAAGCTTGCCATCGGATTATTTGGATTTAGTTTGATGACAGAGGCATTACAAGGAGCACCAGATGCCGGTTTGACATCTGGTGAAGGAGCATATGAAACAGTCAAGAGATTTACATCTCTT
>CM067172.1:43745070-43803238 GCA_034093135.1 Erigeron breviscapus
TCGCTAAGATATTTTCTCTCTCTAACTTCATCTTCAACCTCTCATCACCCACACACACTAAAACACACACATAACCCTAATTCCACCATTGTTACACATATTAAGCTCAATTTCAATTGTTATCATTTGGTATGAGAGCATTTTCTTCCGCAAGGAGATCAAGACTAAGGTATTTAAAAAAAAGGTTTTCGATTGTAAACTCATGACAGAATCACGTATAAACGACCCTAAACCGATGTTGTCTATCACCAACAAACTATAACCTTCCGGTATTCTAACAAACTATAATGTTAGAATTAAAAATGTGTGTTTAATTGTAAATTCTATCTATGGAAGGGGTATTAGTGTTAATTAGGAGATTTGTATAAATACCCCTCCATAACAACTTCTCTCTAAGATATTTTCTCTCTCTAACTTCATCTTCAACCTCTCATCACCCACACACACTAAAACACACACATAACCCTAATTCCACCATTGTTACACATATTAAGCTCAATTTCAATTGTTATCATTTGGTATGAGAGCATTTTCTTCCGCAAGGAGATCAAGACTAAGGTATTTAAAAAAAAGGTTTTCGATTGTAAACTCATGACAGAATCACGTATAAACGACCCTAAACCGATGTTGTCTATCACCAACAAACTATAACCTTCCGGTATTCTAACAAACTATAATGTTAGAATTAAAAATGTGGTGTTTAATTGTAAATTCTATCTATGGAAGGGGTATTAGTGTTAATTAGGAGATTTGTATAAATACCCCTCCATAACAACTTCTCTCTAAGATATTTTCTCTCTCTAACTTCATCTTCAACCTCTCATCACCCACACACACTAAAACACACACATAACCCTAATTCCACCATTGTTACACATATTAAGCTCAATTTCAATTGTTATCATTTGGTATGAGAGCATTTTCTTCCGCAAGGAGATCAAGACTAAGGTATTTAAAAAAAAGGTTTTCGATTGTAAACTCATGACAGAATCACGTATAAACGACCCTAAACCGATGTTGTCTATCACCAACAAACTATAACCTTCCGGTATTCTAACAAACTATAATGTTAGAATTAAAAATGTGGTGTTTAATTGTAAATTCTATCTATGGAAGGGGTATTAGTGTTAATTAGGAGATTTGTATAAATACCCCTCCATAACAACATTTGTAACTAAGACTTCACATAATATTCCATAACAACTTTTGTAACTAAGACTTCACATAATATTCCATAACAACTTCTCTCTAAGATATTTTCTCTCTCTAACTTCATCTTCAACCTCTCATCACCCACACACACTAAAACACACACATAACCCTAATTCCACCATTGTTACACATATTAAGCTCAATTTCAATTGTTATCATTTGGTATGAGAGCATTTTCTTCCGCAAGGAGATCAAGACTAAGGTATTTAAAAAAAAGGTTTTCGATCTTTAATCTTCGATGCTGTAATCTTCGATCTTCTTGAATTCGAATCCCTAACAGCCAAAACCTTCCGAAAGTGCTGCAAACACCTATAGAGGTCACCAAAAAGGTTTTCGATCTTTAATCTTCGATGCTGTAATCTTCGATCTTCTTGAATTCGAATCCCTAACAGCCAAAACCTTCCGAAAGTGCTGCAAACACCTATAGAGGTCACCAAAAAGGTTTTCGATCTTTAATCTTCGATGCTGTAATCTTCGATCTTCTTGAATTCGAATCCCTAACAGCCAAAACCTTCCGAAAGTGCTGCAAACACCTATAGAGGTCACCAAAAAGGTTTTCGATTGTAAACTCATGACAGAATCACGTATAAACGACCCTAAACCGATGTTGTCTACCACCAACAAACTATAACCTTCCGGTATTCTAACAAACTACAATGATAGAATTAAAAATGTTGTGTTTAATTGTAAATTCTATCTATGGAAGGGGTATTAGTGTTAATTAGGAGATTTGTATAAATACCCCTCCATAACAACATTTGTAACTAAGACTTCACATAATATTCCATAACAACTTCTCTACTAAGATATAAATACCCCTCCATAACAACTTTTGTAACTAAGACTTCACATAATACTCCATAACAACTTTTGTAACTAAGA
This sequence comes from Erigeron breviscapus, assembly GCA_034093135.1. Classification (NCBI taxonomy): domain Eukaryota; kingdom Viridiplantae; phylum Streptophyta; class Magnoliopsida; order Asterales; family Asteraceae; genus Erigeron; species Erigeron breviscapus. The sequence goes on from CM067172.1 coordinate 43,747,165, forward strand.
CTTCACATAATATTCCATAACAACTTCTCTCTAAGATATTTTCTCTCTCTAACTTCATCTTCAACCTCTCATCACCCACACACACTAAAACACACACATAACCCTAATTCCACCATTGTTACACATATTAAGCTCAATTTCAATTGTTATCATTTGGTATGAGAGCATTTTCTTCCGCAAGGAGATCAAGACTAAGGTATTTAAAAAAAAGGTTTTCGATCTTTAATCTTCGATGCTGTAATCTTCGATCTTCTTGAATTCGAATCCCTAACAGCCAAAACCTTCCGAAAGTGCTGCAAACACCTATAGAGGTCACCAAAAAGGTTTTCGATTGTAAACTCATGACAGAATCACGTATAAACGACCCTAAACCGATGTTGTCTATCACCAACAAACTATAACCTTCCGGTATTCTAACAAACTACAATGATAGAATTAAAAATGTTGTGTTTAATTGTAAATTCTATCTATGGAAGGGGTATTAGTGTTAATTAGGAGATTTGTATAAATACCCCTCCATAACAACTTCTCGCTAAGATATTTTCTCTCTCTAACTTCATCTTCAACCTCTCATCACCCACACACACTAAAACACACACATAACCCTAATTCCACCATTGTTACACATATTAAGCTCAATTTCAATTGTTATCATTTGGTATGAGAGCATTTTCTTCCGCAAGGAGATCAAGACTAAGGTATTTAAAAAAAAGGTTTTCGATTGTAAACTCATGACAGAATCACGTATAAACGACCCTAAACCGATGTTGTCTACCACCAACAAACTATAACCTTCCGGTATTCTAACAAACTACAATGATAGAATTAAAAATGTTGTGTTTAATTGTAAATTCTATCTATGGAAGGGGTATTAGTGTTAATTAGGAGATTTGTATAAATACCCCTCCATAACAACATTTGTAACTAAGACTTCACATAATATTCCATAACAACTTTTCTCTAAGATTATAATACTCCATAACAACTTTTGTAACTAAGACTTCACATAATATTCCATAACAACTTCTCTCTAAGATATTTTCTCTCTCTAACTTCATCTTCAACCTCTCATCACCCACACACACTAAAACACACACATAACCCTAATTCCACCATTGTTACACATATTAAGCTCAATTTCAATTGTTATCATTTGGTATGAGAGCATTTTCTTCCGCAAGGAGATCAAGACTAAGGTATTTAAAAAAAAGGTTTTCGATCTTTAATCTTCGATGCTGTAATCTTCGATCTTCTTGAATTCGAATCCCTAACAGCCAAAACCTTCCGAAAGTGCTGCAAACACCAATAGAGGTCACCAAAAAGGTTTTCGATCTTTAATCTTCGATGCTGTAATCTTCGATGCTGTAATCTTCGATCTTCTTGAATTCGAATCCCTAACAGCCAAAACCTTCCGAAAGTGCTGCAAACACCTATAGAGGTCACCAAAAAGGTTTTCGATCTTTAATCTTCGATGCTGTAATCTTCGATCTTCTTGAATTCGAATCCCTAACAGCCAAAACCTTCCGAAAGTGCTGCAAACACCAATAGAGGTCACCAAAAAGGTTTTCGATTGTAAACTCATGACAGAATCACGTATAAACGACCCTAAACCGATGTTGTCTACCACCAACAAACTATAACCTTCCGGTATTCTAACAAACTACAATGATAGAATTAAAAATGTTGTGTTTAATTGTAAATTCTATCTATGGAAGGGGTATTAGTGTTAATTAGGAGATTTGTATAAATACCCCTCCATAACAACTTTTGTAACTAAGACTTCACATAATATTCCATAACAACTTCTCTCTAAGATATAAATACCCCTCCATAACAACATTTGTAACTAAGACTTCATATAATATTCCATAACAACTTCTCGCTAAGATATTTTCTCTCTCTAACTTCATCTTCAACCTCTCATCACCCACACACACTAAAACACACACATAACCCTAATTCCACCATTGTTACACATATTAAGCTCAATTTCAATTGTTATCATTTGGTATGAGAGCATTTTCTTCCGCAAGGAGATCAAGACTAAGGTATTTAAAAAAAAGGTTTTCGATCTTTAATCTTCGATGCTGTAATCTTCGATCTTCTTGAATTCGAATCCCTAACAGCCAAAACCTTCCGAAAGTGCTGCAAACACCAATAGAGGTCACCAAAAAGGTTTTCGATCTTTAATCTTCGATGCTGTAATCTTCGATCTTCTTGAATTCGAATCCCTAACAGCCAAAACCTTCCGAAAGTGCTGCAAACACCTATAGAGGTCACCAAAAAGGTTTTCGATCTTTAATCTTCGATGCTGTAATCTTCGATCTTCTTGAATTCGAATCCCTAACAGCCAAAACCTTCCGAAAGTGCTGCAAACACCTATAGAGGTCACCAAAAAGGTTTTCGATCTTTAATCTTCGATGCTGTAATCTTCGATCTTCTTGAATTCGAATCCCTAACAGCCAAAACCTTCCGAAAGTGCTGCAAACACCAATAGAGGTCACCAAAAAGGTTTTCGATTGTAAACTCATGACAGAATCACGTATAAACGACCCTAAACCGATGTTGTCTATCACCAACAAACTATAACCTTCCGGTATTCTAACAAACTATAATGTTAGAATTAAAAATGTGGTGTTTAATTGTAAATTCTATCTATGGAAGGGGTATTAGTGTTAATTAGGAGATTTGTATAAATACCCCTCCATAACAACATTTGTAACTAAGACTTCACATAATATTCCATAACAACTTTTCTCTAAGATTATAAATACCCCTCCATAACAACTTTTGTAACTAAGACTTCACATAATATTCCATAACAACATTTATAACTAAGACTTCATATAATATTCCATAACAACTTCTCGCTAAGATATTTTCTCTCTCTAACTTCATCTTCAACCTCTCATCACCCACACACACTAAAACACACACATAACCCTAATTCCACCATTGTTACACATATTAAGCTCAATTTCAATTGTTATCATTTGGTATGAGAGCATTTTCTTCCGCAAGGAGATCAAGACTAAGGTATTTAAAAAAAAGGTTTTCGATCTTTAATCTTCGATGCTGTAATCTTCGATGCTGTAATCTTCGATCTTCTTGAATTCGAATCCCTAACAGCCAAAACCTTCCGAAAGTGCTGCAAACACCAATAGAGGTCACCAAAAAGGTTTTCGATCTTTAATCTTCGATGCTGTAATCTTCGATCTTCTTGAATTCGAATCCCTAACAGCCAAAACCTTCCGAAAGTGCTGCAAACACCAATAGAGGTCACCAAAAAGGTTTTCGATTGTAAACTCATGACAGAATCACGTATAAACGACCCTAAACCGATGTTGTCTATCACCAACAAACTATAACCTTCCGGTATTCTAACAAACTATAATGTTAGAATTAAAAATGTGGTGTTTAATTGTAAATTCTATCTTTGGAAGGGGTATTAGTGTTAATTAGGAGATTTGTATAAATACCCCTCCATAACAACATTTGTAACTAAGACTTCATATAATATTCCATAACAACTTCTCGCTAAGATATTTTCTCTCTCTAACTTCATCTTCAACCTCTCATCACCCACACACACTAAAACACACACATAACCCTAATTCCACCATTGTTACACATATTAAGCTCAATTTCAATTGTTATCATTTGGTATGAGAGCATTTTCTTCCGCAAGGAGATCAAGACTAAGGTATTTAAAAAAAAGGTTTTCGATCTTTAATCTTCGATGCTGTAATCTTCGATCTTCTTGAATTCGAATCCCTAACAGCCAAAACCTTCCGAAAGTGCTGCAAACACCTATAGAGGTCACCAAAAAGGTTTTCGATCTTTAATCTTCGATGCTGTAATCTTCGATCTTCTTGAATTCGAATCCCTAACAGCCAAAACCTTCCGAAAGTGCTGCAAACACCAATAGAGGTCACCAAAAAGGTTTTCGATTGTAAACTCATGACAGAATCACGTATAAACGACCCTAAACCGATGTTGTCTATCACCAACAAACTATAACCTTCCGGTATTCTAACAAACTATAATGTTAGAATTAAAAATGTGGTGTTTAATTGTAAATTCTATCTTTGGAAGGGGTATTAGTGTTAATTAGGATATTTGTATAAATACCCCTCCATAACAACATTTGTAACTAAGACTTCAAATAATATTCCATAACAACTTCTCGCTAAGATATTATATTCCATAACAACTTTTGTAACTAAGACTTCACATAATATTCCATAACAACTTCTCTCTAAGATATTTTCTCTCTCTAACTTCATCTTCAACCTCTCATCACCCACACACACTAAAACACACACATAACCCTAATTCCACCATTGTTACACATATTAAGCTCAATTTCAATTGTTATCATTTGGTATGAGAGCATTTTCTTCCGCAAGGAGATCAAGACTAAGGTATTTAAAAAAAAGGTTTTCGATCTTTAATCTTCGATGCTGTAATCTTCGATCTTCTTGAATTCGAATCCCTAACAGCCAAAACCTTCCGAAAGTGCTGCAAACACCAATAGAGGTCACCAAAAAGGTTTTCGATTGTAAACTCATGACAGAATCACGTATAAACGACCCTAAACCGATGTTGTCTATCACCAACAAACTATAACCTTCCGGTATTCTAACAAACTATAATGTTAGAATTAAAAATGTGGTGTTTAATTGTAAATTCTATCTATGGAAGGGGTATTAGTGTTAATTAGGAGATTTGTATAAATACCCCTCCATAACAACATTTGTAACTAAGACTTCACATAATATTCCATAACAACTTCTCTCTAAGATATTTTCTCTCTCTAACTTCATCTTCAACCTCTCATCACCCACACACACTAAAACACACACATAACCCTAATTCCACCATTGTTACACATATTAAGCTCAATTTCAATTGTTATCATTTGGTATGAGAGCATTTTCTTCCGCAAGGAGATCAAGACTAAGGTATTTAAAAAAAAGGTTTTCGATCTTTAATCTTCGATGCTGTAATCTTCGATCTTCTTGAATTCGAATCCCTAACAGCCAAAACCTTCCGAAAGTGCTGCAAACACCTATAGAGGTCACCAAAAAGGTTTTCGATCTTTAATCTTCGATGCTGTAATCTTCGATCTTCTTGAATTCGAATCCCTAACAGCCAAAACCTTCCGAAAGTGCTGCAAACACCTATAGAGGTCACCAAAAAGGTTTTCGATTGTAAACTCATGACAGAATCACGTATAAACGACCCTAAACCGATGTTGTCTATCACCAACAAACTATAACCTTCCGGTATTCTAACAAACTATAATGTTAGAATTAAAAATGTGGTGTTTAATTGTAAATTCTATCTATGGAAGGGGTATTAGTGTTAATTAGGAGATTTGTATAAATACCCCTCCATAACAACATTTGTAACTAAGACTTCACATAATATTCCATAACAACTTCTCGCTAAGATATTTTCTCTCTCTAACTTCATCTTCAACCTCTCATCACCCACACACACTAAAACACACACATAACCCTAATTCCACCATTGTTACTGAAAGTCCCACGTTTGCAACGATTATGTAATTAAACAACTAATGTAAATTACACTAAGAATGTAAGATAATGAAGTAAACACGTTTTTTTTTTTTTTTTTTTTTTTTTTTTTTTTTTTTTTTTTTTTTTTTTTTTTTTTTTTTTTTTTTTTTTTTTTTTTTTTTTTTTTTTTTTTTTTTTTTTTTTTTTTTTTTTTTTTTTTTTTTTTTTTTTTTTTTTTTTTTTTTTTTTTTTTTTTTTTTTTTTTTTTTTTTTTTTTTTTTTTTTTTTTTTTTTTTTTTTTTTTTTTTTTTTTTTTTTTTTTTTTTTTTTTTTTTTTTTTTTTTTTTTTTTTTTTTTTTTTTTTTTTTTTTTTTTTTTTTTTTTTTTTTTTTTTTTTTTTTTTTTTTTTTTTTTTTTTTTTTTTTTTTTTTTTTTTTTTTTTTTTTTTTTTTTTTTTTTTTTTTTTTTTTTTTTTTTTTTTTTTTTTTTTTTTTTTTTTTTTTTTTTTTTTTTTTTTTTTTTTTTTTTTTTTTTTTTTTTTTTTTTTTTTTTTTTTTTTTTTTTTTTTTTTTTTTTTTTTTTTTTTTTTTTTTTTTTTTTTTTTTTTTTTTTTTTTTTTTTTTTTTTTTTTTTTTTTTTTTTTTTTTTTTTTTTTTTTTTTTTTTTTTTTTTTTTTTTTTTTTTTTTTTTTTTTTTTTTTTTTTTTTTTTTTTTTTTTTTTTTTTTTTTTTTTTTTTTTTTTTTTTTTTTTTTTTTTTTTTTTTTTTTTTTTTTTTTTTTTTTTTTTTTTTTTTTTTTTTTTTTTTTTTTTTTTTTTTTTTTTTTTTTTTTTTTTTTTTTTTTTTTTTTTTTTTTTTTTTTTTTTTTTTTTTTTTTTTTTTTTTTTTTTTTTTTTTTTTTTTTTTTTTTTTTTTTTTTTTTTTTTTTTTTTTTTTTTTTTTTTTTTTTTTTTTTTTTTTTTTTTTTTTTTTTTTTTTTTTTTTTTTTTTTTTTTTTTTTTTTTTTTTTTTTTTTTTTTTTTTTTTTTTTTTTTTTTTTTTTTTTTTTTTTTTTTTTTTTTTTTTTTTTTTTTTTTTTTTTTTTTTTTTTTTTTTTTTTTTTTTTTTTTTTTTTTTTTTTTTTTTTTTTTTTTTTTTTTTTTTTTTTTTTTTTTTTTTTTTTTTTTTTTTTTTTTTTTTTTTTTTTTTTTTTTTTTTTTTTTTTTTTTTTTTTTTTTTTTTTTTTTTTTTTTTTTTTTTTTTTTTTTTTTTTTTTTTTTTTTTTTTTTTTTTTTTTTTTTTTTTTTTTTTTTTTTTTTTTTTTTTTTTTTTTTTTTTTTTTTTTTTTTTTTTTTTTTTTTTTTTTTTTTTTTTTTTTTTTTTTTTTTTTTTTTTTTTTTTTTTTTTTTTTTTTTTTTTTTTTTTTTTTTTTTTTTTTTTTTTTTTTTTTTTTTTTTTTTTTTTTTTTTTTTTTTTTTTTTTTTTTTTTTTTTTTTTTTTTTTTTTTTTTTTTTTTTTTTTTTTTTTTTTTTTTTTTTTTTTTTTTTTTTTTTTTTTTTTTTTTTTTTTTTTTTTTTTTTTTTTTTTTTTTTTTTTTTTTTTTTTTTTTTTTTTTTTTTTTTTTTTTTTTTTTTTTTTTTTTTTTTTTTTTTTTTTTTTTTTTTTTTTTTTTTTTTTTTTTTTTTTTTTTTTTTTTTTTTTTTTTTTTTTTTTTTTTTTTTTTTTTTTTTTTTTTTTTTTTTTTTTTTTTTTTTTTTTTTTTTTTTTTTTTTTTTTTTTTTTTTTTTTTTTTTTTTTTTTTTTTTTTTTTTTTTTTTAGAAGTACAATAGTTAGATATGAGGGAATGCTGATCTTATTTATTTGACAAACAACTTTTCAATACAGATAGCATTACAAAGATTACAAGTTTTCTTAATCCCATTGCGACTCTTGCTTGGCCTCTATGAAAGCTTTGTCTTGTTGTCTTTCAGGCTTCAGCAGCTCTTGATCAATCAGCTTTATGAACTTGGGATCATTGGAAGACTGAACACAATACTTTCTTATCTTCAACAAAAAGGCAGAAGAAGCAATTCCAATCTCATTGGTCCTGAAGAAGAGTTCATGACCATGGATATTGCAAAAACAGAACCCTCCTAGCTTGTCATCATAGACTCCATCTACAAAGAGGGTCCTAGAAGGCATTCTTAGATTCAGCAGTGGCTCAGTATCTATATCAGTCTTTGGAACAGCTCTGAGAACAAATGGGCGCTGAGAAGCCACTTGACCAGAAGCTGTTCTTTTTACACCACTTCTTGGTTGCTGAGGAGGAGGAGAGGGATATGGATGTCTGGCAGCGCTGAGCAAGGAGTCTTTGATTTTGTACTTCTTCTCCATTTGATGTATATGCCTTATTTGCTCACCTGCCATTTTGATCAGCGGCTCATAGCTTACAGCTGTCTTATCCTTGATCAGCTTGTAAATCTCAATCCATTCAGTTGGCCCAAGTGTATTTTTGGTAACATTTTTCAGCGTATACAACTTGGGCACACCTTTTCTTTGCAAGGAAAGATTCATTCCTTGTTGGGTTAGCGAAACCCTGACAGATGTGATCTCTTCTTTCCTTTGCCTCACCTCTCTTGATTTGAGGTAGGTCGCCTGTCCTTCATCAAAAGTTTTAATACGCTTGGCAAAGAATTGTTCTTCATTCTTCCTTAATGCTGCCAAACCACCAGATTGCTGAGCCAATCTTTTCGTTTCATCATCAGCATCTTTTAATTCTTCATTAACAATCTGCTCACTTATGAATTTCTGAGACAGCTCCTCTTCTTTCTTCTTGCTTAACCTTTCATGTTGACGAACAACTTCTTCAGGAGACTGTTCAGCAGTAGCAGTTGTGGATTTTGGAAAGGCTCCAATCATAAGTTTTTCTTGTTGTTCCCTTGCTGAAGTGGGAACTTTTGGTGGTTTGCTTGGAGTAACCAATGCTGCTTTACCCTTATCAGCGTATCTCTTTTCCAGGGCAGCATGAAACTCAGCAGTTGGTTTGAAAATAGAAACATTGATAGGTCTTGCTGGTACATTCTCAGCAACAACCTTCTCAGCTTCTTTGACTTGCTCCCCCTCAACATTAGCTGCCGGTTCACCAACCTTCTCAGCTTCTTTGACTTGCTCCCCCTCAACATTAGCTGCCGGTTCACTAACCTTATCAGCTTGCTCCCCCTGAACATTTGCTGCCGGTTCAACAACCATCTCAGCTTCTTTGACTTGCTCCCCCTCAACATTAGCTGCCGGTTCACCAACCTTCTCAGCTTCTTTGACTTGCTCCCCCTCAACATTAGCTGCCGGTTCACCAACCTTCTCAGCTTCTTTGACTTGCTCCCCCTCAACATTAGCTGCCGGTTCACCAACCTTCTCAGCTTCTTTGACTTGCTCCCCCTCAACATTAGCTGCCGGTTCACCAACCTTCTCAGCTTCTTTGACTTGCTCCCCCTCAACATTAGCTGCCGGTTCACCAACCTTCTCAGCTTCTTTGACTTGCTCCCCCTCAACATTAGCTGCCGGTTCACTAACCTTATCAGCTTCTATTGCTCCCCCTCAACATTAGCTGCCGGTTCACCAACCTTCTCAGCTTCTTGACTTGCTCCCCCTCAACTTAGCTGCCGGTTCACCAACCTTCTCAGCTTCTTTGACTTGCTCCCCCTCAACATTAGCTGCCGGTTCACTAACCTTATCAGCTTGCTCCCCCTGAACATTTGCTGCCGGTTCAACAACCATCTCAGCTTCTTTGACTTGCTCCCCCTCAACATTAGCTGCCGGTTCACCAACCTTCTCAGCTTCTTTGACTTGCTCCCCCTCAACATTAGCTGCCGGTTCACTAACCTTATCAGCTTGCTCCCCCTGAACACTTGCTGCCGGTTCAACAACCATCTCAGCGTTTTCATTTTCAGCGAGGGGAGCATTTTCATTTGTTTGACTTGCTGGGACCTCTTCAGCAGTTTTCTCCCCCTTGGAAGCAGCTGAGGGACTTGCTGCTTCCACATTGTTTTTCTTGAAGAGACCCAGCATTTCACTCATCATTCCCTTAAGACCAGCAACCTCTTGTTCAAGTTTCTTTGTCCTGCTGACAGATTCTTTCAACAACTGCTTGTCAACAGCGACTTGAAATGGGGTACGAGAGAAGACTTGATTTTTGAGGGAGGAAATTTCATTTGTAAGGGTGGTGTGAAAATTGTCTTGATGTTTGGAGAAGGAAGAGATAGTTTGATCTAGCTTGTTGAGTTGAGCAGTGAAGAGTATATTGACTTGAGATGGGGTACAAGAGAGGACTTGATTTTTGAGGGAGGAAATTTCATTTGTAAGGGTGGTGTGAAAATTGTCTTGATGTTTGGAGAAGGAAGAGATAGTTTGATCTAGCTTGTTGAGTTGAGCAGTGAAGAGTATATTAGATTGGGAGAGTTGCTGAAGAGATGATAAGAGACCAGGCTCTTCGGTGATCTTCGCTGAACGGATTTCATCTTTTAATTTATCCAGCGAGGCGGAGATAGCAGAGTTGGAGGTGCTGACCTTCTTCATGCTTTCATTCAGCAGGGCTTGATTTCTTTTGAACAAGTGCTCATTTGACTTGGTTTGGGTGACTTGATTTTTGAGGGAGGAAATTTCATTTGTAAGGGTGGTGTGAAAATTGTCTTGATGTTTGGAGAAGGAAGAGATAGTTTGATCTAGCTTGTTGAGTTGAGCAGTGAAGAGTATATTAGATTGGGAGAGTTGCTGAAGAGATGATAAGAGACCAGGCTCTTCGGTGATCTTCGCTGAACGGATTTCATCTTTTAATTTATCCAGCGAGGCGGAGATAGCAGAGTTGGAGGTGCTGACCTTCTTCATGCTTTCATTCAGCAGGGCTTGATTTCTTTTGAACAAGTGCTCATTTGACTTGGTTTGGGTGACTTGATTTTTGGTGATCCCAAACACCATACCTTTGAGCTCTGCTAGCTCATCAGTCACCAAATCCTTTCCAGTTAGCAATTCTTGAAAGTTTTCATGAGCCTCAACATGAATTTGAGCCATTTGATCCACCAGCCAAGCATACAAGTACCCATGTCTATTGCCTTGGCTCTGGCAAATTTGCACCCTTGTTAATAATTCTTGCAGCTGACGGGTCTCCACATAATCCAGACCAGGCACATTTATAGCAGTGCAAGCTGTGACAAGTTCTTCATCAGCAGAAGGAACCTTAAGATCTTTTAAAGAAACAGGATACCTGGAGCAAGGAACCCTAAAAAAGTCTGGATGGTGCAATGGGGGCACCTCCATAATAATTTCATCATCAACTTCCATTCCAGTTACCAGAATATTTGTCTCGGTCCCTGCACTGACAGTTTCCGAGACTTGTGTAATAGTATTTGGGGTAAGGGAACCTGGTGCCTCAATCTCAGTGTGTTGTTGCACCAAGACATCATCGGCCGTAGAATGGGTTGACTCTAGCATCACCTGTGATCTGGCTGCTGTCAACGACTCAGAGGGTAATAAAGAAGAAGGGGAATTATTTGGGGGTGGAGTTGGACTTTGACCTCTAGTGGGCTGGGGTGACCCAATAACTTCACCAACCTCTCCTACAGAAATTTGAGGTGGCTGCCTGCTGCTCCCGTTTAACTCGTCAACAGCCTGTTGGGAGGCTGCTGATGGGGTGGCTTGGGTACTATTGTCCTTGGGCAGTGAGGACTTCCTAACCTTTGGTTTGCCCTTTGATACACTCCGCTTACGTTTTGGGACGTCAGCGGAGGGTGAAGATTGAGAAGTTTGATTTGAGGACGCTGCCTTTGATTTATCTTTGGTCTTTTTAGAGGCTTTGGAGGTCGCTGGGGGGTTTACCAGCGAGCCAGCCTCAGAAGGCATTTCAGCGTCCACAGCGACTGTATCAGCCACTTCATCAGAAAGAAGTGCTGCCTCCCAGTCGCTGTCTTTCGGGTATAAAGAAGGATTAAGGGAGAAGAGTACCTCTTTTATATAAGGAGTGAGGCGTGCAACCAAAAGATCAGTTGGTTGCTTGTAGATGTTGTTACCAACCCTCGCTATTGGAATTGTTGAGGCCTTGGGCAGCTCATATTCATTTCCCAGTGCCTCCTTGAAGATGAGAGAAAAGATTCTAACAAAAGGCACAGTGTGTGACCTATTGTTAATGCTGACCTTATTCTTCATGTCGTTGAAGATCAGCTGGGCGTAATCAACAAACCGCCCCTCAGCAAGTGCATGAATCATTGGCATCGATGTTGTTGATGCTTGATTGTATGATCCTGAATTTCCACCCATACACTGTATTACATGGGTGAATAGAACTCTCCAGACCCCAGGGAGATTTTGTTTTAGAGGATTGCTTGGGATTGCTGGGGGGTTCTTCAAATTATAATTGTACCTAATGGAAGGCAGCCAATCCTTCCATTCAACATCACTTGCTGCTTCCACAAACGCATTTTCCTCAGTGGCTTGTGGAAATCGAAGAGTTTGGCGAAGAGACGCCGGAGTAATGGTAATCGTCTTTGCCCCCTGACGAACAGTACCAGTGATGGACTTGGATTCATCATCATACTCACAAGTCCACCAAAACTCACGGAGAAGATGAACAATATCTTACCCGGATCTGCCATGATGCAATATTTGGCAGGAGAAGCATGGATAAAGTCCAGCATGGGCTTGTATCCTTCAGAATCTTTTGGCAACACAGAGGTGCCAACATGATTGTTGGGTTTCACAACAATCTGGGAAGCAGAGAAATTCACCTTGGAAGCTTTTGTGATGTTTGAAGGAGTGAAAACAGGTGAATTAAGATATGTGGCAGAAGCTTGTTCCTGAACTTGTTGTTCAGGAGCCGGTGGGTTTTGTGCGGCGGCGGTGGAGGAAGATGGAGGGTTCTCAACATTTTGAGGAATATCTGAGGAAGAAGCCATAGATTTTTGTAAGAATGAAGATGAAATGAGTATAAGGTGTTTGATAAAATGCTTGAGAGAGAAGATGAGCAGATGGAGAGAGAGATTTTTTGACTTAGAGAGAGAGTGAATAGGAAGCGTGAAAAGCAACAGGGATCAACGGATTTTATGAGTCTTTACCAATAACCGTTTGCTATTGGACTAGATGAAGACTTTTAGCTCTTCATTGCTATTGTTTGCTTTTTCCCAAAGCAACAGGGATCAACGGATTTTATGAGTCTTTACCAATAACCGTTTGCTATTGGACTAGATGAAGACTTTTAGCTCTTCATTGCTATTGTTTGCTTTTTCCCAAAGCAACAGGGATCAACGGATTTTATGAGTCTTTACCAATAACCGTTTGCTATTGGACTAGATGAAGACTTTTAGCTCTTCATTGCTATTGTTTGCTTTTTCCCAAAGCAACAGGGATCAACGGATTTTATGAGTCTTTACCAATAACCGTTTGCTATTGGACTAGATGAAGACTTTTAGCTCTTCATTGCTATTGTTTGCTTTTTCCCAAAGCAACAGGGATCAACGGATTTTATGAGTCTTTACCAATAACCGTTTGCTATTGGACTAGATGAAGACTTTTAGCTCTTCATTGCTATTGTTTGCTTTTTCCCAAAGCAACAGGGATCAACGGATTTTATGAGTCTTTACCAATAACCGTTTGCTATTGGACTAGATGAAGACTTTTAGCTCTTCATTGCTATTGTTTGCTTTTTCCCAAAGCAACAGGGATCAACGGATTTTATGAGTCTTTACCAATAACCGTTTGCTATTGGACTAGATGAAGACTTTTAGCTCTTCATTGCTATTGTTTGCTTTTTCCCAAAGCAACAGGGATCAACGGATTTTATGAGTCTTTACCAATAACCGTTTGCTATTGGACTAGATGAAGACTTTTAGCTCTTCATTGCTATTGTTTGCTTTTTCCCAAAGCAACAGGGATCAACGGATTTTATGAGTCTTTACCAATAACCGTTTGCTATTGGACTAGATGAAGACTTTTAGCTCTTCATTGCTATTGTTTGCTTTTTCCCAAAGCAACAGGGATCAACGGATTTTATGAGTCTTTACCAATAACCGTTTGCTATTGGACTAGATGAAGACTTTTAGCTCTTCATTGCTATTGTTTGCTTTTTCCCAAAGCAACAGGGATCAACGGATTTTATGAGTCTTTACCAATAACCGTTTGCTATTGGACTAGATGAAGACTTTTAGCTCTTCATTGCTATTGTTTGCTTTTTCCCAAAGCAACAGGGATCAACGGATTTTATGAGTCTTTACCAATAACCGTTTGCTATTGGACTAGATGAAGACTTTTAGCTCTTCATTGCTATTGTTTGCTTTTTCCCAAAGCAACAGGGATCAACGGATTTTATGAGTCTTTACCAATAACCGTTTGCTATTGGACTAGATGAAGACTTTTAGCTCTTCATTGCTATTGTTTGCTTTTTCCCAAAGCAACAGGGATCAACGGATTTTATGAGTCTTTACCAATAACCGTTTGCTATTGGACTAGATGAAGACTTTTAGCTCTTCATTGCTATTGTTTGCTTTTTCCCAAAGCAACAGGGATCAACGGATTTTATGAGTCTTTACCAATAACCGTTTGCTATTGGACTAGATGAAGACTTTTAGCTCTTCATTGCTATTGTTTGCTTTTTCCCAAAGCAACAGGGATCAACGGATTTTATGAGTCTTTACCAATAACCGTTTGCTATTGGACTAGATGAAGACTTTTAGCTCTTCATTGCTATTGTTTGCTTTTTCCCAAAGCAACAGGGATCAACGGATTTTATGAGTCTTTACCAATAACCGTTTGCTATTGGACTAGATGAAGACTTTTAGCTCTTCATTGCTATTGTTTGCTTTTTCCCAAAGCAACAGGGATCAACGGATTTTATGAGTCTTTACCAATAACCGTTTGCTATTGGACTAGATGAAGACTTTTAGCTCTTCATTGCTATTGTTTGCTTTTTCCCAAAGCAACAGGGATCAACGGATTTTATGAGTCTTTACCAATAACCGTTTGCTATTGGACTAGATGAAGACTTTTAGCTCTTCATTGCTATTGTTTGCTTTTTCCCAAAGCAACAGGGATCAACGGATTTTATGAGTCTTTACCAATAACCGTTTGCTATTGGACTAGATGAAGACTTTTAGCTCTTCATTGCTATTGTTTGCTTTTTCCCAAAGCAACAGGGATCAACGGATTTTATGAGTCTTTACCAATAACCGTTTGCTATTGGACTAGATGAAGACTTTTAGCTCTTCATTGCTATTGTTTGCTTTTTCCCAAAGCAACAGGGATCAACGGATTTTATGAGTCTTTACCAATAACCGTTTGCTATTGGACTAGATGAAGACTTTTAGCTCTTCATTGCTATTGTTTGCTTTTTCCCAAAGCAACAGGGATCAACGGATTTTATGAGTCTTTACCAATAACCGTTTGCTATTGGACTAGATGAAGACTTTTAGCTCTTCATTGCTATTGTTTGCTTTTTCCCAAAGCAACAGGGATCAACGGATTTTATGAGTCTTTACCAATAACCGTTTGCTATTGGACTAGATGAAGACTTTTAGCTCTTCATTGCTATTGTTTGCTTTTTCCCAAAGCAACAGGGATCAACGGATTTTATGAGTCTTTACCAATAACCGTTTGCTATTGGACTAGATGAAGACTTTTAGCTCTTCATTGCTATTGTTTGCTTTTTCCCAAAGCAACAGGGATCAACGGATTTTATGAGTCTTTACCAATAACCGTTTGCTATTGGACTAGATGAAGACTTTTAGCTCTTCATTGCTATTGTTTGCTTTTTCCCAAAGCAACAGGGATCAACGGATTTGATTTGTCTTTACCAATAACCGTTTGCTATTGGACTAGATGAAGACTTTTAGCTCTTCATTGCTATTGTTTGCTTTTTCCCAAAGCAACAGGGATCAACGGATTTGATTAGTCTTTACCAATAACCGTTTGCTATTGGACTAGATGAAGACTTTTAGCTCTTCATTGCTATTGTTTGCTTTTTCCCAAAGCAACAGGGATCAACGGATTTTATGAGTCTTTACCAATAACCGTTTGCTATTGGACTAGATGAAGACTTTTAGCTCTTCATTGCTATTGTTTGCTTTTTCCCAAAGCAACAGGGATCAACGGATTTGATTAGTCTTTACCAATAACCGTTTGCTATTGGACTAGATGAAGACTTTTAGCTCTTCATTGCTATTGTTTGCTTTTTCCCAAAGCAACAGGGATCAACGGATTTGATTAGTCTTTACCAATAACCGTTTGCTATTGGACTAGATGAAGACTTTTAGCTCTTCATTGCTATTGTTTGCTTTTTCCCAAAGCAACAGGGATCAACGGATTTGATTAGTCTTTACCAATAACCGTTTGCTATTGGACTAGATGAAGACTTTTAGCTCTTCATTGCTATTGTTTGCTTTTTCCCAAAGCAACAGGGATCAACGGATTTGATTAGTCTTTACCAATAACCGTTTGCTATTGGACTAGATGAAGACTTTTAGCTCTTCATTGCTATTGTTTGCTTTTTCCCAAAGCAACAGGGATCAACGGATTTGATTAGTCTTTACCAATAACCGTTTGCTATTGGACTAGATGAAGACTTTTAGCTCTTCATTGCTATTGTTTGCTTTTTCCCAAAGCAACAGGGATCAACGGATTTGATTAGTCTTTACCAATAACCGTTTGCTATTGGACTAGATGAAGACTTTTAGCTCTTCATTGCTATTGTTTGCTTTTTACTAGTCCAACTAGTCAGCTTCCCCCCCAACAGTTGACATCCTCCACTGGTGCTTTTGCGATCAAGCATGCAACCAGCATAGTCGGAGTCAGAATAGCCAACTAACTCAAAGTTGGAGTCCTTAGGGTACCAAAGACCCAGTGTGGGTGTACCCTTGAGGTATTTGAAGATACGCTTCACAGCGAGGAGATGAGATTCCCTAGGAGAAGCTTGATAGCGAGCACAGAGACATGTGGCAAACATGATGTCTGGGCGACTCGCTGTGAGATACATGAGTGACCCAATCATGCCACGATAGTAAGTAGGATTCACATACTTACCATCAGGGTCAACGTGAAGATTATTAGGAGGGGACATTGGAGTTCGTTTTGGAGTGACATGGGTGAAGTCAAACTTATGCAACATATCCCGAATATATTTTTCTTGATTGATAAATATTCCAGAGGGAAGTTGCTTGATTTGTAACCCCAAAAAGAAGGTTAGTTCACCCATCATACTCATTTCAAAAGTGCTAGACATAAGAGAACTGAACTTTCGACAAAGTTTTGTGGATAAGGAACCAAAGATAATGTCATCGACATAAATCTGCACACACAAAACATCACCTTTATGCTTCTAGATAAATAGGGTGCTGTTAATGGTTCCCCTACGAAAACCATGGTCAAGAAGGAAGGTAGACAAAGTGTCATACCAAGCTCTAGGAGCTTGTTTAAGGCCGTATAAAGCTTTATGAAGCTTGTAGACATAGTGAGGATGCTTTGGATCCTCAAAGCCAGGAGGCTGCTTAACATAGACTTCTTCATCAAGAGCACCATTTAAGAAGGCACTCTTGACGTCCATCTGATAGACAATAAAGCCTTTGTAAGCAGCATGAGCGAGAAAGAGACGAATGGCTTCAAGGCGAGCGACTGGAGCAAAGGTCTCATCATAATCAATGCCTTCAGCTTGAGTGTAACCTTGAGCAACCAGTCTTGCCTTGTTTCTGACAGTCCTTAATTTGCACACTTATATTATGATTAATCTAGACAAGAAAGTAATAACAGAAAGTAAAGAACATAAACAAGAACAAGTTCAATTGTAAGAAAACTATGCAAGTCTAATCATATGTATCATTGATTAAACGATGAATACATGGTCGATATTACAACTTGTCTTACAAGAATACAAATGAACTAGGTAATTGCTAAGCCTAGAAAGGAAGAAAGAAACTTAAGCAATTACAAATAAAGTGACACACACTTTGTGGTGACAAACACAAAGTATGAATGGTGCGGCTGTGTTGCTTTATATAGGTGAGGAATTAGGGCAACACAGCCTTACAATGATAGTGATAGAATGGTGGTTGTCGACGTCCCATTGGCTCTAAGTACTTGAACACCAGGAGCCTTTGTCTTCTTTACCAGAACGGGTATGAGAGAGAGAACCCTTGTTCTGGTCCCAACTGTACCTTTGCCATATAAGGTAATCTTCAGTTGGATGAACCACCGTTTGACTCTTGTCTTCTTGTGGTTTGAAATCTTCCCGCCTTCACACAAATTGGCAAGCAACCCACCCGCTGACGAGAGTCAATGACTCGTTGATGCCTCGCTGACGACCGACGTCAGCGACCAAGTCTGGTCAGCGAATCCTTGACTTGTTTCTGATGACCACACCAGCTTCATCCATCTTATTCCTATAAACCCATCGAGTGCCAATGGGTTCTTTATAGGGAGGAGGAACAAGGAACCAAACGTGTTGTCTTTTAAATTGTGTCAGTTCTTCTTGCATGGCTTCTGTTAGAAATCCAAAAATAGTGATAAATTGTAATTAAGATTAGAAGACATTCTTGTTGTTAAGTCATAGATAAATGATTACTAAGGTTGAGGGGCTAATTGTGATAATTAGCATAGTTGTATTGTTAGACTATAAATAGCCCTCATACCTTAGAAATCATAACTAACACTTCATTCTTTACACACATTAATCCCAATCTTTCAGTTGAATCGATCATTCTCTCTCAAAACACACACACACACACACCAAGAACACACACTATCAAACCGCCATTGTTGAATCGAATTCAGTGATAAAATCGTGTTATAACAAGTGGTATCAGAGAAAAACATCAATCTGATGACGATCCATACCTGAATTCATTCACAAATTCATCAAAATCAAATTTATTCAAAAATTCTGTTCGTAATATTTCACCTACTGGTTCTTCAAAATTCACACATCAAATCTCATAAAATCACAGTTGTTTGTTCTTCAATAGATTCGAGGTTATTGATAACATAATCCTGTCAAGTTTCAAGTTCCAATTCAACCTAAATCTCGAGATTGAATTTTGAGTTTTGGCGCGTAATTTCAGGGATTTGAATCTGTTGTGTTTTGTGTTGAATTTTGTTCATAATCGTGTTGCGGACGTGAATTAAAACAGTTTGCAAGTGATTTCGTGATCTAACTCCTAGAAATTCATAAGATATTGAAGTTTTTTAAACTTGTTAATGGAGTTTTTCTGGAAATATGTTCAGATGAAGAAGATGACCAAGACGATCTTCCTAAGATCGTTTTAGTTCAGTGAGTTGTGGCTTGATTAAGACGATCCTCACAAGATCGTTTTAGTAAAGAGTGTGTTGTGGTAGTGTTGATTCTGGCTAATTAATCCAAAAGGATTGGTTTGGTCATTTCAAACACTTAGAAGTTTTTAAGAAAGAAAACAAGACGATCTTCATACCAAGATCGTCTCATTTCCTTCTTACCCAGAACGATCCTCAAACCAAGATCGTTTCATTTTTTCTTAAGACGATTTTCATCCAGATCGTGTCATACCTTCAAAACCCAAGACGATCTTCAACAAGATCGTCTCATTTCCTTGAATAATTTCAAACCAAGATCATTTTTCATACCAAAGACCGTTTTAGTTTTCAAGACCGTTTCATTTCTTATACTTAACCAAATTTTCTTTAAAGTTCCAAGACGATCTTCAACCAAGATCGTTCATTTCCTTGAATAATTTCAAACCAAGATCGTTTCATTTCATATCTTCAAGACGTTTCATTTTCTATTCGTTTCAAGATCGTTTCATTTCTTATACTTAACCAAATTTTCTTTAAAGTTCCAAGACGATCTTCATCAAGATCGTTTCATTTCTATTCTTTCAAGATCGTTTCATTTTCTATTCATTTCAAGATCGTTTCATTTCTTATACTTAACCAAATTTTCATCAAAAAGTACCAAGACGATCTCACCCAGAACGATTTTGTCAAGATCGTTTCATTTTCTATTCATTTCAAGATCGTTTCATTTCTTATACTTAACCAAATTTTCATCAAGAGTTCCAAGACGATCTTACTCAAAGACGATCTCACCCAGAACGATTTTGTCAAGATCGTTTCATTTTCTATTCGTTTCAAGATCGTTTCATTACCTGGTTAATCAAGATCGTTTCATTACCTGGTTAATCAAGATCGTTTCATTTTCTATTCATTTCAAGATCGTTTCAATTCCTGTTTAAATCAAGATCGTTTCATTTCATAATCTTACCAAGATCGTTTCATTTAAAGATCGTTTCATTTGCCATTGTAAATTCAATTCAATCTTTCAATTCAAATCAATCTCAAATGGCTTCTCGTGAAGCATTGGCATTAGGTTCTGATACAAGACCTCCAGTTCTCTACCGTGGTTCATACGGACTATGGAAGAAAAGATTCATGGACTATGTGGAAAGTCAAACAAATGGTCATATGATGAAAGATTCCATTCTGAATGGACTTGTTGTTCATCGCCATCCCACTACTAATGCAGTTATTCTAACTCATGAACTTTTGAATGCTGAGCAAAAGGATCGAACAGCTGCAGATAACAGAGCAAGGTCATGTTTATACAGAGCTCTACCGGATGAAATCTATGGGTCTGTTGATTCTTATGATACAGCAAAAGAGATATGGGATGAGGTGGCTAGACAGATGGAAGGAGCCGACGTGACTTCGACAATCAGATTGACCAACATTTTGACTGAGTTTGACAACTTCTCCAAAATGCCAAATGAATCTCTTGAGGCAGTTTACTACAGATTCTGCAATGTCATAAATGAACTAAGGAAGAACAATGTCAAGAAAACTGAGATTGAGTTAAACATCAAGTTTATCAAAGCCCTTGGTCAAGAATGGGAAGATTTTGGAACCCAAATCAAGCAACATCAAAACCTGACCAAGTTCACCATTCATACTCTATATGAATCCTTCAAACTCAATGAAAACCAAGTCCTAAGCAAAGCTTCATCGAACAAAATGCCAGAAGTTGTATCTTCTGATCCTTTGGCATTGATCGTTGAGAAGAAGATTTCTGAAGCTCTCAAAAGGCAAATGGTAGTTGTTTCTTCGTCTGATGAGGAGGGAGATGATGTGATGGCTACAAGAGATGGTGTTTCAGATGAACTATATCAAGCTCTTGCCGCAGTAACTAAGCATTTCAAGAAGAGATTTTACAAAGCGAGGCCAACAAACAACAATCTCCGCACTTCTTCAACAAGTGCATTTCCCAAGAAGGAACACTATCATCCAAGGAACAATGAGCAAGGTGAAGCCAATGGATCAAGATATGGTGAAAAGAAGGATGTTTATGAGAAACAAGCAGTTGAGAAGGGGAAGACATCAGACAAAAGGTGCTACAATTGTGGAGTTCCTGGACATTTTGCTGTTGATTGCAAACAACCCAAGAAGCGGAACTATGAGTACTACAAGCAGAAGATGCTGTTAGCCAAACAGGTCGAAGCAGGACATGCATTGCTTGCCGAAGATGACAAATGGCTGTTGCTCACTGATGATGAAGATCAAGATCTCTCCGCTAATGTTTGCTATATGGCGAGATTGGCCAAGAACAAAGTCCTTGAAGCAGAAAGCACTGATGATGAATACCCAGATGATGAGGTAAATCTCGACTCTACTTTTTCTTTGATTAAGGACAAAGAGTCTTGTAGATTAGCTTTATCTAAATTAACAAATCTTATCAATTCTTTAGCCAACAAAAACAAAAAGTTGAAAAATAGTATTTCATTTTCAAAAAGTGAATTTTCAAATCTTCTTGAAGAACACTCAAAATTACTTTTTGAACATGATACTATTAAACAAGATTTTCAAGCATACAAAGACAAAATGTTGGTTAAAGAATGTGAGATGAATGTCACTCCTGATTCTAAGTTATTACAAAGATGTCAAAATCTTGAGAAGACCATTCATGATCTTGAAAAAGCCAATCAAGATCTTGAAATTCAAAAGACTAATGAATGGCTTCGGGCAAATGCGAGACAAATGGACGTTGATATTCTCAATAAGAAGCTCCAAGAAGCTAAACCAAACAATGTTGAACTCGAAAGGAAGATTTCTGATTTAAATCATAATTGTTTTCTAAAAGGCATTGAGATTGAGAATCTTGAAAAACAAGTTGAGGAATTTAAAAAGAATATACTTTTCTATCAAGAAAAGTTATATAAAGTTGAACAAAATCCTCTCTTGAATTTCACTGCCTATTTCAACAAGTCAAAAATTGACAAAACAGAACTTCTTCTCGGGTTGGGATTTGAGAATATCACACCATTACAAAAGGCCAAAGAGGAAATCGAACCCCTGTATGATGAAAAATTTCTTCGCCTTGGTATGATACAACAATTTATTCGTCCATTGGATGACGAATTTGAGACTGATGAAGTTGAGAGAATACCTAATCAAGATTTTTTGGTTAATTATGATGCAATCAATGATTCATACAAAACTAAACAATCTTCAATTTTCAAATTGGAAGAAATTGAATCAAATTTTCAAATATCTAAATTAACAAATCTTATCAATTCTTTAGCCAACAAAAACAAAAAGTTGAAAAATAGTATTTCATTTTCAAAAAGTGAATTTTCAAATCTTCTTGAAGAACACTCAAAATTACTTTTTGAACATGATACTATTAAACAAGATTTTCAAGCATACAAAGACAAAATGTTGGTTAAAGAATGTGAGATGAATGTCACTCCTGATTCTAAGTTATTACAAAGATGTCAAAATCTTGAGAAGACCATTCATGATCTTGAAAAAGCCAATCAAGATCTTGAAATTCAAAAGACTAATGAATGGCTTCGGGCAAATGCGAGACAAATGGACGTTGATATTCTCAATAAGAAGCTCCAAGAAGCTAAACCAAACAATGTTGAACTCGAAAGGAAGATTTCTGATTTAAATCATAATTGTTTTCTAAAAGGCATTGAGATTGAGAATCTTGAAAAACAAGTTGAGGAATTTAAAAAGAATATACTTTTCTATCAAGAAAAGTTATATAAAGTTGAACAAAATCCTCTCTTGAATTTCACTGCCTATTTCAACAAGTCAAAAATTGACAAAACAGAACTTCTTCTCGGGTTGGGATTTGAGAATATCACACCATTACAAAAGGCCAAAGAGGAAATCGAACCCCTGTATGATGAAAAATTTCTTCGCCTTGGTATGATACAACAATTTATTCGTCCATTGGATGACGAATTTGAGACTGATGAAGTTGAGAGAATACCTAATCAAGATTTTTTGGTTAATTATGATGCAATCAATGATTCATACAAAACTAAACAATCTTCAATTTTCAAATTGGAAGAAATTGAATCAAATTTTCAAATAAATCTAAAATTAATCAATCTCCATTGAAATTTTCTTTTTCAAAAGATTTCACGAAGGTTGATTTTGATAAATTCATGGAGGGAGAATATATTTTTGATTCAGAAACTGAGAAAAAGATTGAATCTACCAAAATCAAAGTGGAAACAGAAATGGAATCTCAAAAACCATCGTCCAAAGCTCCAACTTCATATTACTCAAAGAAACGAGTTAAGACCAAACTCGTCAAGACTGAACCAAAGACCATTGCTACACCTGTGAAACATGTCATAGAAGAACAAGCTGAGATCCCATACAAAACAAAGTACACCAAAGTGAAACTTCCAAAAGACTGTTCAAATGCTTCTAAATCTAGCTCTCAATCTAGCTTTATACCTAAGGTGTCTAAGTCTAGCTCAATTTCGCTAACTAAAGATGCATCAAATGGTACAACTAGATATAAGGATAGATATGGATGGTTTTCTCATGATAAACCAAAGAAGCAAGAAGTTTTCTCACCTTCAAAAGATTCCAAAAAGATGAAAGTGTTTAAAACTCCTAGTTCTAATTTTCAAAGTTTCAATTCAACAGGTGGAAAGAGCTTAACTAGTGGTGCTAAATGGGTTGCTAAAACTTTAGTACCTAAGATCACTAGTAATCAAAAGAATGTTGAGAAAATGAAGAAAAGAAGGAGGAGAAATGCTGTTAATAGGAAGAAAAGTACTTCTGTTAATCAAAACAATTCATCTTTGTTAATAAATGTTGAATATGCCAAGGCAAGGCCTTGTGAGCTTGTAAACAATTTTAATTCTTGTGTGGTTGATATGAATGCTTGTAGACATGTTACTTTTAATTCTTGTGTGAATGTTCGTACATTTTATTCAAATATGTTTGTTGATAATGTACTTGTTGATGCTTATGTTGATTCAATAACATGTTTGAATGCGCATCCTAAGTTATATACCCTGCCTGTTTTATCTAACCAAAAAGGACCCGTTTTCAAGTGGGTACCTAAAAACGGTTAAATTTATTTGATTGCAGGAAATAACCATCTGTGTTTGGATACTCGATTCCGGGTGTTCGAAGCACATGACTGGAAATAAATCCTTGCTGAAGAATTTTGTTGAAAGATTCATGGGAACTGTTCGCTTTGGAAACAACAATTTCGCTCCTATCTTAGGTTATGGGGACATTGAACGAAATGGGATTATAATCAAGAAAGTTCACTATGTTGAAAGTTTAAGTCACAACTTGTTCAGTGTTGGACAATTCTGTGATAACAATCTTCAAGTTCTTTTTCAAAAGATTCCAAAAAGATGAAAGTGTTTAAAACTCCTAGTTCTAATTTTCAAAGTTTCAATTCAACAGGTGGAAAGAGCTTAACTAGTGGTGCTAAATGGGTTGCTAAAACTTTAGTACCTAAGATCACTAGTAATCAAAAGAATGTTGAGAAAATGAAGAAAAGAAGGAGGAGAAATGCTGTTAATAGGAAGAAAAGTACTTCTGTTAATCAAAACAATTCATCTTTGTTAATAAATGTTGAATATGCCAAGGCAAGGCCTTGTGAGCTTGTAAACAATTTTAATTCTTGTGTGGTTGATATGAATGCTTGTAGACATGTTACTTTTAATTCTTGTGTGAATGTTCGTACATTTTATTCAAATATGTTTGTTGATAATGTACTTGTTGATGCTTATGTTGATTCAATAACATGTTTGAATGCGCATCCTAAGTTATATACCCTGCCTGTTTTATCTAACCAAAAAGGACCCGTTTTCAAGTGGGTACCTAAAAACGGTTAAATTTATTTGATTGCAGGAAATAACCATCTGTGTTTGGATACTCGATTCCGGGTGTTCGAAGCACATGACTGGAAATAAATCCTTGCTGAAGAATTTTGTTGAAAGATTCATGGGAACTGTTCGCTTTGGAAACAACAATTTCGCTCCTATCTTAGGTTATGGGGACATTGAACGAAATGGGATTATAATCAAGAAAGTTCACTATGTTGAAAGTTTAAGTCACAACTTGTTCAGTGTTGGACAATTCTGTGATAACAATCTTCAAGTTCTTTTTCAAAAATCTCTTTGCAAAGTCCAAACCTTAGATGGAGTTGATATTCTTTGTGGTGATCGTGACGATAACCTTTTTACCGTCAATCTCGATGATAACCAACCAACTGATAATATTTGTCTCATTTCAAAGGCTACCTCAAAGAATTCTTGGTTATGGCATAGAAGGCTCTCTCATCTGAATTTCCAAACAATCAATACTTTGGTCAATAAGCATCTTGTTGAAGGCTTACCTGACTATAAGTATGAAAGTGAGCATGTCTGTCCGTCTTGTGCTGTTGGGAAGATTAAGAGAACTTCTCATAAACCGAAGAAATCTCCAAATTCTTTAGCACCTCTTCATTTGCTTCACATGGATCTGTGTGGGCCGATGAAAGTACAAAGCCGAAATGGGAAGAAATACATCCTGGTTATTGTTGATGATTATTCAAGATATACTTGGGTCAAGTTCCTTGCAACGAAAGATGAAACAACTCAGATGTTGATAGATTTCATCACCAATACTCAAGTAAATCTTCAACTTCCAGTTCGTTACATCCGTTCGGATAACGGTACTGAATTCAAGAATGCTGTTTTTGATGAATTCTGCAAATCCAAAGGTATTACTCATCAATTCTCAGCAGTTCGCACTCCACAACAAAACGGTGTTGTTGAAAGGAGAAATCGATCGCTGGTGGAAGCAGCAAGGACAATGCTTGCTTATTCCAAATTGCCATCCAATATGTGGGCTGAAGCTGTTGACACTGCTTGTCACACTCAGAATCGGTCCATCATCAATCAGCGTTTCGAAAAGACTCCTTATGAGGTTGTTAACAAACGGAAACCCAACATCAACTACTTCCACATATTTGGGTGTGTTTGTTACACGTTGAATGATCGGGAGAATCTTGGAAAATTCGAGAAGAAAGGTGATGAAGGATACTTTGTTGGTTATTCCAAAACATCAATTGCCTACCGAATCTACAATCGCCGAACAAACACAATTCAAGAGACGATGAATGTGTGGTTCGATGAGATGTCAGGCATGATTTTTGAGCAAGAAAGCTTGCTACCAACAAGTATGGATTCAAGTGCTTCAAGTATTCCTACAAGGAATTCTACCTTAGCTTCTAAATTCAAGAAGTTTCCAACTCCAACCAGTGATGAATTAGATATTCTTTTTGAAGAATTCTATAATTCAAAACCGGTTCATGATCAAGAATCTCCAGACATCGTTGAACCAATTCAAAGCAATGAACCTCTTCATCACAACGATCCAGTTTCTAACAACAATCATGAATCGTCATCAAATTCTTCTGAGCAAAAATCATCTTCAAATGATTCTATTCCACCATCCTCTCCTGAGAATCCTACTCAAGTGAATGTTCAAGAACAACCTTCTCAATTCACTCAGACAACTAATCCCTTAAACACTCCGAATGTGTATGTACCACTTGACTTTGATCATCCAGCATTTGAGGAAAGGGTTATACCAAGTTATGATTCCATCTCTCAACAAACTTCAAGTTTCAATGATGGTGATGTTGATCTTCAACAACAAGATCCTCTTCCTCATGCTCACAAGTGGACACGTATACAGAAAGACCATCCTACTGATCAGATAATTGGAGATCCACAAGCAGGAGTAACTACTCGTACCTCAGTAAATGAGTGTCTTGTTGCACTTTCTCTTAGCAATATCGAACCCAAAACAGTTTCTGAAGCTCTTCGTGATCCAGAATGGGTTAAGGCAATGCAAGATGAACTCGCACAATTTGAAAGACTGAAGGTATGGAGGTTAGTTCCAAATCCTAGAAAAGCTGATCCAATCGGTACTAAGTGGATTTTCAAGAACAAAAAGGATGAGAATGGAGTGGTAGTAAGGAATAAAGCTCGACTTGTTGCTAAGGGTTATTGCCAACAACCTGGTGTTGATTTCGACGAAACTTTTGCTCCAGTAGCAAGAATGGAGGCCATTCGAATATTCTTAGCTTATGCCGCATTCCGAAACTTTACTGTGTTTCAAATGGATGTGAAGACTGCTTTCTTGAATGGTGACCTCACAGAAGAAGTTTACGTTGATCAACCAGAAGGTTTTGTTGATCCTCAGAAGCCAAATTATGTCTACAGGTTAGACAAGGCTCTCTACGGTCTTAAGCAAGCACCCCGAGCATGGTATGATTCCTTAACTACTTTCTTACTTAAAGGTGGATTTACCAAAGGCATAATTGACCCTACCTTGTTCATTCGCAAACAAGGTAAGCATGTTCTACTAGTTCAAATATATGTTGATGACATTATATTTGGGTCGACCAGTCAAACATTTTGCCGAAACTTTTCATCTCTAATGGTCAATCATTTTGAAATGAGCATGATTGGGGAAATGAATTATTTTTTGGGTCTTCAAATCAAACAATTACCAACTGGTATTTTTATATCACAAGGTAAATACATAAATGACATGTTGAAAAAGTTTGATATGACTTCATGTTCTTCAATTTCTACTCCAATGGCTGCTCGAACAACCATTAATACTGATACAAATGGGAAACCATTTGACCAAAAGAGATATAGAAGTATGATTGGTTCATTGTTGTACCTAACAGCATCTCGCCCAGATATAATGTTTGCAACATGTATGTGTGCTAGATATCAAGCTGCTCCAACTGATTTACATTATCAAGCTGTGAAACGAATCTTTCGTTATCTGAAGGGTACACCCGATTTAGGTCTCTGGTATCCAAGGGATACTGGATTCAATCTAATTGCTTATTCAGATGCAGATCATGCAGGTTGTAAACTAGATCGCAAGAGCACTTCCGGTACTTTACAATTTTTAGGAGATAAAATTGTGAGTTGGTCTTCCAAGAAACAAAACTGTGTTTCACTATCAACGGCTGAAGCAGAATATGTGGCTGCGGCTAGTTGTTGTGCTCAAGTTTTATGGATGAAGACACAACTGACTGATTATGGTCTGACGTATGATCATATTCCTATCTATTGTGATTCTCAGAGTGCCATTGCCATTGCAGTCAACTCAGTAAACCACTCTCGATCAAAGCATATTGATGTTAGATATCATTTTCTCAAAGATCATATTGAGAAAGGTGACATCGAACTATACTTTGTGGGAACTGAATTTCAACTTGCAGATTTGTTCACAAAACCATTGGACGAAAAGAGGTTTAATTTTCTGATCTCAAAGCTTGGTATGTTAAATCTTAAACCTTAATCTTTTTCATTTGAAGGAATTCTTGACACATTTCAGAAAACAAAATACAAAATTGAAAAATTACAAAAATAAACAAAAAGATTTTTTAATGGCTTGCATATACTATGTATGCAACCCGTTCTTAAATGATATATTTATTTTAAACGCATTGTTATTATACATATAAATTGATATAAGAAAACAAGGAATCGAACGCCTTTGTGTACTTCCAAGTATTCTTATATGAATATGTATGTGTAATAGCAATCAAATTTTTTTATTCAAACAAACTTTTCAAAATCTCAATTAGTGATATGGGAAACGAAGGATCGAACGCCTTTGTGTACTCCCTTGTTCTCTCATATTGTACTAATTGATTGGATTTTCACTTTACTTAAATGTTTTTAATTGCCTCCAACATGTTGTTGTAAGTTGCGACGGATTGAACGCCTTTGTGTACTCCCTAGCTATCTTACTACCAACATTGTTGTTGAAGCAAAACTTTGTGTTTCTTTTGATATCACACAACAATTTTTTTGCTCCACCTTTCTATGAAAAACATTTTGATCTATTCTTACATAGATTAAGGAGGAGTTTGTGATTTCAAAACCCTTTACAAACTTCAAATGTGTTTCAAATTGTTTTCACACATTTGATGTTTTTCCAATGATTTTTACTCAAATGGAGATCGGTGATTAGTTTGCACATGAGCGATAGGTATTTCTCAAAATTGACTCCATGAATTTCATCATCGCCGATGAGTTCTAACCCTGGAGTTTTCACTTCTTTCATTAGATAGTGAGGGTATTTTGAGTGATGTTGTTTTCGTGCAAATAGATTGGAGGGAGTAAAGTCGAAAAGTGAGAGGTTACGGTGATTTGTTGTGAGAAAAGGGATAAAAGAAATGATACCCTTCCCAAAATTCTCAAAAGCCGGGTAAAACACGTTTCTATCAGATGTCATTTGTTGATATCTTGATATTGAAGAAGTCTTCATGGACCCAGTGAAGCAATGCACATCATTCCTAACCACTCAAGTATTTCTTAACAAATGCTT
This sequence comes from Erigeron breviscapus, assembly GCA_034093135.1. Lineage (NCBI taxonomy): Eukaryota > Viridiplantae > Streptophyta > Magnoliopsida > Asterales > Asteraceae > Erigeron > Erigeron breviscapus. The sequence continues at coordinate 43,776,315 of CM067172.1, forward strand.
GTTTCATTCCTCACGGAGATTTTCACATTTCTATTGACTCTTCTTTTGGAAGATGTTGATATTGAAAAAGGGCGACATTCTGCTCCAGTCCCCGACTTCATTTGTTCACTGTGTCTAGATCTATATTGCTTGATCATTAATTTGATCATTCTTCACTTTAAGACACATTCGCGTCATATCTTTGTGATATACCTGCTTATCTTTGTGATAAAGCCGGAACATTCGTAGTGATATCTTAATTGATATTCCACGATGATCGAATGGAAATCCTACCAATGCTAACATCTTTTCCAACGTTGAACGTAGGTCTCGTAATTACATTTATGTGATTATTGAGTTAACAAGAAGTCTAAGTGACCTCGGTTTTTCCCTAAAAGTCTTTAAGGATAAAATTGTGGTTATCAAATGCTTCGGTAGTGTTAACCATGATTTATATTCTTTGAAGCAATCTCGTGGTTGCAAAGCCGCAGAACGAACTATGTTAGAGACTTGTTTTGTGCATATCTCAATGATACATAGGAAATCCGAAAAATGTTATACATTTCAATCGGTCATTTCATTAATCCTTTTGATTTTTGAACATGCTAAACAGATCATTCTTATCTGGTTTCATTTCTCTTCACACAAACACAGAAACCACCAACACCATGATATAATGTTTGTCCCAACAATTTCAATCCTACATTTTAGTCACCCATAGGATCTCTTGAATTGGGTTACTAGTTTGGGTTGATGTTTTGATGGTTGACATTTCTCCATGTCTTCTTATTCCTTGTGACATTTAATCAATCAAATGTGTACATAATGACATTGGTTCACAATTTTGTCATTATGAGGGGGAGAAAATATTATGATTGATTCATAGTCTTTGTCAACTGAGCTTTTGCTTGAGAGATGAACTTGGTATTGTCTTCAAATGATACCTTCTCTCTATCATTTTCCACGGCATAGTTGATGATAGAAATGGAATGAGAGTCTATGTTGAGAAATTTTAGTATTTGGTTGTTTCAAATGGGAAAAGGCTTGTCAAAGTTTGTGTATAGTGATTTTCACTCAAGACACTTCAACAATTCAAAGATGCTCCAAAAGGTGTATACTCATGGATTGAGGGGGAGCATGATTACTTCATAAGAATTTCATCTAAACTTCATTCAATTGCTAACTCTCCAAAGTGTTCGAGTTGATGTGACAAAGATCAAAACTTCAAAAAGGTTGAAAGATTTGGTAGAAGATTCAAGTCAAAGAAGTAAAGCCTCACAAGAAGTCTTCATCAAATACACTTCATTAAAGATCTTCAAGTCATACAACAACATTTTATCAAGAAACTCCAATGCATACATCAAGGGGGAGAGTTCATAGAAACTTCTTTTCAAGAAGATGAGATTCATTCAAGAATTAAAACCGAAGAATCAAAAAGTTGAATCTCACTCAAGAATCGAAGATTGATACATTCGAAACCAAGATTCATACCTTCCGCATTTCAAAAGACAACTCTGATTCATGATTCAACAACTCTTGAAGACTTAAGTCACACACATGTGTTTGACTTCATGATACTCATTCTTCAAGACCCACTCGCATTCATTATTCTCTGTTCTAAAAGAACATTGAGAATCCTCACATGATTTAACTTCAAGAAGTTCAAGACCAAGACCAAGACTGAATCAAGTTCTCCAAAGACAAAAGAGAAAGCTTTGAAGACTTGTTTCAACACACCAATTGTCTTCACCACCGGGCTCATCAATTTCATTCCTACAAGACAAGATAACACGTACTTCAGTCATTACAATAAATCACTAAGGGGGAGAATGTTAGAAATCCAAAAATAGTGATAAATTGTAATTAAGATTAGAAGACATTCTTGTTATTAAGTCATAGATAAATGATTACTAAGGTTGAGGGGCTAATTGTGATAATTAGCATAGTTGTATTGTTAGACTATAAATAGCCCTCATACCTTAGAAATCATAACTAACACTTCATTCTTTACACACATTAATCCCAATCTTTCAGTTTATTCGATCATTCTCTCTCAAAACACACACACACACACCAAGAACACACACTATCAAACCGCCATTGTTGAATCGAATTCAGTGATAAAATCGTGTTATAACAGCTTCAACCCATGAGGGATCAGCCATGGCTTCACCAATATTGGCAGGCACAATTTGAGAAAGAAAGTTGACATAGAGACAAGTATTACTTGTCGCTGAACGAGTTTGGACACCATTGTGTGGATTACCAATCACATGGTCAAGAGGGTGATTAGCAGTCCATTTGAGTGCTGGTGTGTGAATAGAAGAATGATTCACAGCGGATACAGTGGTGGTAGTACCACTAGGAGTGGGAAGATAAGACGAGAGATCGATGGTTAGCAAGGGCTCAGAGTTGCTGACAGGAGGGTCACTGAGAACAGTGGGTGCCTCTTGCTGAGGAGTGTCATCCTCAGCGTCTCCTAAAAGAGGATTCGCTGAGGCATCATGAAATGTTTCCTCAGCGACACATTCAGCACCTTGAGCTTCAGTTGAGAGAGGAACATTAATGGAAGTGGCATTAACTGTTCGAAGAAGAGGCTCAACTGGATCTATAGAATAAATGTGAGCAGCGATGTACTCATCATTTGGTGAAGATTTTGAAGACTCAGCGATAGGTTGTTCAGCAACATCATCATGATGTGTCGCTGATACTTCAGACAAGTCAGATAGATCGCTGAGGATTACTTCAGCGGATGACTCATTTGAAAGATCACCTAAAGCAGAACAACTTTCATCAAAAGTAACATGAATTGATTCATCTACCTTTTGAGTGCGAGTATTGTAAACTCTGAAAGCTTTGCTTATAGAAGAATATCCCAGAAAGTAGCCATCGTCAGCTTTGGGATCAAACTTTCCTAAATGATCCTTGTCATTGAGGATGAAAACTGGGCAACCAAAAACATGGAAATATCCAATTTGAGGTTTCTTGCCCTTGAGAATTTCATAGGCAGTCTTATCATGTCGCTTGACAATAAGACACCTATTTTGAGTATGGCACGCAGTGCTAACTGCTTCAGCCCATAATTTACTAGGAAGAGAGGACTCACTGAGCATGGTTCTTGCAGCTTCAATGAGAGTTCTATTTCTCCTTTCAGCTACCCCATTTTGCTCAGGAGTGCGAACAGAAGAGAAATTTTGTCTAATCCCTTGATCAGCACAAAAAGTCTCAAGAGTGTGGTTTCTGAACTCAGTGCCATGATCGCTTCTGAGTTCTTTAACACGTATGTTGTTGAGGTTTTCCATCTTTTTGATGAAATTGATTATTTCCTCAGCAACATCACTCTTGGAATGAAGAAAGATTGTCGAAGTATATCGTGAATATTCATCCACAATAACTAAGGTGTATCTGCTACCCCTTAGACTTTGGACATTCACTGGACCAAAAAGGTCCATGTGAAGGAGATGGAAACAGCCACTGATAGAGTTGGCTTGTTTGGTCTTGAAGGTGGCTCGGTGGCTTTTACCTTTTTCACAAGCACCACAAAGCCGGTCCTTCTCATAAGTGAGAGGAGGAAGGCCTCGAACTAGATTTTTCTTGGCCAAAGAGTTGATGGTTTTGAAATTCACATGCGACATACACTTGTGCCATAACCAGTTGATTTGAGAAGCAGATTTTGAGAAGAAGCAGGTCTCGCTGTCAGTTTTGACAGGAGTGAAATCTACCAAGTAGATATCTCTTTTTCTTGGAGCGACCAAGACCACTTCTTTATTTACATTAATCACTGTGCCTTGATGCTTATCAAGGATAACCTTGTAGTCAGCATCGCACAATTGACTTATGCTGATCAGATTGTGTTTCAATCCATTCACATAGGCAACCTTAGTGAACTTGATCAGCCCATTTGAGAGAGACCCATATCCTTCAGTTTGGCCAGTAGAGTTGTCACCAAACACAACTGTGGGACCGTCGGTCTCCACGAAGTTATCCAGCAGGTCCTTAGATCCAGTCATGTGTTTTGAACAGCCGCTGTCCAAATACCACACTTCTTTTCCTAGCGAGGCCTGCAGGATAACATAAGAAGGATTTAGGAAGAGTTATGGGCATCCTCGCTGATAGTATCATCAGCAGAGGATGTGAGAGGAAGATGAGCAACGTCATCATCATTTGAAACTAGGGGAAGAGGAGCTCTAGGATCAACATTTGGATCAACCAGCTGATGAGCAGGAAGCATATCACGAGCCACCTCACTAGCGAAGAACTGATCTTCAGAGGTGAAAGTGATAGAGCTTCCAGTGTTGAGGACAACCATGTTGCTGATTTGATTATTTTCCCCATATTCAGCTAGCACACTATCATTACCATTGGTAATGATTTCATGAGCCTGAGGAAAAAAGATTCGTTGAGCGGCAATGTACTCAGCAATGTTGTCGTTAGTAAGAACAACATCATCACCCAAGCTGATATTGGATTCAGCTGGGGGAGCTCGCTCAGAGATTTCAGAGGAGGTATGAGCAGCGGAAGCTGAGGGTAGATTTGGCTGAATGACTACTTCAGGAGGATTCCTGGAGTCTTTGTCATTGCAGTCAGCAGCGATGTGTCCTCTTTCGCCACATAGGTAGCATTTTCTTCCAGCCTTCTGATTTTGAGTCAGAAGTTCCTTGAGTTGAGAGGTCAAGTCATTGACACGCTTGCTCAGCTCACAAATCTCATGATTTGAGGAAGAAGATGATGCTACTGAAGAGGCCTTTTTCTTCCTGAACTGAACAGGAAGAGTCTTGGGAACAGGGCCAAGAACAGATTTGCCCTTAGATTGAGCATTTGAAGAGGAAGGGCCATGATTGTTCACAACAACTCGCTGACCTCCTTGCTGAGGAGGTCTGACTTGCTGAACAGGTCGGGGTTGTTGAGAACCATGAAGGATCTGAGCAACTCGCTGTCCTCCTTGCTGAGGAGGTCTGACTTGCTGAACAGGTCGGGGTTGTTGAGAACCATGAAGGATCTGAGCAACTCGCTGTCCTCCTTGCTGAGGAGGTCTGACCTGCTGAACAGGTTTTGGATGGCGAGGGACAAAAGTTCCCTTTGGGACATAGACAGAATTAGGTTGCTGATAACGAGCATCAGCAAACTTAGCTCGTCTATTCATTAAGTTCTCATGCATAACAGCCTTTCTGCCAGCATGAGAATTATTAGAGGAAGACGAGGGCTGAGACGCGGGGCGTTCAGCGACTACTGAGGGAACAGAATTCTCAGCAGGGTGACTAATAGGCACAGCTCGCTGAGGAGTGCTGTAGTCATATGGAACAGCGACCTTGCTCCTTTTGAAAGGTTCAAGATCTGTGGACTGAACAGTCAAGAGCTGAGGAGCAATAGGTTTATAACCATCACTTGAAGGATTTCCTTCAAATGTTTCAGGAGAAGAATATTGAATTCTGCCTTCATGGGGCATCATATCAATAATTGGATGGTTTGGAAAAATGGTTTTAGCAAAACTAGGAGTTGAGCTAGTTTCAGCTTGTGAAGAAGAAGTAGAAGTGCTGGTTGGGGGTGCTTCATTATTTAGTTCAGAATGATAGTCATTCATGCCTTTAACAAAATAATGTTTTAGCAACTCTTCATGAGATTCAAGAGATTTAGGAGGAATCCTCTCTTCAGCTGTAGGACAGTCACTGAACATATTTGCAATGACAGCGGCCGTCTCATAGTCACCACCAATTATGGCTTTCATTTGAGCTGGGACTTGCAAGCTGAAGATTTGGTCATGAAGCTTGTGTTGGAATTCGTCTGCCCAAGACACATATTAAATTGACGTGGCTAGTACGTGATGATCCAAGTCGGGTCATACCCAATAACAAGCTAGACAAACACTTATGGTATTTATTTATATGATTTGATCTTTAAATAAATATCAATACTTGAAACATTTAGAAAGTGGTTTTCTAAATACTTGCACTTGAGCTATGTAAATAAATTATATGGATGATTTATTTTGAGAGAAATGTGAATATGTTTATTTGGTAAAATAAACATTTATGTGTGTTGTATATAATATGTAATATGTTACATAAGATATGTAACAAGTTATGTTGCATTTTATATACAAAATGTACAAGTAAATGGTTTATAAAATTTGGACACAAAATTTGTTTGTGACCACCCCATGTGGCCGCCCCCCCCCCCCATGTGGTTATTCATGCAAGTTTGATATATATTCAACACTTGTACATACACAACACTTGACATAGATTGTATCAATTTTCTCATGCAAAAGAACAAGACTTCTCTCTCAATACTCAACTAGCATTTTTCTCTTCCTTTTTCCTCTATTGATTTCGGCCAAAGGGAGCAAAAAGGGAAGGCATTTCAAGTTTAAATCCTAGCACATTTGGGTGTTTGTTGATAGTTTGGGGTATACAAGCTTGAGGTTCTTCTAGGTTGAAGACTTGCCACTTTAAGATCATCATCTCCTTCATATCAACCTTCTCATAAGCTTGGAAGAAGGTAGTCTTCTAAAACACCCTATGGTTGTTGTTTTGTATGTATGTTATTCATATACATGGATCCTTATTGTTTGGGTTTTCTTTAATAAGTTAAAATTTGTTTTAACCATATACACAAATTGAAAGGTTCAATTTTTCCGCTGCGTTTTAATATTATAAGGATAATATTGCTTTGATAAAAACCCAAAAATCCCAACAATGGCATCTAGAGCCGGTTATATGGATACATACATCAAAAGTTGATATTTTGTTTGGACAAAATCCAATGTTTTGGCCATTTTTGGTTATGGCCGAAATTAATACACAAAAAGGAGGTTCTTTTTTCTTGTGTATTTTAGTGTCACAACTTAGCCAAGAGACCTTGTGATTGTTTGTGATGTGTGGATGTGTTTGTATTTTATTTAATTATTAAATGGTTGTAATAGTTAAATAGGATTTTCTTCATTCATTTGGTTATGTAATCTATTTATTTCATTTGGCATGTAATAAGTAGATTAGTTGCATTTTTCTTATAAATGTAATCTCCAAGAAAGCATCAAAAGGTTTGGGGCTGAAGTTGGAGGCCTAATGAAGAGACCAGTAAGTTCCCACTGCGGCGCAGTGGGAGTATGTCAAACCCACTGCGGCGCAGTGGGGGATTATGCAGCCGAAGACAGTGAGTTCCCACTGCGGCGCAGTGGGAGTGTATTAGACCCACTGCGGCGCAGTGGGTTATCAAAATAAAAAAAGAGTGAAGAAAGACATTCAAATCACATCACAAAAGATTACTTGAAGCATTTGGATGCAAAATCAAGTGGGAGCTCAACTAACACAAAATTTTGTGTTACTTTGTCCCTTAGGTTGAGACCTTTTGACCCACTTGTTTCGGCTAACAAGTGTGGTCAAAATAGTTGGCTAATGTTGTGCACTTATTATTATGTTTGTCATGTTTGTATGGTTGTTTATTATTTTGTCATGTGGATGCTTAAAACCAACAAACTAAAAGACACACATAAAGATTAAAATTGGTTTTAATATTGACATTAACTTGGTAAATTAAAATGGGTTTTATTAAAAGTTAATTGTCACAATTATAAAAATAGATTTTATAAAAGAACCTTGAAATATGGATTTCAAAATTCATTATGGTACATAGTTTTAACTAGAATATAAAAACTCAAACGACCCTTTAAAAACAAGTTAAAACGCCATCCTTTTATACAACACTTAATTATTTGGGAACTCTTTGTAGGATAAAGGTCACCTAACTACCTTGAGGGAACTTATAAGTTAAGGTAAATTTAATATACTTATGGGATAAAGGTCACCTAACCACTTGTATATATAAATTTACATGTGTGTGTAAGTAGGACAACTTGATTTGGAAGCCATGTGATTAGGGTCACCGAAGCATGGTAACCAAAGGCGTTGATGGGATTAAACATGCCAACTTAATATAAGATATTAAACCGGTCCCATACCACTAGAAATTGTAAAGTGTTGCAATTGTCAAACGTTGACTACCTTGTTAATTTAGATCATGGGATAAAGGTCACCTAACCATCATTTAAATATAACGTTGGATTCTAGATTTTAATTATTAATTGTCCATGAGACATAAAAGGGTATTAACAATTAAAATTTATATTTGATATCGAAAATACTAATAAAGGACTTTGTTAATTTTGTAGATGGCCGCTAACAATGCAATTAACCCCACCCAAAACGTCCATAATTTTTCACTAAGATCCATTCTCGAAAAGGATCGTCTGAACCAAAATAATTTTGTGGATTGGTTTCGTAACTTGAGAATTGTTCTCAGGCACGAAAAGAAATCCTATGTGTTAGACGATCCTATTCCCGATGAGCCCGAAGAGGGAGATGTTGAAGCCTTTAATGATTGGGTTAAATATACTGAGGACTCCGTGCTAGTTAGTTGCCTCATGTTAGCGAGTATGACTCCCGAACTCCAAAAGGAGTTCGAGCACCATGGGGCATACGACATGATTACCCAACTTAAGGAAATGTTCCAACAAAAGGCAAGGGTAGAGCGCTTCGAAACGGTTCGAACGCTTCATGCATGTCGCATGGATGATTCACAATCCGTCTCAACTTATGTTCTTAAAATGAAAAGTTACATTGATCGCCTCGAAAGGCTAAATTGTCCCGTTTCAACCGAGTTGGCTACGGATTTGATCCTCAACTCTTTATCTAAGAGATTTGAAACTTTTGTGTTAAATTATAACATGAACGGATGGGACAAGACCGTTTCCGAGCTCCATGGGATGCTCAAAACGGCCGAGGCTAGCATGGGAAGAAAAGTTCAACCCGTTCTCATGATCAATGAAGGCGGAAAGAAAAGGCCCAATCCCGGACCAAAGGCAAATGTTGCTAAAGGAAAAGGATTCAACAAAAACTACAAAGGAAAGGGAAAGGCAAAAATGGAAACCCAAAAACCGAAGAAGCAAAAGGTTGCTATTAATGATCCATGCTTTGAGTGTGGGGAGGTAGGACATTGGAAACGTAATTGTCCAACCTATCTCAAAGAGTTGAAAGCAAAGAGGGATGTGGAGCATACCTCAGGTACAATATTTATGATATATATTGAGCTTAATAATATTTTTTCTTACATATGGGTATTGGATACCGGATGTGGAACTCATATTTGTAATATGTTACAGGGGTTCATAAGAAAGAAGCACATCAAGAAAGGGGACATTAGTCTCTTTATGGGCAATGGTGCGAAAGTACAAGTTGAAGCTCAAGGAGACTATCTTTTGAAACTTCCAAGTGGTTTGGAAATTGTATTGAACAATGTTTTGTATGCACCAAGTTTGACTAGGAGCATTATTTCTGTTTCCCGTTTAAGACATGTTAGATATGATTTTAATTTTGTTAACAATGATATCCATGTTTCTATGAATGATGTATTTTATTTTAAAGCCATGCCTTTAAATGGTATTTATGAATTGGTTCATGAAAATACAACATATGATAACTCAATGTACCAAGCTACCACCAAGAAACTTAAATTAGATTTAAGTGAAACCTATATTTGGCATTGTCGTCTTGGCCATATAAATAAAAATCGCATACTAACACTTCAAAAGAATGGTCTTTTGAAAACAAAATCAAATGATTCATTTAAAGTATGTGAATCTTGTTTACAAGGCAAGATGACTAAAGCACCTTTCAAAGGCACTAATGAAAGGGCAAAAGATTTATTAGGTATCATACATTCGGATGTATGTGGTCCTTTTAAGCCAATGACTAGGAATGGTGAAAGATACTTCATTACATTCACCGATGACTATAGTCGTTACGGTTATGTATACTTATTAAAACATAAGAGTGAAGCTTTTGAAATGTTCAAAATTTTCAAGAATGAAGTAGAAAACCAACTCAGTAAGTCAATAAAAATTCTTCGTTCTGATAGAGGAGGTGAATACCTAAGTGATGCTTTTCAAGATCATCTTAGAAGTTATGGGATTATCTCACAACTAACTCCACCTGGAACACCACAACATAATGGTGTGTCTGAAAGGAAGGAATCGAACTCTATTAGATATGGTTCGTTCCATGATGAGTAAAAGCTCACTACCTCTATCATTTTGGGGATATGCCATAATCTCTGCTGCCCGAATTTTAAATATGGCTCCCACCAAGAAAGTGGAGAAAACACCTTTTGAAATATGGCATGGAAGAGTTCCATCTTTGTCATATTTAAAGGTATGGGGTTGTGAGGCTTATGTAAGACATGATGCCTCAAACAAATTAGAGCCCCGATCCACTAAATGTATCTTTGTAGGATATCCTAAAGATGATTTGGGATATTATTTCTACAATCCTAATGAGCAAAATGTATTTGTTGCTCGAAAGGCTGAGTTCTTGGAGACTAAATTCCTTATGGAAGGAACTAGTTCCAGAACAGTGGAACTTGAAGAAGATCAAGAACCACTGACAGATACACACTTGGGTGACACTAGCATTCAACAAAAGGATGTTGAAGATGATCAAAGGGTTGATCAAGACACACAAAACGTTCGTAGATCTGGTAGAGCTACTTATCCACCTGAGAGATATGGATTTCTCGTGGATGAATGCTACATGGTAGTTTCTGATGAACCTACCACCTACCATGATGCAATGTCCAAATCAGATTCGGACAAATGGCTAGAGGCCATGAACGCTGAGATGCAATCCATGTATGACAACCAAGTTTGGGAATTGGTTGTTGAACCTCCTAATTCCAAAGTAGTTGGAAGTAAGTGGGTGTTCAAATTGAAACACGATATGCATGGAAACTTGAGTACTTATAAAGCTAGACTTGTAGCAAAAGGTTTCACTCAAACTCGAGGGGTCGACTATGATGAAACTTTTTCGCCTGTGGCAATGCTAAAGTCTATTAGGATATTATTTGCCATAGCCGCACATTATGACTATGAGATATGGCAAATGGATGTCAAAACCGCTTTTCTAAATGGATATCTTGAGGAAGATGTCTATATGGATCAGCCTGAAGGTTTTGTCGATCCAAAACATCCTAATAAAGTATGCAAGTTAAAGAAATCAATCTATGGATTGAAACAAGCATCAAGAAGCTGGAATCGTCGTTTTGATGAAGAAGTCAAGAAATTTGGCTTCATCAAAAACGCTGATGAAGCTTGTGTGTATAAGAAGGCTAGTGGGAGCATCATTACTTTTCTAGTATTATATGTCGATGACATTCTACTATTTGGAAATGACATTCCAACCTTGGAAGGTGTAAAAGCCTGGCTTGGAAGTTGCTTTTCCATTAAGGATCTTGGTGAAGCCGCTTTTATTTTGGGAATAAGGATCTATAGGGATAGATCAAGGCGCTTAATAGGTTTGAATCAAAGTGCATACATAGACAAAATCTTGAAAAGGTTCAAGATGGAAAACTCTAAGAAAGGTTTGGTACCTATTCAAAGAGGAACTATATTGAGTACTTCTCAATCTCCTAGCTCAAAAGTTGAGCAAGAGAAAATGAGTGGAATCCCATATGCATCTGCTATAGGATCCATCATGTATGCTATGATATGCACGAGACCGGACGTGTCATGCGCTTTAAGCATGACAAGTAGATACCAGCAAAATCCAGGAGATAGTCATTGGATGGCTGTCAAATATATATTGAAATATCTTAGAAACACTAAAGATATGTTTTTAATATATGGATCTGGTGAGGAGGAGCTCGTTGTAAAGGGTTACACGGATGCGAGTTTCCAAACTGATCGAGATGATTCTCGATCACAATCGGGGTATATCTTCATTCTAAACGGAGGAGCTGTTTCTTGGAAAAGCTCAAAGCAAGATGTGGTTGCATTGTCCACTACAGAGTCTGAATACATCGCCGCTTCTTTAGCAGCACAAGAAGCTGCATGGTTGAAGAAATTCATTGCCGATCTAGGGGTTGTTCCTTCCATTCAAGAAACCCTAGAAATTCTTTGTGATAACGAGGGCGCGATTGCTCAAATCAAGGAACCTCGTGCACATCAAAAGACTAGGCACATTGAGCGGAGATTCAACTACATAAGGGATGAAGTTGAAAAGGGAAAGATATGTATTCACAAAGTTCACACCGATCAAAATGTTGCGGACCCACTCACGAAGCTCCTTGAAAGGCCTAAGCATGAGAGTCATACTTGTGCCATGGGACTTCGATATTCTAGTGATTGGATTTGATCTATTTTAAGTATTTGGATATCGGAACACTTGTAGTTATTAACACATTTATATGAATATTGGTATTTTGCATTTAAATTGTGTTATGTTCCATTTTGCATGTTTAAATCCATGAATAAGTTAATTATTCTAAATGTCCGTAGTCGATCATATTTGTGGGAACAAATATGAATGTAAGATTATTATGAACTTGGATTGGTAGATATTCAAAAGGTTTTGAATATAGAGCAAAGTGTTGCTACCAAGGTTCATAGATATTTGTGGGATACAAATATTGGACTGACCTGCAATCAAGCATTACTACATGGAATCTCTGTGATTGATCATAAGTAATCTTGAGTTAAAAGGCGAATATCATTGTATCCTCAGACCTGAGATACATATTGGGTCTTGATATTCACTGAATATTATACTTTGACTTAGCTCTTCGCTGTTCTGAAACATGGCAGTACATAAGACTAAGCTCAGGTATGATATAAGGTGATTGTGAAAGACGTATGTAGTCGAGATGGAATTTGTCCCTCTTATTCGTTGAGAGTAAGATGTCTAAGGCCTGCTACAAAGTTAAATCAATGGAGAATGATCACTCTGTGTCTCTAAGATTTAACATGACATCTGTGACAAAAGGATAAATGATCAATTCACCTAAATCATTTCAAGTAAGGGACTTGAAGAGGATGATGTTATTGAATGGCACTTCGTCATACGTATTAGGGGTAGCAAACCGTTGTTAGGCGGTATTTGCTGCTTGCGTCAATCTTCTATGAATCTTGTGCAAGTGGGAGATTGTTGGAATTCGTCTGCCCAAGACACATATTAAATTGACGTGGCTAGTACATGATGATCCAAGTCGGGTCATACCCAATAACAAGCTAGACAAACACTTATGGTATTTATTTATATGATTTGATCTTTAAATAAATATCAATACTTGAAACATTTAGAAAGTGGTTTTCTAAATACTTGCACTTGAGCTATGTAAATAAATTATATGGATGATTTATTTTGAGAGAAATGTGAATATGTTTATTTGGTAAAATAAACATTTATGTGTGTTGTATATAATATGTAATATGTTACATAAGATATGTAACAAGTTATGTTGCATTTTATATACAAAATGTACAAGTAAATGGTTTATAAAATTTGGACACAAAATTTGTTTGTGACCACCCCATGTGGCCGCCCCCCCCCCCCATGTGGTTATTCATGCAAGTTTGATATATATTCAACACTTGTACATACACAACACTTGACATAGATTGTATCAATTTTCTCATGCAAAAGAACAAGACTTCTCTCTCAATACTCAACTAGCATTTTTCTCTTCCTTTTTCCTCTATTGATTTCGGCCAAAGGGAGCAAAAAGGGAAGGCATTTCAAGTTTAAATCCTAGCACATTTGGGTGTTTGTTGATAGTTTGGGGTATACAAGCTTGAGGTTCTTCTAGGTTGAAGACTTGCCACTTCAAGATCATCATCTCCTTCATATCAACCTTCTCATAAGCTTGGAAGAAGGTAGTCTTCTAAAACACCCTATGGTTGTTGTTTTGTATGTATGTTATTCATATACATGGATCCTTATTGTTTGGGTTTTCTTTAATAAGTTAAAATTTGGTTTTAACCATATACACAAATTGAAAGGTTCAATTTTTCCGCTGCGTTTTAATATTATAAGGATAATATTGCTTTGATAAAAACCCAAAAATCCCAACAGCTTGGAGGCTTTAGACCAAGAGGTAACGATTCTCTCAAGGTCAGCGACCTTGTTCTTCAGCTCCTCGTTAGAGATTAGAAGATTTTGGTTGAGGAGCTTTTGAGATTCAAGCTCAATATGGACGTTTCTAAGGTCCTTGAGCTTGTCAGCTTTATCACTTAACTCAGTACTAACTGAGTTAAGTTTAGACTGAAGGTCGGCACGAATTGACTCGACATACTGAATGTCACAAGTAAGAGATTCAAGAATAGTGGGTTTGTCCTCTTCAGAGGCAGAGGAAAAAGTGCATACCTTCTTGATTGTGGCATTGACCCACTGACTGGAGCACACTTGGTCCTTTGTCAGCGCCTGGTCATCAGCGAGTGCCATAAAGCAGATGGCATCAACAAAGTCCTCGCTGTCAGAGACATCGGAGTCAGCCCAGTCATGTTCTTCAGCAACAAGACCTTTGGCAGGGGTTTTGGCTTCTTCAACATCGGCCATCTTGGCACGAAGCTCATAATACTTCTTTTTGTATTCATCAGCAGGCTTAACTGAAGAGGGCCTCGCTGATGATGAAGAAGGCTTCGCTGCCTGCAAAGAAGGAATAGAAACTTTGCAATCTTTTTGGTAGTGGCCTTTTCGACCACACCTCCAACATTCTTCCTGAGACTTGTCCACCACTGGTTTTTGGAAATTAGTCGACCTACGACCATTCCATTTTCTTGAGTATCGTTTACCAGCGATGAGAGCAAAGTTCATGAAGTCCGAGAACATCTCTTGTCTCTCCTCGAAATCGAGGTCATTGACAAGATCTTGGACGTAAGAGGGAGTAGAATTGCTGATGTCCATGTCAAGATGGACAGGACTGACCTCAGCAGAGACCAGGGCAAGAGGGTCATGAACATTTGAGACACTAGACACAGAAGAAGAAGAAGTTGAAGCATATGAACCAGCATGCCTCCTAGACTCAGCCTCAGCTCTCAGAGTTTGAGCGAGGGCTCTCTCTTCAAATTGAAGAGTGCCATAGAGTGACTCTAAGTCATGCTCTTTCAATTGATTAGTGGTTCGAAGAATTTGCCTTAAACCTTTCCATTTGATAGGAAAGATGTCAATGAACTTGTAGCATATTTCAAGAGTGTTATGCTCTATGCCCACATTAGTCATATCATTCAAGAGGCACTTGAACCGATTATACGTGCCATCCAGACTCTCATTAGGGAGAGAGAAGAATCCTTCATAGGCACGTTTCAGATCTATTTTCTTGGTAGCAAGAACATCTGCCGTACCATCGAATCTGGTACACAGATTATCCCATACCAATTTGGAAGAAGAAAGTTTGATGACAGACTTCATTATGTCATCAGGAAGGGTAGTAATGATAAGATTCCTCAACCGAGCATCCAGATTAACAAGCCTACGCTCGTCATCTGTCCATTGTACTTCTGGTTTTATTAACTCAGTGACAACTTCAGGAGCATCAGCAGTGGCTCCTGGTGTCCTGGTAACCAGAACCGGTACATATGGCCCTCTGGTTAGGATGGTCATAAGGTAGGGTTCAACTCCTACGATGTGTAGGAGCATTCTCTCCTTCCAAGATCCGAAATCATGTGAATCGAATCTTGGTGGGATTGAGACATACCCAAAATCTCTGGTATTTACCAGAGAAGGAACAGAAGACATAATAAAAAGAAAGGAAAGATAAACAGAAGTTTAAAGAAAAGATTTTAGATGCAGAAAATTAAAGTACAGAAAGAAAGAAAGATAATCTTGCAAACTTTTACTCAGATCAGATTCGGTGTGTCGAACCACCGCTCTGATACCAACTGAAAGTCCCAAGTTTGCAACGATTATGTAATTAAACAACTAATGTAAATTACACTAAGAATGTAAGATAATAAAGTAAACACGTTTAATCATAAGTAGTATTAATTAAACGGTGAATACATGGTTGGTTTACAATGAAAGAAGAAAGAAAATATTGTTAAGTTTTTGCACACACTAAAAACTTAACAATGATACAATTTTACAATGAGAGAAAAACACACTAAGTGACTATTGTAGAAATGAACCAACAGAATTGCGGCTAGGTCAAGTGATGTCTTATATAGGAGAGAAGAGACATCACATGACAGCCCAATAGATGTTGACACATGAAGGTTGTCAACTATCTATTGGTGTGTAAGACTGGTCTGCAGAGATCTCTTTTCTTCATCTTGTTTGTTTCCCAAAACGGTATGAAAGAGAAACTTCTTAGTACCAAAACGGTACAAGGTCACTTGTCTTCAATCTGATCTTCCAACACGTGTCCTTGGGGACCAGTCTTCTTATCTTCATTTTCCCGCCCATATTTGACTTACAACACATGGCAGTGAGTCATTGAACTTATCCTTTAACTTGAAGATAATAGTGACCGCTGAAGGCTCGCTGATGAAACCTCTCGTTGAGTCTGTCAGCGACTACTTGACTCAGCAAGTAATCTTCAGCGAATCCATGACTCAACAGTTACACATATTAAGACTTCACATAATATTCCATAACAACTTCTCTCTAAGATATTTTCTCTCTCTAACTTCATCTTCAACCTCTCATCACCCACACACACTAAAACACACACATAACCCTAATTCCACCATTGTTACACATATTAAGCTCAATTTCAATTGTTATCATTTGGTATCAGAGCATTTTCTTCCACAAGGAGATCAAGAATAAAGTATTAAAAAAAAGGGTTTTCGATGCTGTAATCTTCGATCTTTTTGAATTCGAATCCCTAACAGCCAAAAACCTTCCGAAAGTGCTGCAAACACCAATAGAGGTCACCAAAAAGGTTTTCGATCGTAAACTCGGGACAAAACCACGTATAAATGACCCTAAACCGATGTTGTCTATCACCAACAAACTATAATGTTAGAATTAAAAATGTGGTGGTTAATTGTAAATTCTATCTATGGAAGGGGTATTAGTGTTAATTAGGAGATTTGTATAAATACCCCTCCATAACAACATTTGTAACTAAGACTTCACATAATATTCCATAACAACTTCTCGCTAAGATATTTTCTCTCTCTAACTTCATCTTCAACCTCTCATCACCCACACACACTAAAACACACACATAACCCTAATTCCACCATTGTTACACATATTAAGCTCAATTTCAATTGTTATCATTTGGTATGAGAGCATTTTCTTCCGCAAGGAGATCAAGACTAAGGTATTTAAAAAAAAGGGTTTCGATCTTTAATCTTCGATGCTGTAATCTTCGATCTTCTTGAATTCGAATCCCTAACAGCCAAAACCTTCCGAAAGTGCTGCAAACACCAATAGAGGTCACCAAAAAGGTTTTCGATCGTAAACTCGTGACAGAATCACGTATAAACGACCCTAAACCGATGTTGTCTATCACCAACAAACTATAACCTTCCGGTATTCTAACAAACTATAATGTTAGAATTAAAAATGTGGTGTTTAATTGTAAATTCTATCTTTGGAAGGGGTATTAGTGTTAATTAGGATATTTGTATAAATACCCCTCCATAACAACATTTGTAACTAAGACTTCATATAATATTCCATAACAACTTCTCGCTAAGATATTTTCTCTCTCTAACTTCATCTTCAACCTCTCATCACCCACACACACTAAAACACACACATAACCCTAATTCCACCATTGTTACACATATTAAGCTCAATTTCAATTGTTATCATTTGGTATGAGAGCATTTTCTTCCGCAAGGAGATCAAGACTAAGGTATTTAAAAAAAAGGTTTTCGATCTTTAATCTTCGATGCTGTAATCTTCAATGCTGTAATCTTTCTTTGAATTCGAATCCCTAACAGCCAAAAACCTTCCGAAAGTGCTGCAAACACCAATAGAGGTCACCAAAAAGGTTTTCGATCGTAAACTCGGGACAAAACCACGTATAAATGACCCTAAACCGATGTTGTCTATCACCAACAAACTATAACCTTCTGGTATTCTAACAAACTATAATGTTAGAATTAAAAGTGTGGTGTTTAATTGTATATTCTATCTATGGAAGGGGTAGTAGTGTTAATTAGGAGATTTGTATAAATACCCCTTCATAACAACATTTGTAACTAAGACTTCACATAATATTCCATAACAACTTCTCTCTAAGATATTTTCTCTCTCTAACTTCATCTTCAACCTCTCATCAGCCGCACACACTAAAACACACACATAACCCTAATTCCACATTTGTTACACATATTAAGCTCAATTTCAATCGTTATCATTAGGTATCAGAGCATTTTTTCCGCAAGGAGATCAAGACTAAGGTATTAAAAAAAAAGGTTTTCGATGCTGTAATCTTCGATCTTCTTGAATTCGAATCCCTAACAGCCAAAAACCTTCCGAAAGTGCTGCAAACACCAATAGAGGTCACCAAAAAGGTTTTCGATCGTAAACTCGTGACAGAATCACGTATAAACGACCCTAAACCGATGTTGTCTACCACCAACAAACTATAACCTTCCGGTATTCTAACAAACTACAATGATAGAATTAAAAATGTTGTGTTTAATTGTAAATTCTATCTATGGAAGGGGTATTAGTGTTAATTAGGAGATTTGTATAAATACCCCTCCATAACAACATTTGTAACTAAGACTTCACATAATATTCCATAACAACTTCTCTCTAAGATATTTTCTCTCTCTAACTTCATCTTCAACCTCTCATCACCCACACACACTAAAACACACACATAACCCTAATTCCACCATTGTTAACATATTAAGCTCAATTTCAATTGTTATCATTTGGTATGAGAGCAATTTCTTCCGCAAGGAGATTAAGACTAAGGTATTTAAAAAAAAGGTTTTCGATCTGTAATCTTCGATGCTGTAATCTTCGATCTTCTTGAATTCGAATCCCTAACAGCCAAAACCTTCCGAAAGTGCTGCAAACACCTATAGAGGTCACCAAAAAGGTTTTCGATCGTAAACTCGTGACAGAATCACGTATAAACGACCCTAAACCGATGTTGTCTATCACCAACAAAAACCTTCCGGTATTCAACAAAATAACCTTCCGGTATTCTAACAAACTATAATGTTAGAATTAAAAATGTGGTGTTTAATTGTATATTCTATCTATGGAAGGGGTAGTAGTGTTAATTAGGAGATTTGTATAAATACCCCTTCATAACAACATTTGTAACTAAGACTTCACATAATATTCCATAACAACTTCTCTCTAAGATATTTTCTCTCTCTAACTTCATCTTCAACCTCTCATCACCCGCACACACTAAAACACACACATAACCCTAATTCCACATTTGTTACACATATTAAGCTCAATTTCAATCGTTATCATTAGGTATCAGAGCATTTTTTCCGCAAGGAGATCAAGACTAAGGTATTAAAAAAAAAGGTTTTCGATGCTGTAATCTTCGATCTTCTTGAATTCGAATCCCTAACAGCCAAAACCTTCCGAAAGTGCTGCAAACACCAATAGAGGTCACCAAAAAGGTTTTCGATTGTAAACTCATGACAGAATCACGTATAAACGACCCTAAACCGATGTTGTCTATCACCAACAAACTATAACCTTCCGGTATTCTAACAAACTATAATGTTAGAATTAAAAATGTGGTGGTTAATTGTAAATTCTATCTATGGAAGGGGTATTAGTGTTAATTAGGAGATTTGTATAAATACCCCTCCATAACAACATTTGTAACTAAGACTTCATATAATATTCCATAACAACTTCTCGCTAAGATATTTTCTCTCTCTAACTTCATCTTCAACCTCTCATCACCCACACACACTAAAACACACACATAACCCTAATTCCACCATTGTTACACATATTAAGCTCAATTTCAATTGTTATCATTTGGTATGAGAGCATTTTCTTCCGCAAGGAGATCAAGACTAAGGTATTTAAAAAAAAGGTTTTCGATCTTTAATCTTCGATGCTGTAATCTTCGATCTTCTTGAATTCGAATCCCTAACAGCCAAAACCTTCCGAAAGTGTTGCAAACACCAATAGAGGTCACCAAAAAGGTTTTCGATTGTAAACTCATGACAGAATCACGTATAAACGACCCTAAACCGATGTTGTCTATCACCAACAAACTATAACCTTCCGGTATTCTAACAAACTATAATGTTAGAATTAAAAATGTGGTGTTTAATTGTAAATTCTATCTTTGGAAGGGGTATTAGTGTTAATTAGGATATTTGTATAAATACCCCTCCATAACAACATTTGTAACTAAGACTTCAAATAATATTCCATAACAACTTCTCGCTAAGATATTTTCTCTCTCTAACTTCATCTTCAACCTCTCATCACCCACACACACTAAAACACACACATAACCCTAATTCCACCATTGTTACACATATTAAGCTCAATTTCAATTGTTATCATTTGGTATGAGAGTATTTTCTTCCGCAAGGAGATCAAGACTAAGGTATTTAAAAAAAAGGTTTTCGATCTTTAATCTTCGATGCTGTAATCTTCGATCTTCTTGAATTCGAATCCCTAACAGCCAAAACCTTCCGAAAGTGCTGCAAACACCTATAGAGGTCACCAAAAAGGTTTTCGATTGTAAACTCATGACAGAATCACGTATAAACGACCCTAAACCGATGTTGTCTATCACCAACAAACTATAACCTTCCGGTATTCTAACAAACTACAATGATAGAATTAAAAATGTTGTGTTTAATTGTAAATTCTATCTATGGAAGGGGTATTAGTGTTAATTAGGAGATTTGTATAAATACCCTGTTGAGTCCCAATGTTTGTTGTAAATTTAATGATGACAAATCTGACCTATAAACACTTAGTAATCTTTTGGTTCTTGTAATCGGATCTGGTCAGACTAAGCTGACACAGCTTGCAATATGTAACTGACCCAGATCACGCTTCATGTTCGTAATTGTAATACTATATGGAAGCAAGTGTTATTCAAGCTGCATCAACAATATTAAAGCATTCAATCCAAGTCGAAGAGGAGGATTGAAGATAGAGGACCAAACTGTTAGTGGAAGACAGATTGGAACTAGCAGTCAGCTTGGAACACTTAGGCAGATTGGTGCCGTGACAAACCGCCCAATCTGTGTCAACAATCAAAGTGAAGATAACAACCTGGATTGAAGATAAGGACTATGACGTGACTAGGAATATTCCTAGTATCCAGGTTGGTGGTTGTTTACATATGCGTGTCCATACTCTTATTGGACGATGAAGAATGTGCTGCAGTACGTGGGGGACCACAAGTACGATAAAGGCACGATCGATTATTCTTTTGATCGTCCAATACAAGAAGACTACGTGGTTAATTTGGACACCAAGTGACGAGGAGCTTTCGCCTATAAAAGCAACACTCCTTGTATGCATATGTGTGGCATTTCCGGAGAATCATTCTTCACACAAAGTTTCTCTGCTCTTACACACAGCTTAGTCTGTACGAGATCAGCTTGGGCTGAGTCTCTTAAGCTGAAACTTATTGATTGTTGTTTGTCATTTCATAGGGTTGTTTAGATATTTGTAGGCTATCTTAATTCCGCAACAACCCTGTAATTCTTTGTATAGATTATTTCTTAATAAAGAGTTACATTTGAAAATCACAATCTGTGTTCAAGAATGCTTATATCCTTTACTGCTTTACTGTTTTAATGATTCTTGTTCTTTACATGCATTAAGTATTTTGAGTCTTAAAACGTTGCTTAAAAGGTTTGTAAAGTTCGAAAAAAGTTGTATTCACCCCCCTCTACAACTATCCTGTGTACAATATACTTTGGTATATTGATACACCGTGGGACGTATCAATTGGTATCAGAGAGGTGGTTGAGAATTAACTTGACTTGATCCTTGCATATTTTCATTTATAGTAAAGCGTAATGTCATCTTATATTGATAATGGTTCTTCAACCCGACCACCCATGTTTGACAAAGATGATTTCAGTGGGTGGAAAGGTCGAATGTCTTTGTTCCTTGAATCCATCGATAACAATATGCCTGACATCCTTCAGGATGGTCCTTATGTTCCTACTCAGACTGTAGTGGTTGAAGCTGTGGTTAGGGAAGGTCATCCAACCATTCCTGCCACAGTTAAATCCATAGTAAAGGATAGGGCAGATTGGGGGGATGAGGATAGGAGACTGGCTAACTTGGACGTGAAGGCCAGAAATTTCATTGTCCAGGCTGTGCCCAAAGACCTTTATCATTCAATAAAAATGTGTTCTACAGCAAAGAAAATGTGGGGTACATTGACTGTCATGTTTGAGGGTTGTTCTACTTCCATGGAGTCTACCATAACTACCTTAACAAGGAAGTATGAGAGATTCTTCTCTTTGAGAAATGAATCCTTAACTGACACTCATACCCGCTTTAATGCTTTGGTTAATGATTTAGCTGCTGTTGGAATTAATAAGAGTAATAGTGTTTTAAAGAGCAAATTTCTTGATTCTTTACCTCCTAAATGGAACAATTATATTTCATCTGTTAAATTAAGTGCTGTTTACCATGATCTTGATCTCCCTGGACTCTTTGGTTTGCTTCATAACCAAGAGTGTTCAGAGGCAGAAAAATTAATAGCTATGGGTGATTCTTATAGTCAGCCTGCTGCTGCATTTGTTGCTTCAATGACTGAACACCCTAGTTCTATTAGCAATGAGATCATTCCATATGTAAATGATGATATTCCTGTGATGTCTAACCATAACTCTGTTTGTGTTGAATCTGAATGTGAGGAATCTGATGGTGATGAACTGGCTAATGAGGTAGCTATGTTGGCTGAAAGGATCAGAAGGAGATCCTTTAACAAGTTTAAAGGAAAGGGAAGAAGTGGCCAAGCTGATAGAGCCAAGAAGCCCTTTGATATGTCCAAAGTCACTTGTTACAAGTGTGGCAAAACTGGACATATGGCTGGTGATTGTAGATCCAAAGAAACTGCTCAAGCTGTGCCAGCCAAAGGTGGAAGAGGTGAAAAATACTCAAAGCTCAAGACTAAGTACAAAGCCTTGAAAGCACAAATAGCTGAGCTGACTGAGAAGGTGAACAAAAATGAGAAAAGTCTGGTAGCCAAAGACTGGGCTGAAAGTGCTACATCATCTGATGATGAGTTGTACAAAGATGCCAAATGTTTCATGGCTAAAGAAGCTACTCAACGATTTGCTGAAGATCTGGCCAGAATGCAACAGCAGTCAGAGTCAGCTCACCAGGCATCCACCAGTCAGACTGCTCCACCTGAGGTAACCTCTTTCTCTAATCTGTCTGATTATGATAAATTGTCCAGACTGAACAAACTTGGTGATGAGGTCCTTTTGCAAAAACACTTTAATCAAGAACTTAAGAAGGAAATTCATATGTTGAACTTGATGTCAGTGCCAAAAATCACACCATTGAAAAACTTGAGTCTGAAGTCAAAGCACAAAAGCAATTGAACTCTATTTTAGTAAAAGAAGCTAAGACTGCAGAAGAAAAGTTTTTGAAAGTTAAACTAATTACTGAATCATGGTGTATTAATTCAAAAAGAGTTGCAAAGTGTGTCAATGACCAAATACCTCATCAGATCCAAGCTATTTTTGATGGTGATTATGATAGGGCCATAGCCATAGCTGAAGTATGTGCTATGGAGCCTTGTTATCAGCCTCCTTCACCACCCAAAGTCCAAACCAAAGGTACTAACTCTAAACCAATTAAGTTGGTTCAGAAATCTGGTATTGGGTTTAGTGATCCTGAAATTGTTGGCCAAACCATTGCTGAAGCTGTGTCTGAGACTGATAAGGTTGTTGAGTTAAAACCTGAAGAAAGTCTTGACTTGTCCAAACTGACCATTACCCAGTCTGTGTCAGATTCCAATATTAAAACAAACAAGAACTCTAGGAGAATTAAAAGGAAAGTTAGAGACCACAGTGTTCCAAAACAAAAGGTTAAGATGTTAAAGAATGAGAAGTCTGGTTCTCAAGGAAGTGTGTCACAAACCAAATCTGAGTCTATTTCAAATAACACTAAATCTGACTCTGACAAAATGATTTCCAAATATGTTGAGTCCAGAACTAGTGAGGTTTCAATTGATGCAAATTTTCTTAAAGATGTTTCTGATCCCAAAAATGTTGATCAAAGAAAATTAAGAACTGAATGTCAGAAATCTGGAATAGGCAAAGGTTTTGTTCAAAAGGAAACCTTAGTTGTTGCTAAAAAGAATTTCAAATCTGGTAAGGGACAGATCAAGCAACAATGGGTATCCAAATGTGATAAGAGTCAAAGTTCTACGACCCAATCTGAGTCAGACCCTTTGGTCAGCTCTGGTGAACCCATCTCCAGATGGGTTCCTAAAATGAACTAATCTCTTATTGCAAATGCAGGGCAGTCATGATGATAACACCTGGCACTTGGACAGTGGTTGTTCCAAGCATATGACCGGATGTAAGTCCCTGCTATGTAACTTTAGGATTCGCGCTGGTCCTAATGTTACTTTTGGAGATGATTCTCAAGGAAAGACAGAAGGTGTTGGTGTTCTTTCGAATGGTCCTCTTACGTTCAGAAGAGTCTCTTATGTTAATGGTTTGAAGCACAATCTGATTAGTGTGAGTCAGTTGTGTGATGCTGGTTATGAGGTGAGATTCAGGTCTGATAAGGGGATTGTTCTTGATTTAGAAGGCAATGTGGTTCTGATTGCAAAGAGGGATGAGTCTTTGTATACTTTTGACATGAGAAATCCAACTGTCACAAGAGAAGTATGCTTCATGTCAAAATCTCAAGATGAGCTGAATTGGTTGTGGCATAAAAGGTTGTCTCATATGAATTTCAAAGACATCAACAAGCTGTGCAAGAAAGAGTTGGTGTCTGGTCTTCCAGTGATCAAGTATGAGAAGGACAAGCTGTGTGGTGCTTGTGAGAAAGGCAAGCAACATAAAGCTACCTTTAAGTCTAAAACCTGCTCAACCATTGAAAATTGTTTGGATCTGCTTCATATGGACTTGTTTGGACCAATTAGTACTCCATCATTCACTGGAATGAGGTACTCCTTGGTCATTGTTGATGAGTATTCAAGATACACCTAGGTTTTCTTTCTTAAACACAAGAGTGATGCTGCTGACACAATCATTGATTTCATCAAGCAAGCTGAAATTCTTTACAAAAGGCCTGTTAGGCAGTTAAGGAGTGATAATGGAACTGAATTCAAGAATATCACTCTTAACTCTTTTTGCAGAGAAAAGGGAATTTCACAAGTCTACTCAGCTGCTAGAACTCCTCAACAAAATGGTGTTGCAGAAAGAAGAAACAGAACTCTTATTGAAGCTGCCAGATCCATGATGGCTCAAAACAATGTGAAGTCTCATTTCTGGGCTGAAGCAGTACACACAGCTTGCTTTACCCAGAACAGATCCCTCATTGTGAAAAGACACTAGAAGACTGCATATGAACTTCTTAGGGGGAGAAAACCTGAGATCCGTTTCCTAAGAATGTTTGGAAGTCCTTGCTATATTCTAAACCAGAAAGACCACCTTGGTAAGTTCGATGAGAAGTCAGATGAAGGTATCCTTCTTGGATATGCAACAATGATGAAAGCCTACAGAGTGTTCAATAAGAGAACTAAAACAATTGAGAACTCTGTAAATGTAAGCATTGATGAAGGTTGTTCTAAGCCAGATTGCTCTCCTCCTGAAGATGAAGACTTCAACTTTGAAGAACTGGCTTTACCTGAGAATGAGCCTCCAACAAATCCTCCAGTTGGAGCTAATAATGCTCAAACTCAGGGGGAGCAACTTTTAGAAGAAGAAGAAGAAGTTTCAATCTTTGAAGATGCTCAAACTGATCCTACTCCTACTGAAGTCATAGTTCAGAATCCATTTAATGACTCTTCAACTGTTCAGACTCCTCCATTCCTGTCCAAGCTGATCAGCCTCTTCCTCAAACTGATCATGCTGGACCATCAAATCTGAATCAGTCCATTGTCCCTGTTACTAGATGGACAAAGAGTCATCCAATTGACCAAATCATTGGTGATCCACTCTCTGGTGTGAAAACAAGAAGAAAGGCAACAGGCAACTTCTGCATGTTTGTCAACTTTGTAAGCAAGGTGGAACCAACTGAGGTTGATGAAGCTCTGGAAGATCCCTCTTGGGTTAATGCAATGCAAGATGAGCTAACACAGTTTGAAAGAAACAAGGTTTGGGAACTTGTTCCAAGACCTCATCACAAGACTGTGATTGGAACCAAGTGGGTCTACAGAAACAAAATGGATGAAAGGGGAGTTGTGACCAGAAACAAAGCAAGATTGGTAGCTCTTGGTTACAGACAAGAGGATGGAATTGATTATGATGAGACCTTTGCACCAGTAGCAAGATTAGAGGCAATCAGAATGTTTTTGGCCTTCTCTGCTCACAAGGGTTTCAAGGTCTATCAAATGGATGTGAAGAGTGCTTTTCTTAATGGAAAGTTGGAAGAAGAAGTCTATGTTGAACAGTGTAACACCCCAACCACGGCGGAATGATGAGATGTACAGAAAGTCGAGTATTCAAATCAAAGGATAATAGATAACATTCACCATAGCTTTAGTTGACAAGAATAATTTTACAATGCACAAGCATGTGAACCAATTTCCGAGTACAATACGTCTACCATACTTGGATATTGAGTCCACGAAACAAATAACAATTACATGAGATGATATACTACAATGATCAAGGCGGATTCCATTGCCGTCACAAGGTTTGATCTTTGACTCCAAAGTGCAATGCAAACAATCATGATGCATATAATTCCTCAAGACAAAGGCTAATTCCTGAAAAGCATGAAGAAAAAGTGTCAACTATGAAAACGTAGTTGGTGAGTGCATAGGTTTGCAAGTAAACCTCGTTACATATCCATTTCAAAATAGTTGAGAAATCCAAGGTAAATTATAAAGTTCTCATTTGTCACATTTATCGTGGCAGAAAAATATATGATCGATTAATCATTCATTATACCAAAATCATTTGGTCATCAATACTTCAATATTGCCAATTTCAACAACTTTCAAGATTCCATATAAGGTCCAATACCCAAACCGTATGTTCAATACCATAA
>CM067172.1:43804238-43893240 GCA_034093135.1 Erigeron breviscapus
TCGAATTTGATTACTACCTCGGTTTAGTCAACTTTGGTCAACTTTGGTCAACTTTGGTCAACTTTGGTCAACTTTGGTCAACTTTGGTCAACTTTGGTCAACTTTGGTCAACTTTGGTCAACTTTGGTCAACTTTGGTCAACTTTGGTCAACTTTGGTCAACTTTGGTCAACTTTGGTCAACTTTGGTCAACTTTGGTCAACTTTGGTCAACTTTGGTCAACTTTGGTCAACTTTGGTCAACTTTGGTCAACTTTGGTCAACTTTGGTCAACTTTGGTCAACTTTGGTCAACTTTGGTCAACTTTGGTCAACTTTGGTCAACTTTGGTCAACTTTGGTCAACTTTGGTCAACTTTGGTCAACTTTGGTCAACTTTGGTCAACTTTGGTCAACTTTGGTCAACTTTGGTCAACTTTGGTCAACTTTGGTCAACTTTGGTCAACTTTGGTCAACTTTGGTCAACTTTGGTCAACTTTGGTCAACTTTGGTCAACTTTGGTCAACTTTGGTCAACTTTGGTCAACTTTGGTCAACTTTGGTCAACTTTGGTCAACTTTGGTCAACTTTGGTCAACTTTGGTCAACTTTGGTCAACTTTGGTCAACTTTGGTCAACTTTGGTCAACTTTGGTCAACTTTGGTCAACTTTGGTCAACTTTGGTCAACTTTGGTCAACTTTGGTCAACTTTGGTCAACTTTGGTCAACTTTGGTCAACTTTGGTCAACTTTGGTCAACTTTGGTCAACTTTGGTCAACTTTGGTCAACTTTGGTCAACTTTGGTCAACTTTGGTCAACTTTGGTCAACTTTGGTCAACTTTGGTCAACTTTGGTCAACTTTGGTCAACTTTGGTCAACTTTGGTCAACTTTGGTCAACTTTGGTCAACTTTGGTCAACTTTGGTCAACTTTGGTCAACTTTGGTCAACTTTGGTCAACTTTGGTCAACTTTGGTCAACTTTGGTCAACTTTGGTCAACTTTGGTCAACTTTGGTCAACTTTGGTCAACTTTGGTCAACTTTGGTCAACTTTGGTCAACTTTGGTCAACTTTGGTCAACTTTGGTCAACTTTGGTCAACTTTGGTCAACTTTGGTCAACTTTGGTCAACTTTGGTCAACTTTGGTCAACTTTGGTCAACTTTGGTCAACTTTGGTCAACTTTGGTCAACTTTGGTCAACTTTGGTCAACTTTGGTCAACTTTGGTCAACTTTGGTCAACTTTGGTCAACTTTGGTCAACTTTGGTCAACTTTGGTCAACTTTGGTCAACTTTGGTCAACTTTGGTCAACTTTGGTCAACTTTGGTCAACTTTGGTCAACTTTGGTCAACTTTGGTCAACTTTGGTCAACTTTGGTCAACTTTGGTCAACTTTGGTCAACTTTGGTCAACTTTGGTCAACTTTGGTCAACTTTGGTCAACTTTGGTCAACTTTGGTCAACTTTGGTCAACTTTGGTCAACTTTGGTCAACTTTGGTCAACTTTGGTCAACTTTGGTCAACTTTGGTCAACTTTGGTCAACTTTGGTCAACTTTGGTCAACTTTGGTCAACTTTGGTCAACTTTGGTCAACTTTGGTCAACTTTGGTCAACTTTGGTCAACTTTGGTCAACTTTGGTCAACTTTGGTCAACTTTGGTCAACTTTGGTCAACTTTGGTCAACTTTGGTCAACTTTGGTCAACTTTGGTCAACTTTGGTCAACTTTGGTCAACTTTGGTCAACTTTGGTCAACTTTGGTCAACTTTGGTCAACTTTGGTCAACTTTGGTCAACTTTGGTCAACTTTGGTCAACTTTGGTCAACTTTGGTCAACTTTGGTCAACTTTGGTCAACTTTGGTCAACTTTGGTCAACTTTGGTCAACTTTGGTCAACTTTGGTCAACTTTGGTCAACTTTGGTCAACTTTGGTCAACTTTGGTCAACTTTGGTCAACTTTGGTCAACTTTGGTCAACTTTGGTCAACTTTGGTCAACTTTGGTCAACTTTGGTCAACTTTGGTCAACTTTGGTCAACTTTGGTCAACTTTGGTCAACTTTGGTCAACTTTGGTCAACTTTGGTCAACTTTGGTCAACTTTGGTCAACTTTGGTCAACTTTGGTCAACTTTGGTCAACTTTGGTCAACTTTGGTCAACTTTGGTCAACTTTGGTCAACTTTGGTCAACTTTGGTCAACTTTGGTCAACTTTGGTCAACTTTGGTCAACTTTGGTCAACTTTGGTCAACTTTGGTCAACTTTGGTCAACTTTGGTCAACTTTGGTCAACTTTGGTCAACTTTGGTCAACTTTGGTCAACTTTGGTCAACTTTGGTCAACTTTGGTCAACTTTGGTCAACTTTGGTCAACTTTGGTCAACTTTGGTCAACTTTGGTCAACTTTGGTCAACTTTGGTCAACTTTGGTCAACTTTGGTCAACTTTGGTCAACTTTGGTCAACTTTGGTCAACTTTGGTCAACTTTGGTCAACTTTGGTCAACTTTGGTCAACTTTGGTCAACTTTGGTCAACTTTGGTCAACTTTGGTCAACTTTGGTCAACTTTGGTCAACTTTGGTCAACTTTGGTCAACTTTGGTCAACTTTGGTCAACTTTGGTCAACTTTGGTCAACTTTGGTCAACTTTGGTCAACTTTGGTCAACTTTGGTCAACTTTGGTCAACTTTGGTCAACTTTGGTCAACTTTGGTCAACTTTGGTCAACTTTGGTCAACTTTGGTCAACTTTGGTCAACTTTGGTCAACTTTGGTCAACTTTGGTCAACTTTGGTCAACTTTGGTCAACTTTGGTCAACTTTGGTCAACTTTGGTCAACTTTGGTCAACTTTGGTCAACTTTGGTCAACTTTGGTCAACTTGGTCAACTTGTCAACTTTGGTCAACTTTGGTAGTTTTGCTTATTTGAACTATGTATTCGACTATTTATGGTTAATCTATGCACTCATTTAGTTATTCCTATGTAACATCCATGTGCGCGTGTGCTTATCTTGCACCCCGAGTTTTCCGCCCTAGTCGGGGTGTGACAGATTGGTATCAGAGCCGTGGTTATAGTGAATTAGGTGGATTTACCTAGACTATAACTTAGGAACCGCACGTAGTATGCATGATAGGGATTATGCTTGCATTCAATCTTTGTGGATCTTATCTTTGTCTGCGATATTCATTCTATTGTATTCATTCATGCGTAGACCTTAGAACCATGCTACCTTGCCACGTGTATTCATGCTATCGGTATTCAAACTATGAGATGGGTTAAATTTAAGTTATAATAATAAGATAGCGAGATGATGTGTTGTTAGCAAAGAAGTATGGCAATATATCATCACAGAAAAGCCTGATCAACTTTTCGCATGTGGTATATGTGCCTATGGAATTGCTAGCAATATGGATCGTGCCTATGATAGAAGCGGCCAGAAGTATGCTAAATGAATCTGGTCTTCCCAAGAGTTTCTGGGCCGAAGCTGTTGCAACCGCTTGTTACACTCAGAACAGATCCATTTATGTCAAAAGACACAAGAAGACTGCCTGTGAAGTTCTCAAAAACAGAAAGCCAAATATTGGATACTTCCATGTATTTGGATGTCCAGTATACATTCTGAATGATTCCAGCCAGCTAGGAAAATTTGATGCAAAGGCTGATGAAGGTTACTTCCTAGGATATTCAACAATTCGCAAAGCCTTTAGAGTCTATAACAAAAGACTTGAAAAGGTTGATGAGTCAATTCATGTTACCTTTGATGAATCTAATTCTGCAATCTTTAATAAGCCAATTTCAGTACCACCCTCAGAAGGTCCAATAAGTTTTGGTGATTCTGATCCCTCAGACAAATCTGATCAGTCACCTGAACCAGCTTCTGATCATCTCAGATCAGAATCAGATAAGCAAATACTTAGTGACATTCCATTTTATCCTTCAGTTAGTTTTAAACTACCTTCTGACCTGACTATTGGATCAGATGTGCATGCCGCTACACCTCAGAATGAAGAATTTCATGATGCAAATCATGATTTACAAGATGATGATGATGAGACTGAAGTAGTCTTTTCTGAATCACCCCCTGAAGTGAATCAGAGGAGCTCTTGCACTAATATCATTGTACATCCTGGTCATTACTCTAAATGGACAAGATCTCATCCAATTGTCAAATCATTGGAGAACCAAGTAGAGGGGTTCAGACCAGAAGAGCCACTAGCGATCAATGCTTAAATGTCAGCTTCTTATCACTGATAGAACCGAAGAAGATTGACGAGGCTATGCAAGATCCAAGTTGGGTTGAAGCCATGCAAGATGAGCTTAACCAATTTGAAAGGAACAATGTGTGGGAACTTGTTCCATGTCCCAGTAATTTGAAGAAAGAACCAATTGGGGCAAGATGGGTCTTCAGAAATAAGGTGGATGAAGATGGCCATGAAATTCGAAACAACGCAAGACTAGTTGCCAAGGGTTATGCCCAAGAAGAAGGTGTGGATTTTGATGAAAGTTTTGCACCAGTTGCTAGACTTGAAGCTATCAGAATTTTCTTAGCTTTTGCAGCTCACCATGAGTTCAAAGTCTATCAAATGGATGTTAAAAGTGCCTTTCTGAATGGAGAATTGGAAGAAGTTGTCTATGTGTATCAACCACCAGGGTTCATCAATGAAGAAAAACCTCACTGGGTGTACAGACTGAACAAAGCATTATATGGTCTGAGACAAGCACCTAGAGTCTGGTATGATACTCTAACTAGACATCTTTTAGATAATGGTTTTAAACGGGGTGCAATAGATAATACCTTATTCATCTTGCATGAGAAAGGTGATATCTCACTTGTACAAGTTTATGTTGATGATATTGTGTTTGGGTCTACAAATGAAAAATTGTGTGACAAGTTTTCTAAAATTATGTCTTCTGAGTATGAAATGAGTATGATGGGAGAACTGACATATTTCTTGGGTCTTCAAGTAAAACAAATCAAAGATGGTATTTTTATAAACCAAGAAAAATATGTCAGAGATTTATTAAAGAAATATCAATTTTAATCAGTCTCATCAAAAGATACTCCAATTTCTGTACCATTAACTTTGGACTCAAATCCTCATGGAAAACCTGTGGATTCCACAAAATATAGTGGTATGGTGGGTGATGATATACCTCACCGGAGCTCTAGCTCCGTATCCGAAGAAGAAGCAGAATACGAAGTTACCTTCGTACAGGTAAAGCCATTTATACCCACAACGGAGTTTGACCTCCGCTTAGCATAATCATTCCGGAGCTCTAAAGGTAACAAATACCCAGCTCCGAGAGATATACAAGAAAGATCGGATATAGATCTTTCCTATAATTAATCTATTATACATATATCGAAGCTCCGATATACTCGGACACGACTTGTTAACAAGATTACCACAAATCTCCTCAAGAAGGAAACAAGATATTCACAAAGGAGGAAGAGATTTACCCTAATTCTCTTACCCTCCTCTCCAAGTTATCTACCCTCTATATAAATAGAGGAGGAGCCTCACGACACAAGGATTCACGAGATACAAAACCCTCACACAAGTTTATTCGACCTCCGAATAAACCCTAAATAAAACCTTTAAACCCTAAGTCGACCGAATCGACTTAGACATTATAAAACCATAGGCGTAAAGCGGTCCTCCGACCCTCTGACCGTAAGGGAATCGCCGATCAACACCAATAACCCAACTCACACCTCCGGTTGAGCCATAGTGCGATTATTTGATCAAACAAATTGGCGCCATCCGTGGGACCCTTCTGTTCTCAAAAACCGAACCTAGCCACGATCAAAATAACAACATTATGTCGACTCCAGATTCCCTGTCAGAACAGCGAGGGCCGGAACACGCCCTCGACCAAGGCGACCAGAACAACAGGATCATTTCCCCTAAGGTTACCGGCCTCCCCGGTACATAGGGAGGAGACAGTCGCCCACAGTCCGTCGACGAATGGGCAATAAACCAGCCGACACAGGAGGAAGCGGAAAAAGATGTGATCGACTTCGAAGAAAGAAACCTCAACAGGATGAATATGACCCCTGAATTGGAAAAAGATGCTGCACAAGGCCTTGAATACATGAACATGGATGTTACTCCCCTCTCAGTGCAAAGACATTCGAAGGGGCGTGAAACCCTGGACCCGAGTCAAGGAATCGGCACAATACAAATAGAGGAAGCTAGCCGATTGTCAAACAAGAAGGCTCTGGGCAAGAAAAACAACCCTGAAGAAAAACATTACGGCGGTTACAACATAATAAAAGGCACGGGAGTCACCTATCCGATCTACCCGGGCCAATCAGCCTATCCGACCCTGACAGAGATGACACCAGTAGGCATGATGCAGCCACCTCAACCGTTGTACCAGTCATATTACGACGAAGGGTACTTCTACCCGACCGGGGCGCAACAGGCTCAACTGGCAGGAATAGTACCCCTTGCCGGAGGCTACCCCATGCAAATACAAGGAACATGGTATTACCCACACGTGCTTGTAGCACCGCAATGCCTCCAGACAAACTCCGCTACTAAAATAAAAAACGACGAAGCCGATCGGGAAGAGCCAAGGTCCAAATACAAGGGATCATGCATACAGTTCGCAAAGGAGCTACGCTACCACGTACCCCCAGTAGGACTATTGGATACCCAAGAACTTCCCTGGTATGACGGCACCTCCGAGGTTGATACCTTCCTCCATGAAACCGACAGTGTTGCCCAGGCCAAAGGGTGGACCGGGCCAGAACTCTGTCACGTTATCCTTTATTTCTTGCACGGGAAGGCCAGGGATTGGCTGGAAAGCTTGCCAGAGGAAAGCATACACGACGCCGAGAGCTTCAAGGCAAAACTAACAGAGGAGTTCGGTTTCCACCTCCGGGCACATGAGATAAAACAGGAGGAAGGCGAGGAAACGGAAGACTTTCTAAAATGATATGGAGATAGTACACGAAATCTGGTACGCCTATCTGAACAAGGGAGGATATCCGGAGCCATACATGGGCTCCGATCAAAAGAGTTAATACGACATCTGTGCCTTAGTAAACCAACCAGCTACTCAGATATGATCGACAAGTTCTATGACTGGAAAAACGCGGAAGAAATAGCGGAAAAGGCCATGACTAAGTGGGAGACCTAACCAAAAAAGCATGGCAAAACGACAGAAGAAGAGGAAGACGTTCCGGTGGAGGAACCGTCTCCCGCTTACAAATTTAATAGTTACAAAAGAACAATTTCTAATCTCCGGAAAACTCCTTCAGAAATTCTTTCAACGGAGAGAATAGCAAAAAACATTCGTTAAACCAGTACCGCTATCCGGGAGAGGAACCAAAAACCTCGACAAATTCTGTTGTTTCCATAACAGATATGGACACAGCACGAACTATTGTAGAGAGCTACTAAGGCAAATAGACGAAGCTGTAAAGGAAAGAAAGCTATCGCACCTATTGAAGAGAACTAGACCAAGCCTCGATAAACAAGAACCAGACGAACATCGAAGGCGAATACTCGCAAACACCCTGATCCGAAGAGGTCTGGAACATTACCACTTCGGTGGTCTAGAAGAACAAGGCTCAACAGACCCGGTGCTGATAAAAGCTAACATAGGCAACGTTTGCCTGAAAAAGATGCAAGTGGACACCGGGAGCGAGCAAGATATAATTTATGAAAAAAGTTTCCTTCGGTTACCCAGAGAGCTGCGGAGAAACAATTATGCCACTAGATACCGAGGTAATGGGGTTCGCCAGTGAACGGATCGCCCCTTTAGGGAAGATAAGGCTGGATGTCACTATCGGTGAATTCCCGTGGCGAAGAACCGCGAAGCTACTGGCAATTGTGATAAAGGCAGACTCACCTTACGACATGCTTTTAGGAAGAGAGGGGCTGAAGAAATTTCATATGATAGTGTCCACAATACACGGTTGCGTACAGTACAAATCTCATGGAGGAATGCAAACAATAATCTCCCCGATCACTCCGGATGCAAGGGAAGGGAGCTCCATATCATGGTACAAACGCAACCAGAGAATAATTCAAAGAGGCCCCAGAGGACGATTGGGGTCTATCACGGAAGAAGGGTCCTCTGAAGAAGACAATACAGAAAGCTTCACAGAAGCTAAAGCAAACGGAGAAGATCATGCTCCAACCGGTCTTAATAAAGCTAAGTGGGATCCCTCATGTACTTAACTGCAAGTAGACCTGACATAATGTTTGCAACATGCCTTTGTGCAAGATTTCAGTCTGATCCCAGGGAAGCACATCAGAATGTTGTGAAAAAAATTTCCAGATACCTTAAAGGTGTCCTCAGACTTGGTCTTTGGTATCCTAAAGGCTCAAGTCTAGATTTAATGGGTTATTCAGATTCTGATCATGCAGGTTGTAAGATAGATAGGAAAAGTACCACAGGTGGTTGTCATTTTCTAGGTGGCAAATTGGTTAGTTGGACAAGTAAGAAGCAAACTGCAATGTCTCTTTCCACAGCTGAAGCTGAATACATTTCTGCAACAAGTTGTTGTGCTCAGATTTTATGGATGAAGAACCAACTAACTGATTATGGTGTTAAGTACACAAAGACTCCAATTTTATGTGATAACACAAGTGCCATTGCCATATCTCACAATCCTGTCATGCACTCCAAAACCAAGCACATCGACCTCAGGTATCATTTTATTCGAGATCACATTATAAAAGGTGACATTGAAATTCATTTCATTCCCACTGATAAACAACTCGTTGATGTTTTTACAAAACCTTTGGATGTCAAAACTTTTAAACATCTTATCAGTGAGTTAGGAATGCTAAATCCTGTGTAGCATTTCAGGGGGAATCAACAAAAATATTTTGGTGCTTAAAAGAATTTTTCTCTGAGGGGGAATCAACAAAAATATTTTTGTGCTTAAAAGAATTTTTGCCTCAGAAAATATATTGTCTGAAATGATTCAGAAAGCTGAGGAACTTCAGAATGTTTTAACCATGAGGTGTAACATCCGTGAATTTTCCTAGAAACTGATCATTCTCAGAATTTATAATGTTAATTATGAAGTACTTTGGGTATTCTATAATGTCTGTTGGGTACTTGGTTGATTGTGTGGCCACATGATTTTTACTGTATATCGATAACTTTTTGCTGACGTGTCACACAAGTTGCGCCGTAAAGAAAATGAAATGATCACTTTTGCATTAAATCTGTTGAATTGTTTTGGAAAATGTGGGGTCACAGCCGTTGCTGCATTTAATGCGGACATGTAACCAAAATTATTTCGGATTTCAAACCCGATCAAAATTACTTTTCATTAAAATATCATTTATTTTATTGGGTGTAAACTTCAAAATTCTTTTTTATTTATTTTATCTTGGAAATCCTTCGTATTCCCTCATAAATATAAATACCATTTTCTCAAATCATTCCTTCATTTACTTCATTTTTCATTTACTCCTAATCATTAATTCTCTCTCATTCCTTCAAATCTCCAAAACCCTAAAATCCTATCACTTTCAGTTTCATCTTCCACAAATCAATGGCAAAACAATCCCAAGCAAAATTTCTCATTGCCTTCGATTACAAACCATCAAATATAGTGAAAGCATGCCCATCCTGGCCACAAGGATTCGAACCCTCATCTCTTCGATTTAATATGAATAACTTTGTGGCCGCACTTAATGCCAAACACAAGACTTTGATGGGCAGAATAAATAAATTCTTTGAATCATGCCCTCTTCATTATGCTTTGACTGCAAATCCTCAAGTCATGTATCATCGATATTTGCTTGAATTCTGGTACACTGCTACTCTGAGCAAGGATGAAAAATCCATTGCTTTTTCGTTAAAAAAAGGCACAAAGCAGTATATCCTTTCACTTGATGGGTTTCGAGAGGCCCTTCATTTGAACTATCTCCCTCCTTCCTCAGCCTATGCAAAAAGGTTTAAGGGAATAAATTTTAGGGAGGTATTGTTGGCCATGGGTCGTAATGACATGGTCGATTCTGATAAGAATCTGAAAACATCCGGCCATATATTTATATCTGGGTTTGGTAATAGTTGGAGGTATTTTTGGACCCAGATTGTTGAATGTCTTGGTGGGAATTATGGCGGATTGGATCAGATCTCATTGCCACAGGTTAAAATAGGGTATTATTTATGGCATGGGATGTAACACCCCAACTAAGGCGGAACAATGAGATGTACAGAAAGTCGAGTATTCAAAACAAAGGATTATAAATAACATTCATCATAGCTTTATTTGATAAAAAGAATTTACAAATGCACAAGCATGTGAACCAATTTCCAAGTACAAATGCGTCCACCATACTTGGATATTAAGTTCACGAAACAAATAACAAGCACATGAAATAGTATACTACAATGATCAAGGCGGATTCCATTGCCCATCACAAGGTTTGATCTTTGACTCCAAAGTGCAATACAAATAATCATGAAGCATATAAATCCTCAAAGCTTAAGCTTATTTACTAAAAAGCATGAAGAAAAAGTGTCAACTACGAAAACGTAGTTGGTGAGTGCATAGGTGGATCTATGTGTATTTAGTGACAAATTGAAAAGCATATAAATCTATTATTATCTTTTTCATTCATGTTTATTTCTTTTAGATCAATCTTTTAAATATGCATGCATGTGTGGATCTATGTGTATTTAGTGACAAATTGAAAGGTAAAGAAAGTGATAATCAAAAGAGTTCAAGTTATCAACCATTGAAGATCAAAACAAGAAGATCAAGAGTGTTGATGGATCGAGTTTGAGGGCTGATTTGGGGCTGCTGGGTCACGACTTCCATGGCTGTTGAGGGCTGTTTTCGTGCACTAGAAGACCTCCAAGACTCTTGAGCTTGACCTTCCATTGTTCCCTTGCTAGATGGTGACACAAAGATGAAGATTTGATGCATGAAAGTAGTGTTTCAGGGCAGTTTTTCTGCCCCTATTGTTGCTGTCCGAAAATCAGAAAAGAGAGGGAGAGAAAGAGTGTTTGAGAGTTCTTGTAATGAGAGGGAGTGTGAGAATGAAAGCAAAATATGTCTTGTCCTTTTTCTTTTCTTGAAACCGTCCAAGAGAAGAAAGAAAGAGAGGAGGAAGAGATAGTTGAGAGAGTTTTAAAGCATTTCTTGATGTATGTGTGTAAAATGAAAGGACAAGTGGTCCTTCCCTTGGTTGTAGCCGTTCATAAGAGGGGAGGAGTAAAGGAAGTGTGCTTTGGTGGTCCAACTCTTGTCTTGGATAATTAAAATGCATGTTACTAGTTGTTAGTTGATTGGTGGAGTGTGCTAGAGAGAGAGGGAGTTATATATGGCCGAAAATTTCCAGGGAAAATTCAATTTTCTTTTGTAGTTTAGATTCTTATAAAATGGATGTATGTGTGTAGGATCTAGTCTAGGTTCATTCATTATTATGCAAGTATGTATTGTACATATATATGCATGTGAGGGTGAGATCTATATATATATATATATATATCTATATATATATATATATATATCTATATGTATTTTTATAGATATATATATATATATATCTATATGCATGTGTGGGTGAGGGTGAGGGTGAGGGTGAGTGTACATATTATCAAATCTTGTACATAATGTACATATGTATATATATGTGTGATTGTAAGAACTAGTTGCATGTTTATTGGCTAATTGATATGTATGCATACAATTTGTGTTTATAATTTGTTACTTAATTCTTTATTATTACCTTGTGTATATATTAGACTTATATATTCGTTTATTATTATTCAAACTCACTTCTATGTACATAATAGCTTATTATTATATTTTAAGATGGTCATTATGTTTTTATGTTCAAATGTACTTTAATTAGTTTGGTGTTTGAATTGTTGGACATTTATAAAGGTTTTTGGTTGTTATCACCACTCGTGAGTCTTGTACAACTATTCTTATAACTTAACATCTCGATATAAAGTTTTTGGTTCATTGATATTTCACCAAGTTCAGTTAGAACTAATTTATAGTATGAGATTGTCTTAAATGACTGCAGTTTTTGTTTATGGCATTTCTGAGGCAACTGGCTTCCTTTTGGCATTCTATTGAACTAGAGGACAAATATTACCATGCCCTAAATGTCTAGAAGGTCAATTCTCTTGATAAACCTCTAGGGATAGATACCTAGGTAAATATATGTAAGTTGTCCTAGTCGGAAATTGAGGGTTGATACATGGGATTGATGTGGACTTTACTGAAATTCTTTGGTCCCAACTAATAGCAAAGTTAAAAGGAAAAAGGAGTCTTCATATCTCTTTACCCAGATTTTTGAGTATCTGCTTCATAGCCATTCTTGGAGAAGCATATAACGTTGAGGGGCTTGAGTCATCTGCCACAGAGTTCTGCAGGGATATATCAAAGGCATCCACTTCAGAAAGGAACCAGAACTCTCTCGATGCAATGCTCATGTAATTAATAAAATTGAACCCACAAGACCGGTTGGCTCAGAAAGGCCATCAAGCGGGTCGCAAAAGAATGCGAGACCCATTGGTGCGCCTAGTGGCAATACGATTAAGTTGTTAAAATCCCAAACAACTTCTTCCTCCCAGCCACCTCCCTCATCCATTGACCAACCTGAGAATCTCCCAAAAAATCCCTCAGGCCCAC
This sequence comes from Erigeron breviscapus, assembly GCA_034093135.1. Taxonomy (NCBI): domain Eukaryota; kingdom Viridiplantae; phylum Streptophyta; class Magnoliopsida; order Asterales; family Asteraceae; genus Erigeron; species Erigeron breviscapus. The sequence goes on from CM067172.1 coordinate 43,816,820, forward strand.
CAAAGGGCTTATTAAAACGTTGTAAATATAAGAAGTCCTCACAGCCCAAGGACATTAGTGCCGAAACTAGCCCTTCTGGTTCCTCCCAAAAGGAACCAGAAGAATTGAGTCAAAGGGAAAACCTATAAGCAACCATCCTCGAAACTTCTTTAGGTGGGGATGGTGAAGAAAATGTAAGTGTGTCAGCCCAACACACATTAGAGTCCGTGTCTGCACGTGCACCCCCTGTAATTTCACAAATCTTACACTCTTCTGCAGCACGAACTGACGACGTTTCTGGTGTGACACCACTAGAGACAGAGGTTCAAGACTCTACGACCGATGAAGTGATTCTTGCAGATAGCACAAGAGTCACTGAGGCAACCCCTATGTCTGCTGTTGCTGGCGATGAAGCTATGGCTGAGCCACAAAACCTTGAAACTGGTAACGATGTATCTTCTTCTAAAGCAGTTGTTGAACCAGTTGAAGGTTCAGGTACTAGTGATCTGAACCTGGGCATATATGATCAGGATGTTGTCTTGACTTCATTCTGGGATGACGATGAGCCACCTCAGGGGAATCTTGATTCCCTTGCTGATTTTGAGTTTGATGAGGGCTTGCTAGAGGAGAATCAGTCGTCTGATTCTGAGCCAACCTCTGCCCTTGCAAACATCCAACCTCCACCAGAAAATCCAAATCTTGAAATTGAACAACCATATCACCCACCTGAAACATCACATGAACACCCTTATTTTCGACCAGGCTCAATTCCTGCTTATATTACTGCCCCCAACTTTCAACCACAACTTCAATTCCTACATCCACAAATTCACAAAGTACCAAAGCCCATCAATTATGATGATCCAAAGGATAAGGAGTTGGACTCTTCCACTAAATCTGAGAGTCCAACTGCCAAGCAGTTAGAAAAAGCTTTGGATGGGCTTGGTAACATCTCCTTCATTGCTTCTGCTTCTACACAACCACATTCTCCTTTGAGTGTGGAAGCACATTTAGAGAAATCAAATGCCGAAATTCAAAACCTCCTTATAAGGGTGGAGAACTTATCTCAGTCTCTAACTGCCAACACCAAGTCCCTCACAGATAGTGCTCAGATTTATTGGGCACTGAAATGACAAAAGTTGCCACAAATGAGGGATTGGTAACTGGTAAGCTAAATGATCTGGTTATGGCTTGTAATAACATCAGCAAAGCCATCAGGGAAGCCTTCCATCTGGCCAAAAGGGATTTTCAAGCTTCTGTAGTTGCGAACTTGACATCCTCAGTCAAATTGATTCAAGAAGATATTCTGGCAGTTGTTAAGGAGGTGAATGAACTTGTGAAGAAACCCAGTGTTGACGAAAAATCACTTGGGACTTCAATTAGTGGAGATGTTTTTGAGAAGATGAAGTCTGAGCTCACTCAGGAGTTTGCTGCTCAGATTTCTACTTCTGTTGTTGAGAAAGTTGAGAAGGAGGTCAGAATCATGATTGAAGAATTGAAAAGAGACACAAATAAAAGGGTGGACAAAGCAGTTGAGGAAATCACACAATCAGTATCCACTCTTGATCAAGCTATTAAGGACCAGTCTCAAAAACTTGATTCGATTCTGACCCGTCTAAAGAAAGAAGATGTCGTTGTTTCTCCTCCTCCTCCATCTTTCACTGAATCAGACAGGCAGATTGTGCAAGAAATTTTTAATAAGGAAGCTCTGATTCTGAACTCTAATTTCAGATTGAGGTCTCAGTTTGCTCAATTGTCCAAAGGACTTTCTGACTATCTGCAACAACAAAGTTGGGAACCTCTGAAGAATATGCAGATGACAATTGAGGAATTCGCAAAATTGCCTTCAGAGGTCCCCAAAGGGGGAAAAGGGCCTATCGGTTTGTTGTCCAGTACACAAGAAATGATTGAAGCAACAAAGAAACTAGCTGCTGAGACAACAACTGCAAGTGCATCTGCTCAGGGGGAACAATCTCGGAAATCTGAGGCTGAGCCTGCCAGAAAAGATAAGGGCAAGGCCCAGATGGTGGAAGAACCCAAGTCCAAAGGTTCTAAAAGTTCTGGACTTATGGTAGGTGAAAATGTTGATGAGCATGGTTATCCCTTACATGATCTTGACGCTGATGGCAATAAATTGAAGGCTCTACAGAAACAACTTTCAAATCAATTCATCTTGTGGAGGGAAAACAGGGAAAGGGAACAACATCTGAAGATGAACACCCTTGACCATGTTGATGCTGCAGCTCTTGGTCTTTCACTTGAAAGATATCTGAAAATAAAGAATGATCCAAGAGTGCAGAAGGCCTTGATTGAAATGGGTGAATATGAGTATGGGATCAATTACACACCTTTGGAATAGAAGCTTGATCATCTCACTTTCAAAATGTCCATTGGGGACTTGGTGAAAAATAGAGAAAAAGAGATGGCAATCAAAAGGAAAGAAATTATGGCTGAAGTTCTGAAGGTGGAAAGACAACTGACAAAGCCACCACCCAAAGCCAATTTGACTGGACCAAGGACTACAAGAAAAAATGCTCGTGATGCTGACTTGTCCACTTTTAAGCCTATCTCAGAAGATGCTGCCAATGCTCAAAGAAAGGCTGAATTGGCTCAGTATGAGCATTATCTGAAGCATCGATCCCATCCTTCCAAAATCACAAATGTTGGAGTACTAAAGGAAGACGGATTGAAGCTATTTGACTTGGTGGTTACAAGGCAAGAAAGGGCTGAATCAGAATACACTCAGGTCTCAGTTCACGAGTTTGGGATTTCTGAGCATAAGGAGATGATCCTCATTCTGAAGGCAAAGCCAAAGTCTCATCTCACTGGTGCATTCATGTCAAGGATTCAGCAAAAGCTGCAGGCCAAGAATGAGATGGAGGCAAGATTGTTTGGGAAGAAGGAATCCCCACTGAAAAAAAGGCTACTGATGCACCTTCTGGCTCAAGGGCTGCAAAGAAGTAGTTTTCTTTTTCAAAATACCATGTACTTGTATACATTTAATTTTCATGCACTTGTAACAAACTCTTTATCTCAGTATTGTATATATGTTGCAAGTTGTATTCAACAAGTAGATGATAGATTTAAGTTAGAAAAACACAAGGCAAAATTCTGAGACATCAATGATCTATAAGATGATCTCAAAAAACTTTTATAACTTAAACAAAACTTGCATTTTAGACTTATAAACATGTATAGATAGAAGTCTAAAAATGCATGTACTATTTCAGAACAAATAGGGGGAATTTGTTAGGTTGAAAATCGACCAAGTATAATTTGTTCAGAAATAGTTGAAGCTCAGAGAAAATACTTGTACATAAATTCTGAAGCCATTAAGAATAGGTTCTCTGAAGCCTCACCTCAGATCGAGATCAGCCCAAACTGAAGACATTCATTCTAAAGTCAAAGACTGAAGACTGAATAAGAGAATCATCTCAGAAGCAGAGCTCTGAGGAGATTCTATCTGATTAAAGATCTGAAGCTGCTCAGTGTAAAGTACTTACACCACTTTACACTGATTACGAGGAAACCTTTAATTGACTTTACCAACCTTTACCCGGTTAATAACATTATACCTGGGAAAGTATTTAGTTGAGTAAAAGGTTGGGAATGTAGGGTGTCATGTCACATCAAACGTGACTGTTACACCATACCTTAAACAAGCATGTTAAGGATTTGCTTTTCAAATCCTTAAATGCTCCCAACCGTATTTCTACGACAATGTCCACGTCATCATCGACTTTTCCTATAAATACAAGGTTTCTCACAACTTGCAAAATGCTTGAAACTTTGACATTGCAACTTCAGAGATATACTCTAAGTAATCTTAAGAGTATTTTCAAGTTTTTAGATCATTTGTATTTCAAGGTTGTTTAGATATTTTCACAAGTGTGATTATCTTTGTATGCAACAACCTTTGTATTTTGTTTATATCATAAATAAAATACATTGAAAAATACATCTTGACTCTTTGCCTAATGCTTGATTATATATTATTATTTATATAGTTTCAGCACCTTTGTTCTTGCTTTCATTTTCTGTTCAGAATATTTGTTTTAATATCCTTATCTGGATCGTTATTTTGAACTGGTCTGCTTCCAGTTCAGAATAACTTGTCAGTCGGGTTTATTTGTACTCACATCTTATTGTAAGGACTCACGTATTACTATATATCCTAAAACCCCTGCAACGGGTTCTGTGCCCGTTATTTCTCCCGAACTTATAAAGACTGTATATAGCATATTTACCAAATTTGAGTATATAAAGTGTAATGGTTGGAATGTCAAATACTTTGACTTTTACGCACGCAGCTCAGACGCAGCTCAGGATCGAGTCCGGTTATGCGCATCTTTTTATTGTTTTTATTTAACATTGCAATGCATTTTTGGTTCAGCTCTTAAAACAATTTAATCAATTTTAATTTACTACTCCGTATTAGTGTAATTATTAGTATTCTTTTCTTTATTATTCTTTCTATCATTATTATTTCCACATTTTTTTAATAGTGTTATTTTTACGGTTATTAGTATGATTATTGTTGTTTTCAATTTTTTTAGTTATTTATATTTATATAAATTTTTCTTTGCTAAGTATTAAATTTTTGTTATTAAATTAATCTTAAACTTATAAATGTTTTCTCTTATATCTTTTAAAATAATCTTTGTAAAGTTTTAAATACATTGTTGTTACGTGTTTCTTTTGTAGGTTAATATATTTTAATTATGTGTGAGTAATTTCATGAGTTGCAGAATAACCTTATGTGTCATTTTGTATAAACGTATTTCAAGTTCATAAGAGAATTGTTTATATCATTTGCTAACTTATATAGTTATTTGGTGTGGTCTGTGTCGAAGGTTTTGTCAAATTAATATTGTTCTAAATTTTAGTAAACATTTTTTTACAATCGTTAACAAGTTAAACTCAGCATAACCTTCTCGGTTGTAAATGGAATGAGGGATTATGTTATATTGTATTTAACACTATACATAATTAGGGATCTTGATATAAGAAGTGCTACATAGTGTCAATGACATATTCTATTTTTACCACATACAATAAATGTTATGCCCCTCGGGCCATGGGTGGATCTTATTAAGAACCCGAGGGACCCCGCCCCTTCCGCTTTTTTCACTACGTAGTGCTGTTTTATCCATATTTCGTTCGAAAAAATATTTTTGTTATTTTTGGTTCTCGCGACTTTCGGCCCCCTCTTTGACTTCCCTTAAGATCCGTCACTGCCCGGGGCAACGCCCGGGGTGACGTAACTCGTTACATACTGTATAATATAATGCAATCTAGATATAACCACCCATGTTTCTTTCATATTATACTTGACCACTAAGGAAACAAAAGGACAAAGTTCTTTTGTCGGATTATACAACTCTTAAAAAATTCAACTTTTAATGATGTAATGGAGATAAGCCGGCTTGCAAACTACATGAGGGTCACAATATATTCAAAATTGACTTGATTTAATTCAAGTGGAAATCGAGCTGAACTAATTGAATAGATATGCGAGGTAAGCACAGAAATTAAGATTATAACCTATTTAAAGTTGATTTTATTCTAATCTTTGTACATACGAACAACTCCTCGACAGTAACCAAGTGCTAGTTATAATTTGAGCCTGTAGGACACGACGTGAATCACAAAATAATTATGGGTTGTTCAAGTGTCGCGAATATTGGGAATCGGATTTTCAAAAAGGCAAAAGAACATGTGTAATTTACCATAACAAATTGGTGTCTATTTGGTGCAAGTTAGAATGCAAACCAACTGCCCTGCTGGTTTACATCTTGCATTAATGTAAAATGTAAAGGATTCATCAGTTTTCATCCCTACCAAAACAAATATTCACAAACTTTAATGTGTCTGACAAAAACATATAAACTTAAATTGCGTACATGGGAAAATCGTTTTTTAATAGACAAATTGCGTACAGTTAGCTTAAATTTCTTAATCGTAATATTGTACGTTTAGAAATATGTATTAATGTTGATGATAACTAATATAAAATATACTATTATCTATTATTAGTTGTATATTTTCTTGATGTATGAGTTTCAAGATTTTTGCCTAAAAGGATGAATAAAAGAAGAAGATGAAAATCTTGACTAAACATGTACTTGTATTTTATGTATGTACACATGGTAAGGATCATTACAATAGGTCTCTCCTTGTAACATACTACTTCTAAACCCACTTATAACATTATTCATCTCTTCTAGACACACCAAGACACACCCCTCCTTATAACCCCCACTTGTAACTCACTTCTAACACTATTCATCCATTATTGTATTATTTCATTTTTATTTTATCACAAAATAAAACCAACCCACTTCTAAAACAAACCTTGCAGGACCCACTTCACCTCCACTTTTTTGCGTCTAAGTTTGGAAGCCACAGTCGGACGCGGTGCTAGACGCACGTAGTGCTACTAGGGTCTTGGTCTTTCGCTGCGTCGGACGCGGGCTAGAAGCCCTATAAGTCCTCACGTTACATTATTTCATGGTCCCTACAACTTGTCTAATTCAATTTCTCTTACACATAGTTTAATGGATTAGGATTCCTTAAACTAGTTAAGTTGAAAAGATTTTGACCTTTGAATTAAAAATAGGGTCAAGATTTAAATATAAGTTTTAAATCTTGACCCTTGGATAAAAATCAAGGGTCAAGATTATCTCAACTTGACTAGTCAAGTTGGGAAAACTTTAAAGAATCTTAATCCTAGTTTAATTGTCTTTATAAAAATACGGAAACATACAGCTTTGAGCCTAAGGGGCAAGGGTGTAGTTGGCAAGTTTTATCGGCAAAAAGTATCGGCAAACATCGGCTATTTGACAAGTCTATAGCATGTGAATCGGCTAGTATCAGCAAGTTTTGGCAAGTTACATCTGCTACTTTTAGCGGATGCAACGTTGGGCAAATGCTACATGCACCCTACAAGTGCCACATGCACCCTACAAATTAATTACGAGTATTAATTAGTGTGAAGTGTGAACCGATATACCGAATTTCCGATTGCACCCAACAAATTTGTTAAATTTTAGCAAGTTTTGATAAATTTTTGGAATGCCACATGGTGTGCTCTTATTGGTTAAATATTAAGCCAAAAGTTGTCAATTTGTCAAAATCGAAACCACTCTTGCCCCTAGGCTATTTTGTAACTCGGTGTGTTGTGAGTAATAATTAATTAATTATGATTGATTGGTATACTTCTTATCGGTTGAGATAAGTTGTTTTATTTCCCTTGAGCTATTGATAGTACATCTTAATTTTTTCTGCGTTTTTCCAACCTTGTGACTTGTGAGGGTCCTTTTATGGACCAAACTTTTGAAACATAGTTATAGGGTGACAACAAACTTCTGAGCTACAGCCACACCACCTGGATAACTCGATGGGCAAAAACTAATACTATTTCACGGTACAAGTTCACCCCGTGAAACAATCTTAGCTATCAAATATCATCACTTGATATAGCCACAAATCAAGCTAGCAATGATATGAAAGAACAGAAAAATTAATTGTAAAGAAAACCAAATATGTTGTTCCATTGATTACACGCAATGGCGGATCTAGAGATTTAACATACAGGGGACAAAACAAAAAATTAATTTTAGTGGCCCTGGCAAAAATGTACCAACATAATATTAGTTAGACTAATTGTTAAATTAATAGCAAAGAAAAAAAACGGTGAAACAGTTTTATCCTGAGGTCAACAATATAAAAGAAGAAAGATAATGTTGTTATTTCTCAAAACACGGAGGGCATTCACAAATTGGGCTGGGGGCACAATCCATTTGGGCCATGATTGGTTTGAAAATAACTATCTTAAATACTACAAATTGATCTATCGGGGGCAATACCCCCCAGTACTTGTGTATTGCATCCGCCCCTGATTACACGTTTTGGCTACATACTCAAAGAAATAACTACCCTACATGCTCGTGTTCCAATTTTGGATTATGTTAACCCATCTCTGATCATATTCTGGAATAGTGTTTGGGCCCGGGCCTTCTGTGGTCCTATCAAATGCATGATAAAACTGGTGTATCGAGAGGATAGAGCTATAAACAGCATCAGCCGAAGACGTGTCCATATCATTCAAGCCTAACTCCTCATTTTGTTCAAAACTCCTCTCATATTCCTCAACTGCATAACACCACCAAACCACAATTTAAGCACAAAAAAGGACAAAAATAAAAAACATTACACTCGTAAAGATAACCTTCTTCCTAGGTGGCAAAACAGGTCAAGACGATATTATACATTTTTGAAGTTGAAATTATTTGCTCTAATGGAATCTTGCAGCTATTAATTAGACTCAATCATTTCTTCAGCTTTTATGCATGTTGACAAGGATAATTAGGGTTGCACTAGAAAGCAAGACCATGACAAGGATAGTTATGTATCGGTAGGAAGAGTGCCAAAGCTTGTAGAAGGAACGAGAAGTATAGGATCCGGAGAATCAGTTTAAATCTGACCAAAAACCATCATTAAGGTGAAGGAGAAGTGGCAGGGGTTATGAAGCAGAAGAACGTGGTAGTGGTTCAGGCAGCAAGACACAACAAAAGCTGCTGTGCACTTGGTGATATTGGCAACTTGGTCACTTTCCGAACCCTAAATGGCAACCAACCTCCGGAAGTCCTGTTAACAGAAGCTTTTGTGCAAAATTACCCCTAAATAACAAGCAACCTTTGTGTAGTTGGTAACATCTGCTAGCTAGTAATTTGTTTTAAAAGTATTAAAATGAGTTTTTGCAAGGTTTGCTGGAATTTGGTTTATGATGCTAAGATATCAGTTTGGATTGGGGGATTTAGTCGTTTTTTTGTTTTTCTGCACATGAAGCTCTCTATACAAGATTTAGTGAAATATGTAGTGCATTGTTATTACCCATACGTTGTACAGTTGTACCCACATATGTTATATGAAATATGTGGATATTAATAAATCGTATCCAATTATTGTTGTTTATCTTAAACGAAGATACTTTTTTTTACCAATAAAGAGATAACTTGATGAGCTTTGTGACCATTTGATGTAACCAGTTACAATATATTCATACTTGTAGTAATGATTCAATATATGTTTATGATCAACTATTCCTTTGGGACTTTTTCTTTGTAGTTTCCAACAGAAGTAGTGATGTTTCAATGTATGTTTACCGTCTTGCAGTCAACTAAGTTAAATGTTTGTATCCAGCTCACAAAGTGATTACTTTGAGTAGCTAACAATTAAATTTATTAAGTATTGAACATTTCTAAATTTGTTTTGCCTTACGTATAACTTATAAATTATTACCCGTTTGAGAGTCTTGCGCATTAAAAATCGAGGCTGCTGCAACGCGCGCGCAATAGACTAGTTTTTTCATATATAGGTCAAGTTGGGTGACCCAGAACACTTTTTCCCCCAAATAATCAACTTGGGAGTTTCAGTTGCAATCTAAATACTGAATTAAAATATTGGAAGTAGTTTTAAAAATTAAAATGTCACAAGAGACTTTTGACCCGTGCCTTCAAACTAAATTTTATTTTATTTAAAGCATAATTGACTCGACTCATTCATAAGTTAACTAGACAAAATTTTGATCTCTAATATTATGTAATTTGGGCAGGATATATGAGAAGCTGGTATATAAGTAATAGTTTGGCCAATGGGGTTGGTGGCCCATTAGTAAGGTCTTTGACCTTAAAAGAATCCAGCTGGTTCTTCCCACATTTGTAGGGTGGATTAATGGGGGTTTCTCGGAAGTCTTAGGTTCCATCCAGGCATTCGTGTAATTTAGGAATTAGGAGTAGAAGTAGGATAGTGCCATTTTTAAAAAAAAAAGTAAATATTAGATTAGTAAAAAAATCAGTTGTAAATGGACGATATAATGCATCTCTGTTCCTTTAGAACTCAGTTTATCAAGTATGTCAATTGTTATATATAGAAAAAGGCACAATTGTTGGTGGTAATCTACAAGAAGAAAAAAAGCTAAAAGTTTTGTGGGTGTCTTGTTTTTTTTTATTTGTAAAATGACAAATGGGAAATCAGTATGAGAAATGGGGTTTTAGGAGTTTCATACATACAATAGAAAAAGTGACAAAATTCACTACACTCCAAAATAAATTTCCATATCAAATACGTATCCTATTCTATGAAAAGAACCAATTATTACTAAGATGGATTGTACCCCTCATCAAAACAAACTTTGAATAAAGCTACTTTTTATGTATCACAAATTTAGAAATCCGGGAGCTATGATAGTCCTTTTAGGTGGTCAAAAATGATAGGTATTGGACGAAAGAATAACTTTGTAACAAATACACACATATCTAATAGCAAGTTAAACGATGTATAAAGGTTAGAAGATACACAACTTAAAGAGGCTATGATAGTCCTTTTAGGTGGTCAAAAATGATAGGTATTGGACGAAAGAATAACTTTGTAACAAATACACACATATCTAATAGCAAGTTAAACGATGTATAAAGGTTAGAAGATACACAACTTAAAGAGGCTATGATAGTCCTTTTAGGTGGTCAAAAATGATAGGTATTGGACGAAAGAATAACTTTGTAACAAATACACACATATCTAATAGCAAGTTAAACGATGTATAAAGGTTAGAAGATACACAACTTAAAGAGGCTATGATAGTCCTTTTAGGTGGTCAAAAATGATAGGTATTGGACGAAAGAATAACTTTGTAACAAATACACACATATCTAATAGCAAGTTAAACGATGTATAAAGGTTAGAAGATACACAACTTAAAGAGGCTATGATAGTCCTTTTAGGTGGTCAAAAATGATAGGTATTGGACGAAAGAATAACTTTGTAACAAATACACACATATCTAATAGCAAGTTAAACGATGTATAAAGGTTAGAAGATACACAACTTAAAGAGGCTATGATAGTCCTTTTAGGTGGTCAAAAATGATAGGTATTGGACGAAAGAATAACTTTGTAACAAATACACACATATCTAATAGCAAGTTAAACGATGTATAAAGGTTAGAAGATACACAACTTAAAGAGGCTATGATAGTCCTTTTAGGTGGTCAAAAATGATAGGTATTGGACGAAAGAATAACTTTGTAACAAATACACACATATCTAATAGCAAGTTAAACGATGTATAAAGGTTAGAAGATACACAACTTAAAGAGGCTATGATAGTCCTTTTAGGTGGTCAAAAATGATAGGTATTGGACGAAAGAATAACTTTGTAACAAATACACACATATCTAATAGCAAGTTAAACGATGTATAAAGGTTAGAAGATACACAACTTAAAGAGGCTATGATAGTCCTTTTAGGTGGTCAAAAATGATAGGTATTGGACGAAAGAATAACTTTGTAACAAATACACACATATCTAATAGCAAGTTAAACGATGTATAAAGGTTAGAAGATACACAACTTAAAGAGGCTATGATAGTCCTTTTAGGTGGTCAAAAATGATAGGTATTGGACGAAAGAATAACTTTGTAACAAATACACACATATCTAATGCACATGAGGGGTTAACGGAGATCCAACGTTAGAGTGAGGGGTAGGTAATGATACAAAAAATCACCATATGGATATGTAATGATAAGAAAAAACAAGAGGGGTGAAACTTAATAATATGGTATACCACAGGGGTATGTAATGAAATTTTCTCTTAAAAAAATTAATGCAACATTGTATATTTTAAATGTGCAAAAAATACTGGAATTTCAATCCGTTTACTTAAAATTAGTTGATTATGATTTTTTTTTATTTGTAAAATGACAAATGGGAAATCAGTATGAGAAATGGGGTTTTAGGAGTTTCATACATACAATAGAAAAAGTGACAAAATTCACTACACTCCAAAATAAATTTCCATATCAAATACGTATCCTATTCTATGAAAAGAACCAATTATTACTAAGATGGATTGTACCCCTCATCAAAACAAACTTTGAATAAAGCTACTTTTTATGTATCACAAATTTAGAAATCCGGGAGCTATGATAGTCCTTTTAGGTGGTCAAAAATGATAGGTATTGGACGAAAGAATAACTTTGTAACAAATACACACATATCTAATAGCAAGTTAAACGATGTATAAAGGTTAGAAGATACACAGCTTAAAGAGGCTAATGGTTCTGCCAATTAATACCTGATCAAGTCCTGCTGTAAAATCCTCCCACCTCTCCTCATCATCATCTGGGTTAACCATTATCACTTTCTTGAGAACTGCCATACACAACCATTTCAATTTCAAATACCATAATATACCATCTGATTGTATATTAACAATGCCGTAATTGTATCTGCTTTGATTTCAGAGTTTGCTTTTGATCTTATGGATAAAAAATTTGGAACGTTTATATGGGGTACCCATGAGGCCAAGTGATATATGATGGATTAATGGGTACATCATCTCATAGCCAATATAAATCAAATGACAAATAGAGGAACAGGGAAACTAATTACCTTCACTTATCTTAAAAAGCAAACCTTCAACAGTCGTCTTAACATCTCCCAACGTGCCACTTACTAGCTCCAAATCTAATTCTGGAATTCTTACACTGGCAGTGTCTGACTGAGAATACCAAAACAAAAATACAAAATAATTAAGAAGAGCTGGAACATCTATATTGGCTGCAAGCATTAAATGGCTTTGAGAGAAACAGATTTCTGATAAGTTGATTGCAGACTTGCAGCTTCAATTAACAGGAGACATACCTTTATAATGACACGGCTCAAGTCACTTATGTCTTGCACACTAAAGGAAACTTTCTTCCCTTTAGGGGAATGGCACCACCAGCCTTCAACTATAGAAAATTAATAATTCTGTAAGTATATCATATAAAGATATATACATCCCTTCGAAGTTCTTGTGGAAAGGAAAATATAAAAAAGAAGTACGTACATACCTCAAAATTATGATACCCGCAATCATCAGAATCACAGATAAGTGTCATGATAATTCCGTCTTGAAAGTAGGGTATATCTAATAGAGTCAAGTTAATCATAAAACTGAAAATAAATATACTCTCACAGTATCAAGTTGAAGACGTGTTAAGATAACGGTAACTGCGAAATGGTTATTTTAATATAATCGACATCTTGTGATTCGGCACAGGTAGACGACATGAAGATTTATTCTTGAAGAAACAAACATAACATGTTTCATCTTGTAAAAGACAAAGACAAGAAAATAGGATACTAGACATCCGAAGCTGACTAGGCTCCCGAGTCTCACAGAAACAAGCACTGCATATATTTATAAAAGCCATCACCTGTCAACAGAAAATAAAACGATCATAAAAAACCCTAATTTGCTATCGTAGATCTGAATTTGTAGATGGTTCTATTCACATTAAGAGGCAAGTTGTTAGCCTAGTAATCTTAACGTATCAAGAAGATTTTTCTGTTTCGGGGCTAAAGTTCATTGGATCTTCTTTATCCACAAACAATATAAACCCTTCATTAATAAAACATCAGACAAGCAGATGTAACGTCAGTTGCTGGATGTGCATCTGATTTTGAAGGTGTAATAATCATATAATCAGTTGTGAGTGATTGACAAATCATAATTATTTGACAAACTAATAATCTGGACAAAAACATTTCTTTGACCAACTTTTTCTCAAAAATCATTAGTATAAATTAGTTTAAAAAACAGTTGCAATATATAATTCCAATAACAATAGACTGCAACTATCTTTTACTAACTATGAGAATGAGAATGTGTGTAAGAAGAGGGATGAGTAAGTCATATCAATATTTCTCACAAATCGATTGGATGCTGCATTTATCACACAATTATCCAAAACTTATTTGTGACCCCAAAATAATCAGATAATCATACACAGAAACAATTCACCCCTAATGTACCTCTGACCATTGTGTTGGATCAACAGGATATCCCAATGATGCCTGCTGTTCGCGAGATCGCTCATAAAACACAATACCAAATGCTGAATCTTGGGATTTGGAAAGCCGGCTGAGCAAACATATGTAAACTAACTTAGTAAATAGACAATTTCAACCCAATAATGAGAAAATGGGTCGATCTATGTCATATTATTTTTTTCTTTTAACATGTGACATGGATAAACTTACTAGCTCCAAATCTAATTCTGGAATTCTTACACTGGCAGTGTCTGACTGAGAATACCAAAACAAAAATACAAAATAATTAAGAAGAGCTGGAACATCTATATTGGCTGCAAGCATTAAATGGCTTTGAGAGAAACAGATTTCTGATAAGTTGATTGCAGACTTGCAGCTTCAATTAACAGGAGACATACCTTTATAATGACACGGCTCAAGTCACTTATGTCTTGCACACTAAAGGAAACTTTCTTCCCTTTAGGGGAATGGCACCACCAGCCTTCAACTATAGAAAATTAATAATTCTGTAAGTATATCATATAAAGATATATACATCCCTTCGAAGTTCTTGTGGAAAGGAAAATATAAAAAAGAAGTACGTACATACCTCAAAATTATGATACCCGCAATCATCAGAATCACAGATAAGTGTCATGATAATTCCGTCTTGAAAGTAGGGTATATCTAATAGAGTCAAGTTAATCATAAAACTGAAAATAAATATACTCTCACAGTATCAAGTTGAAGACGTGTTAAGATAACGGTAACTGCGAAATGGTTATTTTAATATAATCGACATCTTGTGATTCGGCACAGGTAGACGACATGAAGATTTATTCTTGAAGAAACAAACATAACATGTTTCATCTTGTAAAAGACAAAGACAAGAAAATAGGATACTAGACATCCGAAGCTGACTAGGCTCCCGAGTCTCACAGAAACAAGCACTGCATATATTTATAAAAGCCATCACCTGTCAACAGAAAATAAAACGATCATAAAAAACCCTAATTTGCTATCGTAGATCTGAATTTGTAGATGGTTCTATTCACATTAAGAGGCAAGTTGTTAGCCTAGTAATCTTAACGTATCAAGAAGATTTTTCTGTTTCGGGGCTAAAGTTCATTGGATCTTCTTTATCCACAAACAATATAAACCCTTCATTAATAAAACATCAGACAGCAGATGTAACGTCAGTTGCTGGATGTGCATCTGATTTTGAAGGTGTAATAATCATATAATCAGTTGTGAGTGATTGACAAATCATAATTATTTGACAAACTAATAATCTGGACAAAAACATTTCTTTGACCAACTTTTTCTCAAAAATCATTAGTATAAATTAGTTTAAAAAACAGTTGCAATATATAATTCCAATAACAATAGACTGCAACTATCTTTTACTAACTATGAGAATGAGAATGTGTGTAAGAAGAGGGATGAGTAAGTCATATCAATATTTCTCACAAATCGATTGGATGCTGCATTTATCACACAATTATCCAAAACTTATTTGTGACCCCAAAATAATCAGATAATCATACACAGAAACAATTCACCCCTAATGTACCTCTGACCATTGTGTTGGATCAACAGGATATCCCAATGATGCCTGCTGTTCGCGAGATCGCTCATAAAACACAATACCAAATGCTGAATCTTGGGATTTGGAAAGCCGGCTGAGCAAACATATGTAAACTAACTTAGTAAATAGACAATTTCAACCCAATAATGAGAAAATGGGTCGATCTATGTCATATTATTTTTTTCTTTTAACATGTGACATGGATAAACTTACTAAGCTTATATAAACAAGAAAGATGGGCTGAACAGGCCAAATGCCCAAAGTGTATTTAAAATGTTTAAAATCTTGAAGATTTTCTAAAAAGATTATTATTGTAGTTATATAGTCCATGTAACTAATGATATAAAACTCATTTAGTGTTGAGAAAATACAATAATGAAGAGACAAGAAAAAGTGTCCGTTAGTCGCCCCAACACATTTCAACCTTTACCAACTTTTTTACACTTTTGACGCATTACCCAATAGTCCAAAGCCCTAACTGCTCACTTTGTCACCTAAGCGATCTTACATAAAATTAAAATAATGATTTCATCAATTCCTAAAACGAATCCCCCTAACCTAACCACCACAAGATATAACATAATACAGGAGTGTTACTAAAAGCTTAACATAGAGATCCATAATAATGTTGTTTTTAAAATAGCAAAAAAGAGTTCCCATTTATGCTTATTCACCTAAACATCACATTATTTGTTTAAATGGACACAGAAACTTACGGTTGTTCTATGAAACTGTTACCAGCAGGATCATCAAGAATGAAGGTAAAAGATGATTTTCCTGTTGCAAATTCTTGTAATCTGGCTATAGACTGGCCTATTAATTCTAAAGTTTGAAGATCCACATTCTGAAAGACGACATATAGGGTCAAGCCACAAAAAAGACAGCTGGGAAGTTGGAAAGAGCATATGGAAAAATCATGATGAAGACAGATATCATGCGCTAAAATGAATACTTGCCTTTCTCTCATTTTCAAAGGCTTGCAAATCGTTAAACTCTCTAAGTAAAATCCATTCAACCTGAGGCAGATAACTTGCACATGTCAGTATGCTTTAAGAACCATAAACAATTCCACTAATATACATTATGCTGATAATCTGGGCAGGAATGGAGGAGGAGGCTGCTCAAGTGGCTCGGGTAATGAGTAAACAAGGGTCGTGTTGGGTTTACAGGCACCAATTTTTCTCAAAAATCAT
Organism: Erigeron breviscapus; assembly: GCA_034093135.1. NCBI lineage: Eukaryota > Viridiplantae > Streptophyta > Magnoliopsida > Asterales > Asteraceae > Erigeron > Erigeron breviscapus. Next base: position 43,833,439 of record CM067172.1, read on the forward strand.
TAGTACAAATTAGTTTAAAAAACAGTTGCAATATATAATTCCAATAACAATAGACTGCAACTATCTTTTACTAACTATGAGAATGAGAATGTGTGTAAGAAGAGGGATGAGTAAGTCATATCAATATTTCTCACAAATCGATTGGATGCTGCATTTATCACACAATTATCCAAAACTTATTTGTGACCCCAAAATAATCAGATAATCATACACAGAAACAATTCACCCCTAATGTACCTCTGACCATTGTGTTGGATCAACAGGATATCCCAATGATGCCTGCTGTTCGCGAGATCGCTCATAAAACACAATACCAAATGCTGAATCTTGGGATTTGGAAAGCCGGCTGAGCAAACATATGTAAACTAACTTAGTAAATAGACAATTTCAACCCAATAATGAGAAAATGGGTCGATCTATGTCATATTATTTTTTTCTTTTAACATGTGACATGGATAAACTTACTAAGCTTATATAAACAAGAAAGATGGGCTGAACAGGCCAAATGCCCAAAGTGTATTTAAAATGTTTAAAATCTTGAAGATTTTCTAAAAAGATTATTATTGTAGTTATATAGTCCATGTAACTAATGATATAAAACTCATTTAGTGTTGAGAAAATACAATAATGAAGAGACAAGAAAAAGTGTCCGTTAGTCGCCCCAACACATTTCAACCTTTACCAACTTTTTTACACTTTTGACGCATTACCCAATAGTCCAAAGCCCTAACTGCTCACTTTGTCACCTAAGCGATCTTACATAAAATTAAAATAATGATTTCATCAATTCCTAAAACGAATCCCCCTAACCTAACCACCACAAGATATAACATAATACAGGAGTGTTACTAAAAGCTTAACATAGAGATCCATAATAATGTTGTTTTTAAAATAGCAAAAAAGAGTTCCCATTTATGCTTATTCACCTAAACATCACATTATTTGTTTAAATGGACACAGAAACTTACGGTTGTTCTATGAAACTGTTACCAGCAGGATCATCAAGAATGAAGGTAAAAGATGATTTTCCTGTTGCAAATTCTTGTAATCTGGCTATAGACTGGCCTATTAATTCTAAAGTTTGAAGATCCACATTCTGAAAGACGACATATAGGGTCAAGCCACAAAAAAGACAGCTGGGAAGTTGGAAAGAGCATATGGAAAAATCATGATGAAGACAGATATCATGCGCTAAAATGAATACTTGCCTTTCTCTCATTTTCAAAGGCTTGCAAATCGTTAAACTCTCTAAGTAAAATCCATTCAACCTGAGGCAGATAACTTGCACATGTCAGTATGCTTTAAGAACCATAAACAATTCCACTAATATACATTATGCTGATAATCTGGGCAGGAATGGAGGAGGAGGCTGCTCAAGTGGCTCGGGTAATGAGTAAACAAGGGTCGTGTTGGGTTTACAGGCACCAATTTTTCTCAAAAACAATAATACAATTTCAATAACAATATTACTTGTGTATAAGATGATCTAAGAGTGTTTATATGCATTTGGAAGACACTTTGCAGACTTTCAACCTATTCATAAGTAAGTTGGGTCTAAATTTCTACATCTAACGTTGAGCCACGGAATACAGCTAGCTAACTTGAAAGTTTAACAAGCTGAACTTCACCACACATTTCATACTCATAGAGTAAAAGACATGTTTTCTTTATAACTTATAAAAACATTCCAGAGTAAGCATTACAAAAAAACCGGAAAGGGATCCATGTTCAAGCTACCAGGGGAAAGTCAAGCCTTTGGCTCTTATGTATGCGACTTTAACCGGTATTCATGTGGTCGATTATTAGACTTTTTGAAAGATGTTTCACGAATAAGGTTTGAACCTGGGACTCTGCTAAAACCTTTAGGATGCCTTACCACTAGACCACCTCAGAGATTGCAGCCATTATATCCAAACACTTGCATTATAAAAGCAGTTGAAATGCATATAACTAAAATTGAAATGTGTATTTTACAGAAAATGGACAAAAGGCTATCACAATTTTACAAACACGGTGAAACAAAATACATGCTTCAGTATTAACATCTATTTATCAGATATTGATGACAATAAAAAAACAAAAAGCTGAACTTTTAATTTATAAAAAACACCCCATGGAAAATATAAATTTCACTCAGAAATAATCATGTAACATAGTAGTCACAGGTCACAAGTAAAGCATGAAGCTAAACTTATAATATTACTTGACAATAATACAATTTCAATAACAATATTACTTGTGTATAAGATGATCTAAGAGTGTTTATATGCATTTGGAAGACACTTTGCAGACTTTCAACCTATTCATAAGTAAGTTGGGTCTAAATTTCTACATCTAACGTTGAGCCACGGAATACAGCTAGCTAACTTGAAAGTTTAACAAGCTGAACTTCACCACACATTTCATACTCATAGAGTAAAAGACATGTTTTCTTTATAACTTATAAAAACATTCCAGAGTAAGCATTACAAAAAAACCGGAAAGGGATCCATGTTCAAGCTACCAGGGGAAAGTCAAGCCTTTGGCTCTTATGTATGCGACTTTAACCGGTATTCATGTGGTCGATTATTAGACTTTTTGAAAGATGTTTCACGAATAAGGTTTGAACCTGGGACTCTGCTAAAACCTTTAGGATGCCTTACCACTAGACCACCTCAGAGATTGCAGCCATTATATCCAAACACTTGCATTATAAAAGCAGTTGAAATGCATATAACTAAAATTGAAATGTGTATTTTACAGAAAATGGACAAAAGGCTATCACAATTTTACAAACACGGTGAAACAAAATACATGCTTCAGTATTAACATCTATTTATCAGATATTGATGACAATAAAAAAACAAAAAGCTGAACTTTTAATTTATAAAAAACACCCCATGGAAAATATAAATTTCACTCAGAAATAATCATGTAACATAGTAGTCACAGGTCACAAGTAAAGCATGAAGCTAAACTTATAATATTACTTGATAATAATACAATATCTGTGAGCATGATATATGGAACATACCGTTGATAAAGATTCACGTTCTGCATTTGGAAAAATCTCCAACTCCAGTTGAGGAATCTACAAACATAGAAGCGGAAGTCAAATTTTAAGTTTTCAACTTACCTCTGAAGAAAGGATAACATTCTACCATCATTTTTCGATCAGTTTTACGAGGACTACAGTTCTTGTACCAAAAACCTTAGACATACACTGAACAAGTAAAAATACATCCATCTGGGAGTTTACATAATTAATTACTACTACTTATAGTTTGAGTAAACTAATTTCAGAAAGATGTTTCACGAATAAGGTTTGAACCTGGGACTCTGCTAAAACCTTTAGGATGCCTTACCACTAGACCACCTCAGAGATTGCAGCCATTATATCCAAACACTTGCATTATAAAAGCAGTTGAAATGCATATAACTAAAATTGAAATGTGTATTTTACAGAAAATGGACAAAAGGCTATCACAATTTTACAAACACGGTGAAACAAAATACATGCTTCAGTATTAACATCTATTTATCAGATATTGATGACAATAAAAAAACAAAAAGCTGAACTTTTAATTTATAAAAAACACCCCATGGAAAATATAAATTTCACTCAGAAATAATCATGTAACATAGTAGTCACAGGTCACAAGTAAAGCATGAAGCTAAACTTATAATATTACTTGATAATAATACAATATCTGTGAGCATGATATATGGAACATACCGTTGATAAAGATTCACGTTCTGCATTTGGAAAAATCTCCAACTCCAGTTGAGGAATCTACAAACATAGAAGCGGAAGTCAAATTTTAAGTTTTCAACTTACCTCTGAAGAAAGGATAACATTCTACCATCATTTTTAGATCAGTTTTACGAGGACTACAGTTCTTGTACCAAAAACCTTAGACATACACTGAACAAGTAAAAATACATCCATCTGGGAGTTTACATAATTAATTACTACTACTTATAGTTTGAGTAAACTAATTTCAGAAAGATGTTTTCATTCGCAAATAGCATCGCCAATATCATAGTATAGCGTGACATGCATAAATCAGTAAAAGAGAAAATGGCTTGAAACAAGCACAAACATGTGGAAGGAACAACCAACTAACCAAGGACTTAAATTTGTTTAACTGGCAATCAGTAATCCTATTTTGTTTCAGACACTACTACGATAATTAGATTACCTATAGCTCACCCACCAAAAAATCTAAGGCAATAGAATTTCATTTGGAGATGAAAAGGTACATACAGACATACAGTGCTTTAATATTGCATGTAAAAGGAGCTCACTGAAGTACCTTGATTGTCGCAGTCTCAGATTTTACTACTCTTAGATTAAGCATCTGCATTTCGGTACAGAAAAAACATCATCATCCTATTTTACTGAATATAATTATTCGTATGGAGAAGTTACTATATAACAAAATCTAAAAAAAGAAACTTACAGCCAATCCTTCTGCGCCACCTTCTGTAACAACTTGTCCGGTGATAATGACCCAAGGTCGCATAACTTCATCTCCTCTTTCATTATTTCTAATTCACCAACCCAAGAACTTTTATCCAAAATGAAATCTTTTGTCCCTAAATCATCAAGATATTGCTTCGAGTCCAAATTAGTCCATTGTAACTGGTATTTATCCAAGTCACTTGGCCTCACACCGAGCCATTTTATGCCCGGAGTGACCAAGTTTTTACAATCAAATGCAGCATTTTCCGACCCACAGGTATAAGTGCACAAGAACTTTTATCCAAAATGAAATCTTTTGTCCCTAAATCATCAAGATATTGCTTCGAGTCCAAATTAGTCCATTGTAACTGGTATTTATCCAAGTCACTTGGCCTCACACCGAGCCATTTTATGCCCGGAGTGACCAAGTTTTTACAATCAAATGCAGCATTTTCCGACCCACAGGTATAAGTGCACAAAATTTTTATCCCAGCCGGGTCACAGTCTACCAACCCAAAAACTGGTATGTTGATCTGCTTGGTGAGATTCCTCAAAAATTATCTTGTTGCCATGTCAGGAATCCCCAAACCGGTTATTAATAAACAATCAACTGTCTTATGAAACTTCCTCTCAACCAATTGGGAAAAATAGGCTTGTTTTTCAATGACTAGTATAAATCTGGCTTTGCAAGATGCAATCTTAAATTCTGACATATGAGGACAAATGCAATGGCCTAAAGGCTCACAGTCGTATAGATCATATAACTTTCCATTTTGCCGTATTTCTAGTGACCCAATGACCAAACCATTAGGTGATGCCACAACTCCTAAACAGCGCCGTGTAGCACCAATGAGGCAACAAACATCATCTATCAAATTATCGCATGTGGCTTGGTCATCAAAGACATCTTTAAGCTTGTAATAAAATCCTCTTTTGGACAAAAACTCATTATTTTGATTTAAGTCAAGTAAAGTTTTGAGAATACGCTCTACCCTACAGACGGTCGGATCCCTTAATCTCGCAAGCGTGAAGGGTAACTGCATTCGCAGACAACCTGAATCGTACACCACAGATTTCACCCTTGGATACTTCCGCAACTCAGTCCTCCTGGATTCATCATTGTATAAATCTATGAGTCTTTTAATTCGGACTCTCGCCTCTTCACGACTGAGATCCCTCACTTGAAAATAGATGGGACGATTGTCTCCCATTTATTCAGCAAAAGTGACAGTATTTTCTTCAGTTCGTATTTATAAAAATATAGAGAGATTGTGATTTATCTGAGCCCTAAATCGGTGTATATATATGTTTTATCTTTAACGAGCCATTTCGGTTTAATACTGAAAAGAGAATCGGGAACATGGGTGGAGCAGCTCAAACGGGTCAAAAGCAACTTTGACCCATTACCTAACCCGACCATTTTCACACTCCTACATAAGCGGATGCACAACAAAGAAAACAACTATATAACAAAATCTAAAAAAAGAAACTTACAGCCAATCCTTCTGCGCCACCTTCTGTAACAACTTGTCCGGTGATAATGACCCAAGGTCGCATAACTTCATCTCCTCTTTCATTATTTCTAATTCACCAACCCAAGAACTTTTATCCAAAATGAAATCTTTTGTCCCTAAATCATCAAGATATTGCTTCGAGTCCAAATTAGTCCATTGTAACTGGTATTTATCCAAGTCACTTGGCCTCACACCGAGCCATTTTATGCCCGGAGTGACCAAGTTTTTACAATCAAATGCAGCATTTTCCGACCCACAGGTATAAGTGCACAAAATTTTTATCCCAGCCGGGTCACAGTCTACCAACCCAAGAACTTTTATCCAAAATGAAATCTTTTGTCCCTAAATCATCAAGATATTGCTTCGAGTCCAAATTAGTCCATTGTAACTGGTATTTATCCAAGTCACTTGGCCTCACACCGAGCCATTTTATGCCCGGAGTGACCAAGTTTTTACAATCAAATGCAGCATTTTCCGACCCACAGGTATAAGTGCACAAGAACTTTTATCCAAAATGAAATCTTTTGTCCCTAAATCATCAAGATATTGCTTCGAGTCCAAATTAGTCCATTGTAACTGGTATTTATCCAAGTCACTTGGCCTCACACCGAGCCATTTTATGCCCGGAGTGACCAAGTTTTTACAATCAAATGCAGCATTTTCCGACCCACAGGTATAAGTGCACAAAATTTTTATCCCAGCCGGGTCACAGTCTACCAACCCAAGAACTTTTATCCAAAATGAAATCTTTTGTCCCTAAATCATCAAGATATTGCTTCGAGTCCAAATTAGTCCATTGTAACTGGTATTTATCCAAGTCACTTGGCCTCACACCGAGCCATTTTATGCCCGGAGTGACCAAGTTTTTACAATCAAATGCAGCATTTTCCGACCCACAGGTATAAGTGCACAAAATTTTTATCCCAGCCGGGTCACAGTCTACCAACCCAAGAACTTTTATCCAAAATGAAATCTTTTGTCCCTAAATCATCAAGATATTGCTTCGAGTCCAAATTAGTCCATTGTAACTGGTATTTATCCAAGTCACTTGGCCTCACACCGAGCCATTTTATGCCCGGAGTGACCAAGTTTTTACAATCAAATGCAGCATTTTCCGACCCACAGGTATAAGTGCACAAAATTTTTATCCCAGCCGGGTCACAGTCTACCAACCCAAGAACTTTTATCCAAAATGAAATCTTTTGTCCCTAAATCATCAAGATATTGCTTCGAGTCCAAATTAGTCCATTGTAACTGGTATTTATCCAAGTCACTTGGCCTCACACCGAGCCATTTTATGCCCGGAGTGACCAAGTTTTTACAATCAAATGCAGCATTTTCCGACCCACAGGTATAAGTGCACAAAATTTTTATCCCAGCCGGGTCACAGTCTACCAACCCAAGAACTTTTATCCAAAATGAAATCTTTTGTCCCTAAATCATCAAGATATTGCTTCGAGTCCAAATTAGTCCATTGTAACTGGTATTTATCCAAGTCACTTGGCCTCACACCGAGCCATTTTATGCCCGGAGTGACCAAGTTTTTACAATCAAATGCAGCATTTTCCGACCCACAGGTATAAGTGCACAAAATTTTTATCCCAGCCGGGTCACAGTCTACCAACCCAAAAACTGGTATGTTGATCTGCTTGGTGAGATTCCTCAAAAATTATCTTGTTGCCATGTCAGGAATCCCCAAACCGGTTATTAATAAACAATCAACTGTCTTATGAAACTTCCTCTCAACCAATTGGGAAAAATAGGCTTGTTTTTCAATGACTAGTATAAATCTGGCTTTGCAAGATGCAATCTTAAATTCTGACATATGAGGACAAATGCAATGGCCTAAAGGCTCACAGTCGTATAGATCATATAACTTTCCATTTTGCCGTATTTCTAGTGACCCAATGACCAAACCATTAGGTGATGCCACAACTCCTAAACAGCGCCGTGTAGCACCAATGAGGCAACAAACATCATCTATCAAATTATCGCATGTGGCTTGGTCATCAAAGACATCTTTAAGCTTGTAATAAAATCCTCTTTTGGACAAAAACTCATTATTTTGATTTAAGTCAAGTAAAGTTTTGAGAATACGCTCTACCCTACAGACGGTCGGATCCCTTAATCTCGCAAGCGTGAAGGGTAACTGCATTCGCAGACAACCTGAATCGTACACCACAGATTTCACCCTTGGATACTTCCGCAACTCAGTCCTCCTGGATTCTTCATTGTATAAAACTATGAGTCTTTTAATTCGGACTCTCGCCTCTTCACGACTGAGATCCCTCACTTGAAAATAGATGGGACGATTGTCTCCCATTTATTCAGCAAAAGTGACAGTATTTTCTTCAGTTCGTATTTATAAAAATATAGAGAGATTGTGATTTATCTGAGCCCTAAATCGGTGTATATAATGGTGGTGGTGGTATTAATGTAGGAGAGTTATGTCTTTTATCTGCTATGTATATATATGGTGGATTAGTGTAGGAGAGTTATGTTTGATATAAGAGTTTGAAATGAAAAAGTTTGGACCTTAAATGAAGTTTAATTATTAATTAGAACCATCTATAGTATCTATATAAATAAACTACCCCCTTAAAAATTTAACATTCTATCTTTAAAATCTCTAATTTACCCTTTTAATTTATACTACCATCAAACACTTTATCCCTGAAATTCCAAAAATACCCTTAAAAAAAAACCCTTAACCAGGCCGAAACCTATCCGAACCTGACATGAACCGACCCGTCTGAGAGCTTACCGGGTCGGGTCGGTCCAAAACCAGAAAAACCTGGATAATCCCACAAAACCCGAAATCTGCACTTTTTCTTGGCACCAAGCGCATTTATTTATTTATATATAGGGTAATTGGATGACAACTCCTGATCCCATGTACCATTTGTTACCCACTAATCCCCAGCCAGGCTAGTGTCCAGGTGAATCTGAACCACTTAATAATCTCCTTAATAATCTCCATTATCTTAGGCAAGACTCGAACCAGGACCTCTCCTAGAACAATGGCGACTGGTGGCCACTAGGCTATTACCCAGTGGTGTATTTTTATCTTTATTATCTTATAAAGCATTTTGAATTTTATTTATGGTATGTCTTAAAAAATTAAACATATTTTTTTTAAAAAGCCCCTTTCAACATGTTTATGGTTCCCAAAATGTCTCTCCACACACTACAACACTAAATTACCATATCTATACTTATATCAAATTGTCACTCCTAAACAAAAATCCGCAGCAACGTGTAGGATTAGCAATGGTGGTGGTGGTATTAATGTAGGAGAGTTATGTCTTTTATCTGCTATGTATATATATGGTGGATTAGTGTAGGAGAGTTATGTTTGATATAAGAGTTTGAAATGAAAAAGTTTGGACCTTAAATGAAGTTTAATTATTAATTAGAACCATCTATAGTATCTATATAAATAAACTACCCCCTTAAAAATTTAACATTCTATCTTTAAAATCTCTAATTTACCCTTTTAATTTATACTACCATCAAACACTTTATCCCTGAAATTCCAAAAATACCCTTAAAAAAAACCTTACACGTGTCCCTTCCCTTCCCTGAAGTTGCTCACATAGTATACCAAAATAACACACATACGTTACTGAATTTAAAAATCAATCAACATAAAAAATGCCCACTAGCTCTAAAACAACGACGGTGGTTTGCACTTTCAGCCGGACTAAGAAACACTTGAGTTGAATCATACATTCATGTAATAACACGGTACCGCTACTTAACCAGCGTTTTTTTCCTATGCCCCGCCGCATCGCGCGGGTACAAGGCTAGGTATATCAAAATGTTGATTTCATATACTTTTATAACTTTTTTAGATTTGATTTTAATTTGATAAATTTAAATATGGTCACTAATAATGGAAAGTAATTTCCTACATATTATAATTATAGAAAGTAATTATTTAATAAAACAATTATGATAAATATTCTAAACTTTGTATTATTTTTAAAACCACTTTTGATTTTTTTTTATTTGTCAAATTATGACTTTATATATTTTTATCATATAACGTAATAAATATAAGTTATAGCTATGTGTTTAATTTTACATCGTTAATATCTTATGGTGTTTAAAAAATAATAAAAATATATAAAAATAACAACATCACTGTTTTTCAACATCTTTTGTTTATATTGTTAATTAATAATAAAAAATTTGAACAACGAGTTAATAGTTGTGGTTAGTAGTTACCATTCGAGACACTATAAGTCACATCCAATTGGACAGTATGTGGAGCTCGAAACACCCATTTTTGGGATGAAACTCGGGACTCTCGAAAACCTTCCCTAATAATCTACCCCTACAAATGTAGGAAGTATGATTCGAACTCTGCTGGATTCTAAGACCTTAATCATGGGCCACCAACCCATGCTGTTAAATTAATATAATGATACAAATATAATATGAAGATCAGGTATATGGAGAATTGATCACTTGAATCTCTGTTTCCATTTTTATATCTACATCATGCATTTCTTTTTTACTAGCACGTACCCGTGCAATGCGGCGGTGGTCGTAGCGGCGACAATGTGGTGGTGGGGACGACTGTTGATGGTAGATGAGGCGTCGAGTGATGTATAGTGTCTCAAGTATCCTTAGGATTAGATATGCCCAAAAATAACCGAATTTGGAAGCGAAAAATTTGGTTCTTGAGGAACCGATTCGATCAGTAAAATTGGTTCCAGAATCCGTTCCGAGGAACCAGTTCTAGAAATTGGTCCAAAAAACCAGTTTGGAACCGATTTAGGAACTAGGCGTTTTTGGTCCTTTAGGACCATTTCTAGCCTTTTTCCCGGTTTAATCATTATTTTGCCATCCTACAACTTATATATATATAGGTTGAGTTTCATTAGTTTTTACAACAAAATACTCGAAAATCTCTTAGAAAATCACTAAATATTAGTAAACATACACTACAAAATGTTAGAATATATAGCTAAATATCATTATTCACGAGTACGCAACGGAAGCAAATACAACAACAACAACAACAAGGTACTCAATCCCGACATAAGTCGGGCTATGAGGGAGGTATGATGTAGACAGACCTTACCCCTACACAAAGGTAGGGAGGCTGCTTCCAGATCCACCGAGGTGGAAGGGACCTCCGGCCCGGGTGAAAAAAATAGGGTTAGATCCACCGGAGTGGAAGCCTTAACCGGATGGTGATAATCTCGATCTCGAACTCTCAATCTCTAGCTCGATCCCAATCTCCGGTGCACAAGTTCCGATCTCAGATCTGGAAAATGTGACCGTTAGAGAGGGAGAGGTAGAGAGAGAGGGCAGAGAGAGAAACACACCAAAAAAATAATTAACCTTGAAATAGGATTAAGGATTACCTCTAAACACGCAACGGAAGCAAATAAAACCATGTAATCAAATAATTAACCTTGAAATAGGATTAAGGATTACCTCTAAATGTAGATAATAAAGTAAAGAAGCTTTAAAAGGATTTGAAGTAAATCCCTCTACGATCGCACACTAGACACCTCTTATACCGTATGCTAGTACCCGAATCACGATCTAAACAACCCTTTGTTTATTCCCCTTTATTCGAAAACCTTGTAATCAAAAACCAATTGTTGTTGTAGTTGTCGACAAACAAAACAACAACACAATTAATGCTAAAGCATTAATTATATGGACACTTCATGGTAATTGGAAGATTACAAAACCGAAAACTCCTTAGTATTATTGCTTTCGGCCGAACTAAATAAAGGGAGAGGAGAGGAGGTTTTTTATTGTGTGAATTGAATGAAAAACCCTTGAATTAAGCCCTCTATATATAGTGTATAATTAGGGTTTAATTATCTTGGAAAACAAGTTAAATCAAGGCTCAAAAAGCCTTGACAAAACCGCCCCCTACTAGTCCAATTAGAGTCCAACCCTAATTATCTTATTTCACAATTAAACCTCCTTATAATTAATTTAAATACAATTAACCCTTTAACTTATTTAAATTAATCATTTCGTGATCAAACTAATTAATATATTACTTTAATATATTAATTAATAATATAGAGTTACCGTGTCATTTCGTGTGACCCTGTAGGCTTAAATCATTTCCGGACATACGTTCATTTTACTTGATCATATACTAACAGCTCCCACTTGAGCTCATAATAAATGAAGGTAATAACATTGGTTAGCGTCTAGCAACACGCCAATACTCCCAGAAATATTTAAGTATAGTTTCTTAAAGTATATTTAAATGGTTGAGGCATTTATGATCCCTTTGTTTAGATACCGTGTTAAACATGAATATGGATCATTGTCATTTCATGATTTAATGATTTTGTTTCTCATTTCATCACTACTTAAGATTACCAAATATAATCGAGACACGTCTGGATTCATTTGGACATGGCCATGTAAACATCTTAAATAGTCTCAATGAGGGTCCCAATGGTATCATTCCACAACTATTAGTTGGAGGAACAAATCCTGTATTGACTACATGTGTCAGTCATCATACTTCACTACACTTTCTGAAAATAGCCCTTTATATACTCCCTTATTCAGGAGAGTTAGAACTATATCAAGTAAGTGCAATCCATACATGCTGATCTGCTTGTATTTCAAGTCAAAGGATTAATAAAGTAACCATTTTCGAATTTCACTTAATGACGCCGATCCATAAAGTGATAAATTCGTTAGTGGGGTAGTTCGATATGCATCATATAGATATCATGTGAGTTTGGTGGGACCAGCCATTATATATTCAAAGAATGTAACCAATCACTCAGATTTGTCTTTGTTTAATTATATTCCCATATAATTAATCGACAATGGACAATTTAGAATATTTAATAAAATATTCAAGGATTAAACATGCAAATATAGGATACAATTAATATTAAATGAAATCAAACATATCAAGTACTTTATTTCATTATGGAAAATATAAATTGTTTAACATCCCTTATCCAAATACCGAACAACAGATTTACATAAAATAACTAGCTAATTTAAGTCATATGCCCTCGACATGCCTTTCAAGCTTGGGCCTAGCCAAAGCTTTTTGTGAAAGGATCAGCTAAGTTAAAATCTGTGTGAACTTTGAGTAATTTGATCTCCCCTAGTTCGATCTGCTCACGAACATAGTGATATCTTCTAGCATAATGTCTGGCACCTTTCTGAGCTCCGGGCTCGTTGGCAATGATTAATGCACCAGTGTTATCACAGTACATATCATTGGGTAAGTCACTCGAGGGGATCACGTCAAGCCCGCTTATGAACTTCCTTATCCAGACTGCTTCCATTGCGGCTTCTGGGGCGGCAATGTACTCAGACTCTGTTGCAGACATGGCAAATGTGGTTTGCTTTTAGCTCATAGCATTCCACCGTGTTTTCATTTAAATAATGAAGACATATCCCGACTGATATTTTGAATCATATTTATCAGTCTGAAATCCAACATCACAAATTTTATTACCTTTTGAATTTTTGATCGGGATTTCAACCATACACTAAGAATAATTCTTTAGTAGCACACATGTACTTAAGAATGTTCTTTACAGCAATTCAATGATCCTATCCAGGATTTTGCTGATAGTGGCTAACTATATTTTGCGCGAACGCAATATTAGGTCTAGTGCATCTTACCGCATACATGATAGATCCCACAGCCGAAGCATAAGGAATTTTTCGCATACGCTCCACCTCATTAGGTGTAGAAGCACCGTTCATGCTAGATAAGTTAAGTCCTTACATGAGTGACCTTATCAATATAAGCACTTTGACTTAGTCCAATTAACCGCTTTGATCTATCTCGGTAGATCTTGATTCCAAAAATAAATGTCGCTTCTCCTAAATCTTTCATGGCAAAACACTTTCCAAGATGGGATTTAACATCTTGCAACATTGGAATTTGTTTTCCTATGATCAATATGTCATCAACATATAAGACAAGGAAATTAACATTACTCCCACTAGCTTTGCGATATACACATGGCTCATCGGGATTTTGAACGAAACCAAACTTTTTGATTTCTTCATCAAATCGCTTGTTCCAACTTCTTGATGCTTGCTTTAGTCCATAAATGGACCTTTGAAGCTTGCATACTTTCTTGGAATGTTTTGGATCAATAAAACCTTCAGGTTGATCCATATAGACTTCTTCATCCAAGTAACCATTTAAGAAGGCAGTCTTAACATCCATTTGCCATATCTCAAAGTCATAGTACGCAGCTATGGCTAAGAGAATCCTAATAGCTCTAATGTCCGCAACTGGAGAAAAGGTCTCATCATAGTCAACACCGAAACATTGAGTATAACCTTTCGCCACGAGACGAGCTTTATAGGTGTGTACATTTCCATCCATGTCCGTCTTCTTCTTGAAGATCCACTTACACCTAACAGTTTGAGTGTGAGTCCCTTAAATAACGAGATGGTTAACCAATAGAAAGTGTAAAATACAACAAGTCTAATAATCACTAGATATGGACTAGTATTACTTGTAAATAAAGATGCAAGATATATAAACAAAGTAATACAAGACTTAAAGCAATAAACAAATAAAGTGGACCATTATGTATGTTTCATGGGTATTTTATTTATTGATGTGTAAATAAAATACAAGGTTGTTGCGGAATCAAGATAACACAATTAAGTGAGTATCCTAACAACCTATGATTACAATATGATCTATGTTTGTCAAATAACTCTTTAGGATCGAGATACTTAAAGTTGTGAAGTATCCCTGTTTAAGATCGAGAGTATTTAAACAAATTCACTTAAAAGTAATGCTTAAAAGTATTTTTGTTCAAGGAATGACTTAGTATTTATAGGCAACAAATTCACCAGTGAATTTGTGCCGTACAAATATGGTTGGCATACATTTAATGATCCGACAAGAACATTAAATGTATTAGATAAGAATAAGGATAAAGTCACATCAAGTGCACGTGTATCCTTTTATCCAACCACCTTAACACACGTATACTTTTGTTAAAGAACAAGTGGATTGTTCTTTGGAAAGTGTGTTAAAGGCAAAAGTCAATCCTCGATATTAGTGTTCAGACTTGCAGGATCTAGAACACTAACAATCCTCCAGTGTGCAGATCTGGTAAGACTTCCAGTGGACTCCGCCATTTGTTAAGTCTTCTTCCTTCAGACTTCAGTCTTTGACTTCAGTCAGAATGTCTTCAGTAGAATAGATCTGGACTGGGGTGAAGTCTTCAGTGAGCTAATCTGGAGAATGCTCCAGATTACCTGTACAAGTAAATGCTCACTAGTCTTCAATTATTTCTGGACAAATCTTCAGAGGGACTCCAGATTCCAAGTCTGGAGTAGGTCCAGTAGAATATGTTTTCTGGTCAGATCTTCAGTGAGCTAATCTGGAGAATGCTCCAGATTACCTGTACAAGTAAATGCTCACTAGTCTTCAATTATTTCTGGACAAATCTTCAGAGGGACTCCAGATTCCAAGTCTGGAGTAGGTCCAGTAGAATATGTTTTCTGGTCAGATCTTCAGTGAGCTAATCTGGAGAATGCTCCAGATTACCTGTACAAGTAAATGCTCACTAGTCTTCAATTATTTCTGGACAAATCTTCAGAGGGACTCCAGATTCCAAGTCTGGAGTAGGTCCAGTAGAATATGTTTTCTGGTCAGATCTTCAGTGAGCTCCAGTAGTCGGGTCTGGAGCGAGACCAGCAAAACAAGTTTCTTAACAAACCTAAATAAGGTTCCAGTAGTCCAGTCTGGAGCCAGTCCAGTAAGTCTGGACTAAATCTGGACCTAACAAATTCCCCCTATTTGTTTAGAAATAATGCAAGTATTTTTCAGACTTATAGATATACAAATTTGTATGTCTGGAAAACACTTGGTCGATTTAAGTCTAATCTAAGTTACTGGAAAACACTTGGTCGATTTAAGTCTAATCTAAGTTACTGGAAAACACTTTATAGATCATGAGTGTTTTCAGTTTCATCTTTTAAGTTCTAACTTAGACTAAATCTGGTCATTCTACTTGTAAATATAAAAACTTGCAACTATTATTACTTTCATCAAAAAGGAAAATAATTACAACTTTTATAAACAAATAAAGTGGACCATTATGTATGTTTCATGGGTATTTTATTTATTGATGTGTAAATAAAATACAAGGTTGTTGCGGAATCAAGATAACACAATTAAGTGAGTATCCTAACAACCTATGATTACAATATGATCTATGTTTGTCAAATAACTCTTTGGGATCGAGATACTTAAAGTTGTGAAGTATCCCTGTTTAAGATCGAGAGTATTTAAACAAATTCACTTAAAAGTAATGCTTAAAAGTATTTTTGTTCAAGGAATGACTTAGTATTTATAGGCAACAAATTCACCAGTGAATTTGTGCCGTACAAATATGGTTGGCATACATTTAATGATCCGACAAGAACATTAAATGTATTAGATAAGAATAAGGATAAAGTCACATCAAGTGCACGTGTATCCTTTTATCCAACCACCTTAACACACGTATACTTTTGTTAAAGAACAAGTGGATTGTTCTTTGGAAAGTGTGTTAAAGGCAAAAGTCAATCCTCGATATTAGTGTTCAGACTTGCAGGATCTAGAACACTAACAATCCTCCAGTGTGCAGATCTGGTAAGACTTCCAGTGGACTCCGCCATTTGTTAAGTCTTCTTCCTTCAGACTTCAGTCTTTGACTTCAGTCAGAATGTCTTCAGTAGAATAGATCTGGACTGGGGTGAAGTCTTCAGTGAGCTAATCTGGAGAATGCTCCAGATTACCTGTACAAGTAAATGCTCACTAGTCTTCAATTATTTCTGGACAAATCTTCAGAGGGACTCCAGATTCCAAGTCTGGAGTAGGTCCAGTAGAATATGTTTTCTGGTCAGATCTTCAGTGAGCTAATCTGGAGAATGCTCCAGATTACCTGTACAAGTAAATGCTCACTAGTCTTCAATTATTTCTGGACAAATCTTCAGAGGGACTCCAGATTCCAAGTCTGGAGTAGGTCCAGTAGAATATGTTTTCTGGTCAGATCTTCAGTGAGCTAATCTGGAGAATGCTCCAGATTACCTGTACAAGTAAATGCTCACTAGTCTTCAATTATTTCTGGACAAATCTTCAGAGGGACTCCAGATTCCAAGTCTGGAGTAGGTCCAGTAGAATATGTTTTCTGGTCAGATCTTCAGTGAGCTAATCTGGAGAATGCTCCAGATTACCTGTACAAGTAAATGCTCACTAGTCTTCAATTATTTCTGGACAAATCTTCAGAGGGACTCCAGATTCCAAGTCTGGAGTAGGTCCAGTAGAATATGTTTTCTGGTCAGATCTTCAGTGAGCTAATCTGGAGAATGCTCCAGATTACCTGTACAAGTAAATGCTCACTAGTCTTCAATTATTTCTGGACAAATCTTCAGAGGGACTCCAGATTCCAAGTCTGGAGTAGGTCCAGTAGAATATGTTTTCTGGTCAGATCTTCAGTGAGCTAATCTGGAGAATGCTCCAGATTACCTGTACAAGTAAATGCTCACTAGTCTTCAATTATTTCTGGACAAATCTTCAGAGGGACTCCAGATTCCAAGTCTGGAGTAGGTCCAGTAGAATATGTTTTCTGGTCAGATCTTCAGTGAGCTAATCTGGAGAATGCTCCAGATTACCTGTACAAGTAAATGCTCACTAGTCTTCAATTATTTCTGGACAAATCTTCAGAGGGACTCCAGATTCCAAGTCTGGAGTAGGTCCAGTAGAATATGTTTTCTGGTCAGATCTTCAGTGAGCTAATCTGGAGAATGCTCCAGATTACCTGTACAAGTAAATGCTCACTAGTCTTCAATTATTTCTGGACAAATCTTCAGAGGGACTCCAGATTCCAAGTCTGGAGTAGGTCCAGTAGAATATGTTTTCTGGTCAGATCTTCAGTGAGCTAATCTGGAGAATGCTCCAGATTACCTGTACAAGTAAATGCTCACTAGTCTTCAATTATTTCTGGACAAATCTTCAGAGGGACTCCAGATTCCAAGTCTGGAGTAGGTCCAGTAGAATATGTTTTCTGGTCAGATCTTCAGTGAGCTAATCTGGAGAATGCTCCAGATTACCTGTACAAGTAAATGCTCACTAGTCTTCAATTATTTCTGGACAAATCTTCAGAGGGACTCCAGATTCCAAGTCTGGAGTAGGTCCAGTAGAATATGTTTTCTGGTCAGATCTTCAGTGAGCTAATCTGGAGAATGCTCCAGATTACCTGTACAAGTAAATGCTCACTAGTCTTCAATTATTTCTGGACAAATCTTCAGAGGGACTCCAGATTCCAAGTCTGGAGTAGGTCCAGTAGAATATGTTTTCTGGTCAGATCTTCAGTGAGCTCCAGTAGTCGGGTCTGGAGTCCAGAGTACCCATTGTAGCCATATCCCTATGATGGGCCAGCAGTTCATTTCTTTGATTGTCTTTGAAGATTTCTATCATGATACACTGTTGTTGCAACTTCCTGGAAGTCTCATTATCAACATCTTCAACATCTTGTTCTTCTTCTTCACCAGCCACTACCTTTTCTTTTCCTTTTACAGCCTTTAGTGTGGTAGGTATGTCTGGGAAGCTTTCGAACTGGGGCTCACTGGCTTCAGTACCAGTAGCTTCTTGTGTTCTTTCAACCATACGTGCACTGGCATCAGTACCAGTCACTTGTCTCTGTTGCACGACGCTTTCAGTAGCGACTGCTCTGGCAACTTCTCTCTTTCTCCTTATTAATCCTTCTTGTTCACCAGTAGATGGAACTGAACGTTTTTCCCCCTTGGAATGATCTCTAGTCCTTGACTTCAGATCATTCCACAACTCTTCCATCATCAGCCTATCAAGCGAACCAAAGGTTCTTCCTTGTTCTGGTAATGAAGCAGCCATACCAGTTTTGAGTGCCTGGACTTCCCTTTTAATACTTTCAATTGATTCTGGCAAGTCCTTGGGCAGCTCAACTTCAACCATCTTTACAACTTCTGGCAACATAACCTCCTGAAATGATCTTAGGATTGATCCAGATATTTCATCAGATATCTCTTTCAGCATATCACCCTTGAATTTTCTGACAACTTCATCACTGAGGGTGTTGACCAGATCAGTCTGGTCAAATGTAGGCCTGCTTTCCAGAGCACCAGCATTTCTTCTGATCTTTTTCTGGAGGCTTACCAGCTCCTCCTTTCTCTGTCTGATCAACTCTGGAATGGTTACACCATAGATCAACGAGTCATATACCTGCTCTTCTTCAGCATAAAATGAGCGTATATGAACATCGTCCAGTGCATCAAGACATTGTTGAACTCTGGGATCCTCCTTCATCCTTTTAAAAACTTCAATGTTTACGCCTAACCTGCCAGCGTTGTAGGAGTCCAGAGTACCCATTGTAGCCATATCCCTATGATGGGCCAGCAGTTCATTTCTTTGATTGTCTTTGAAGATTTCTATCATGATACACTGTTGTTGCAACTTCCTGGAAGTCTCATTATCAACATCTTCAACATCTTGTTCTTCTTCTTCACCAGCCACTACCTTTTCTTTTCCTTTTACAGCCTTTAGTGTGGTAGGTATGTCTGGGAAGCTTTCGAACTGGGGCTCACTGGCTTCAGTACCAGTAGCTTCTTGTGTTCTTTCAACCATACGTGCACTGGCATCAGTACCAGTCACTTGTCTCTGTTGCACGACGCTTTCAGTAGCGACTGCTCTGGCAACTTCTCTCTTTCTCCTTATTAATCCTTCTTGTTCACCAGTAGATGGAACTGAACGTTTTTCCCCCTTGGAATGATCTCTAGTCCTTGACTTCAGATCATTCCACAACTCTTCCATCATCAGCCTATCAAGCGAACCAAAGGTTCTTCCTTGTTCTGGTAATGAAGCAGCCATACCAGTTTTGAGTGCCTGGACTTCCCTTTTAATACTTTCAATTGATTCTGGCAAGTCCTTGGGCAGCTCAACTTCAACCATCTTTACAACTTCTGGCAACATAACCTCCTGAAATGATCTTAGGATTGATCCAGATATTTCATCAGATATCTCTTTCAGCATATCACCCTTGAATTTTCTGACAACTTCATCACTGAGGGTGTTGACCAGATCAGTCTGGTCAAATGTAGGCCTGCTTTCCAGAGCACCAACTCTTGTAACAATCTTCTCAACCTCATCTTTAAGACCTGCCAGTGGTTGCACAACCTTATTCTCCACTGCAGTCTCAACAGAGTTCACAATCTTTCCTTCCAACCCTTGTACTGCCACCCTTATATTTTGAGAATTCACATTCGTGGCCAGTACCAGTTCATCCAACTTATCAAACACCATCTTTTCATTCCCAGCAAAAAGGTTCATTTCTGACGCTATATTATTTGACAACATTGATTTGAAGTCAGAAATGACCTGGGAAGATGACTGGAGTGATCTCTCCAGGTCCGCCACCCTACTCAGAAGGCCTTGGACCTCGGTGGAAGAAGAAGTGGAGAGACCACTGGGTTGTTCCAGGTGAGAAGTCACTCTGGTCATCAATGGTACTTGTGCCCAGTCCTCTTCAGTTTCAATATTGGAGACTGGCACACTTGGTTCGGTTGGGTGTACTGGTGATTGAGTTTGTGTTGGTGTGAAGTATGAAGTTGATTGAGGGATTGATGGTGGTGGTGGTGGTGGTGGTGGTGGTGGTGGTGGTGGTGGTGGCGGTGGTGGTCATTGGTGGTGGTGAGGGTGGTGGTGGTGGTGGTGGTGAGTCAGCCTCGTCCCAAAAAGAAGCACCAACCACATCTATCTGTTCACCAGCTTCCACATTTAAATCCAGTTCAGCCTCTTGCATACCAGAAGCTTGTTCTTCAGTCTGAACAACTTCAATATCCTCTTCTCGTACAACAGCCTGGACTTCAGTGTCCACTCTCTGTTCAGATTGTACAGAAGGATCAATATTTTCCTCTTCAAAGATGGGAGACCCATCAATATTCATAATATCACCAGGATGGGTTAATGGGTTTACCTGAACTCCACCTCTCATTAGACGCCTATGTGATCTTGGTCGTCTGGAGAGCTCAACTGTTTCTGGTCCACCAACTGGAGCCACTTGTTGAATAGGCTGTACCATTTCAACAACCTGAACTTCTTCACTACCAGTAGGTACATCAACAACTTGTACCCTTACTGGTGCCACATTTTCTTCAATTCGTTGAAGTGTCAGCATTGCTGGAGGAATATCTACCTCTCCATCTCTGGACCTTAAATTTGCCAGGTCTCTCATATACTCACTCATTGAAAAATGAGTAGTTTCAAAGTCATACCCCTCTCCAAGTGCATTTTTGAATATAAGAGAAAGAAAGCGAATATATGGCACGAATGGCTTTCTCCCCTTCGCCTTTATACGATCAACCAGATCATCAAAGAATATCTGGGCAAAATCAACCCTTAGCCCAAACCATAAGCAATAGGCAATCTGGAGGTGTGTTTGATTGATTTGATCCAATCCTCCAGAACTGCCTCCAAGACACTCGACGATGTGTGTGAAGAAGTATCTCCACGAATCCGTCAGTCTACTCATATAAATGGTCCCTTTCCTCAACAACTGACCATTTTCATCAACTATCTCTGTATGCCCCATTAATCTGCATACCTCCCTGAAATTAATACCAGTAGGGAGTGGCATTGCCAGCTCATTCTCATCCAGATAATTTAACTGAAGAGCCATTCTAAGAGAATGTACTGAAAGAGTCAAGGGTCTGGTCCCTTGCTCAAGAGAGTAAACAATGGAAGCATTTTCTTCATCGTATTCGGCTGTATACCAGAATTCACAAAGATAATTGTGATACATCTTTTCTGGATTTAAAGTTAGGGCACCATACAGTGGACATGAGAGAAAAAAGGTGTTTAATCTCCCAATTATAGATTGTGGATCATGGACACTGGATAGCGTGAGTTTTGCCATCCAGTTATTCATATTCATCCTTAAAGCCCTAGCTTCAAGGTTGATATGACGTGCTCTAACTACATCAGCTGACGGAGCATATTCGGCGGATAGTAGATTTCTTGGTGAATTTGATTGTCTAGGAGCCATTTGATATATAGAAGAAGATGAAAATGAAATTGAATGAATATTTAAGGTTTATGAAGAATTTAATGAATTTGAAGTTAATATGCGAGTATTATGATTGGAAAATGAATGAAGAATTGAATGAAGGAATTTGAAGATTTGGGAGTAAATGTTCGAAGTAAATGAAATTGAAAGTGAAAGTGGGTATATATAGGAGAGATAATGTGGATTTCAAACGTTCAATTTGAATTTATCAAATAACATTTTTGATCGTGTTTTGAGATCCGCATTTAATTGTATCACATCACCCATAAATGGTTGATGGTTCACCGCCCACAAAAACAAGCAATTTTGTACTTTTTGTGTTCCCAAAGTAAAAAGACCATCATTGTTTTGAACAACTTACATGCCACGTAGGATTTATAAGATAAATATCTTTGAAAAGGTTTGCTTACGTGGCACATACAAAGATCAAGTATTTTGAAAATATTATGACATATTTCAGTGCATCTGGAGGTTGACAGGACCGTCCAGTATCACTGGTGGATTAGTCCAGTGAAACATGTACTGATGGTACACTGGAGGGACACTCCAGTAAAGTACCAGTGAACAACCAATTTTGAAAGACTGGAAACCTTAAACTTGCACGTCAACTAATACAGACAAATGAGAGGGACACATTTACAAGAAGACATAAGTCAACTCAAACACGCACTTCAACCTGTCCATACCAGTGAGAGGGACATATTTACAAAGCACCAGTAATATTTTCTGAAGAATTTGTCCAGTGAGAAAATTAATTCCCCTTGAACTTAAACATTTTTAAGAGAAAATATTTTTTCAAGTCTTCCCTGGAATGTTGATCCAGAAATAAATTTTTGAATCTTTAAATCAAAGATCCTTAGTAGTACACAATGGCGTTCAATACCAAGGTTCCAGATTTAAGGGTTTAACATTCCCAACTCACCAACAAGATATTCAAAAGTTTTTACATCCAGTGGTTTAGTAAAAATGTCAGCGAGTTGTTTGTCAGTGGGAATAAAATGGAGTTCAATGTTGTTTTTCATAATATGATCGCGAATGAAATGGTACCTTAGATCAATGTGTTTGGTTCTGGAGTGCATGACTGGATTGTTGGAGATAGCGATGGCACTGGTATTATCACAAAAGATTGGAGTTTTTGAATATTTAATACCATAATCAAGCAACTGGTTCTTCATCCAGAGTATCTGAGCACAACAACTGGCTGCAGACACATATTCAGCTTCAGCAGTGGATAATGAAACTGAAGTTTGCTTCTTACTGGTCCAGCTGACCAGTTTGCCACCTAGGAAATGACATCCACCAGTTGTGGATTTCCTATCTATCTTGCAACCTGCATGATCTGAATCTGAATAACCCATTAGATCCATTCCAGAGCCTTTGGGGTACCAAAGACCTAGACTGGGAGCACCTTTAAGGTACTTCAGTATGCGCTTTACAGCGAGCATATGAGATTCCTTTGGATTAGACTGATATCTGGCACATAAACATGTTGAAAACATAATATCTGGTCTACTGGCCGTTAAATACATCAGTGAACCAACCATGCCTCTAAAGACAGTGGTGTTCACTGGTTTGCCATCTGGATCCGAGTCCAGTGTCAGTGGTGCAGAAATTGGAGTTGGTTTAGATGGTGAAGAATTCATATCGAATTTCTTTAAAAGATCTCTAACATATTTTTCCTGATTAATAAAAATTCCATCTTTGTTTTGCTTAATCTGGAGTCCAAGAAAATATGTTAATTCACCCATCAAACTCATTTCATATTCAGTGGACATGATTTTAGAAAATTTCTTGCACATGTTTTCATCAGTAGACCCAAAAATTATATCATCAACATAAATTTGTACCATTAACAGATTACCTTTCTCATGAAGAATGAACAAGGTATTGTCAATTGCACCTCGTTTAAAACCATTTTTCAACAAATGTTTAGTCAGAGTATCATACCAGGCACGTGGGGCTTGTCTGAGGCCATATAGCGCTTTGTCCAGACGATATACCCAATGTGGATGCTTGTCATCAACGAAACCTGGAGGTTGTCTGACGTAAACTTCTTCTTCAAGCTTCCCATTCAAGAAAGCACTCTTTACGTCCATCTGGTAGACCTTGAACTGGTGATTAGCAGCGAATGCTAAGAAAATTCTGATCGCTTCAAGTCTAGCCACTGGAGCAAAAGATTCATCAAAGTCGACATCTGACTGGCAGTAGCCTTGTGCTACCAGTCTGGCCTTGTTTCTTATTACGTGGCCATCTTCATCTACTTTGTTTCTGAAGACCCATCTTGTTCCAATTGGTTCTTTCTTTCCAACTGGGAAAGGAACCAGATACCATACTTTGTTCCTTTCAAACTGGTGAAGCTCTTCTTGCATAGCAGTCACCCAGTTTGGATCTTCCAGAGCCTCGTCAATCTTCTTAGGTTCTATCAAAGATAGAAAACTGACGTATAAGCATTGATTACTGGAGGCTCTTCTGGTCTGAACACCACGACTGGAGTCACCTAAGATCTGATCAATAGGGTGAGCTTTTGTCCATCTGGAGTACTGACCAGGATTGTTACTGACAACAATATCAGTGCAAGAATTCAGTTGAGTCTCCTCTGGAGTTGATTCTGGAGGAGGGTCTTGCCAAATTACTTTAGTATCTTCATCTGAGTCATTTAAATCACGATTTGCATCATGAAATTCTTCATTTGAAGGCATTTCCTGGAGTACTGGTTCAGTATGAAATTCTTCACCAGACATTTCTGGAGTACTGACCAGGATTGTTACTGACAACAATATCAGTGCAAGAATTCAGTTGAGTCTCCTCTGGAGTTGATTCTGGAGGAGGGTCTTGCCAAATTACTTCAGTATCTTCATCTGAGTCATTTAAATCACGATTTGCATCATGAAATTCTTCATTTGAAGGCATTTCCTGGAGTACTGGTTCAGTATGAAATTCTTCATCAGAAGACATTTCCTGGAGTACTGGTTCAGTATGAAATTCTTCATTTGAAGGCATTTCCTGGAGTACTGGTTCAGTATGAAATTCTTCATGAAGCATATCTGGAGTACTGACCAGGATTGTTACTGACAACAATATCAGTGCAAGAATTCAGTTGAGTCTCCTCTGGAGTTGATTCTGGAGGAGGGTCTTGCCAAATTACTTCAGTATCTTCATCTGAGTCATTTAAATATGCACGTTTTTGAGCAGGAAATTGTTTAACTGAAGCATCATATGGCTTTTTAGTTTCTAGCCATGACTTTATTACCAGTTTTTCTTTCTCTAAAATGATCTCAAGATCTTGTTTTTCTTTGAAAAAGGTTTTGTATTTTGTCTAGGGCCAGATGAAGTACCCTCAAGAAAGTTTAATCTTGCATTAAAACTTTGTGATTGACGAGTCAGAATTTGAATCTGGCTCTCTATCCTGGACAAAATATTTTCTTCAGATGATACCTTAGCCTTTCCAGTCAAAGGCTTTGGTAAGGGTTTGGTCTGAGGTAAAGGTCTATTCTGCTTCACCTTTTTAACTGGAGCAGTCATCTGAACAGCTCCAGTCTTAACCTCTGGGGATTGAACTGGGTCTAAATTGGTCTTGGGTGTTTCAGGCATATCATAAACAGTTGTGGCCTTAACACCTCTGGTAATCGATCGATTACTGGTATTAATGATGCAACATTAGTATTTCCATCTAAATATGCACGTTTTTGAGCAGGAAATTGTTTAACTGAAGCATCATATGGCCTTTTAGTTTCTAGCCATGACTTTATTACCAGTTTTTCTTTCTCTAAAATGATCTCAAGATCTTGCTTTTCTTTGAAAAAGGTTTTGTATTTTGTCTAGGGCCAGATGAAGTACCCTCAAGAAAGTTTAATCTTGCATTAAAACTTTGTGATTGACGAGTCAGAATTTGAATCTGGCTCTCTATCCTGGACAAAATATTTTCTTCAGATGATACCTTAGCCTTTCCAGTCAAAGGCTTTGGTAAGGGTTTGGTCTGAGGTAAAGGTCTATTCTGCTTCACCTTTTTAACTGGAGCAGTCATCTGAACAGCTCCAGTCTTAACCTCTGGGGATTGAACTGGGTCTAAATTGGTCTTGGGTGTTTCAGGCATATCATAAACAGTTGTGGCCTTAACACCTCTGGTAATCGATCGATTACTGGTATTAATGATGCAACATTAGTATTTCCATCTAAATATGCACGTTTTTGAGCAGGAAATTGTTTAACTGAAGCATCATATGGTTTTTTAGTTTCTAGCCATGACTTTATTACCAGTTTTTCTTTCTCTAGAATGATCTCAAGATCTTGCTTTTCTTTGAAAAAGGTTTTGTATTTTGTCTAGGGCCAGATGAAGTACCCTCAAGAAAGTTTAATCTTGCATTAAAACTTTGTGATTGACGAGTCAGAATTTGAATCTGGCTCTCTATCCTGGACAAAATATTTTCTTCAGATGATACCTTAGCCTTTCCAGTCAAAGGCTTTGGTAAGGGTTTGGTCTGAGGTAAAGGTCTATTCTGCTTCACCTTTTTAACTGGAGCAGTCATCTGAACAGCTCCAGTCTTAACCTCTGGGGATTGAACTGGGTCTAAATTGGTCTTGGGTGTTTCAGGCATATCATAAACAGTTGTGGGCCTTAACACCTCTGGTAATCGATCGATTACTGGTATTAATGATGCAACATTAGTATTTCCATCTAAATATGCACGTTTTTGAGCAGGAAATTGTTTAACTGAAGCATCATATGGCTTTTTAGTTTCTAGCCATGACTTTATTACCAGTTTTTCTTTCTCTAAAATGATCTCAAGATCTTGCTTTTCTTGAATCAATTGTTCAGTTACCAGAACCTGGGCTTGAAATGCCAGTTCAATGTCTTGAAGCTCTTTTAATTTTGATTTTAATGCATTTATTTCAGAAGAATCTGTTTCTAGACCATTTACACAATCAGATCTAACAGTTTCTACAAAAATTAAATCAGAATTTAAAGCTTCAGCAATGTCCATTTTTAGTTCTTGGTCAGTTGCATTATCATAATCACTAACCTTTTTAATAACAATGTCCACCCATCGTCCAGATGTGACATCTTCCTTCACCAGGTGCTCATCAACTTCCAGAGCCATGTAGCAGCAATCTCTTTCTTCTTCTTCATCAACAGATGAGTCATCAGAAGGAACCCACTTCTCTTCAGTTGTAGCAATCATGCACTTATTATTTGTTTCCATTTGTTGTGCCATGAGAGCAATTTGGGCCTTAAGCTTTTTATATTTCAATTTATAGCTATCATCAGGCTTATTATTAGAAGAGAATGGACCAGGCTTGGATGCAAACTGGTTGGACCTGCACTCTTTCATGAAATGACCCTTTTTGCCACACTTAAAGCATGTCAAATTGGTCTTGTCAGTGGAAGAACTGGATGCAAATTGTCCAGATGGCTTATTTGCTCTTGCTTTGAAACGGTTAAACGTTTTAGCAATCATTGCAATAAGGTCATCATCTTCAGTTTCATCACAACAGTCTGGAGAGATTTGACTGGCCTCTCCAGAATCCATAAGTTCAGACACCATCTTCTTCATAGAAAATACATTCTCAGAAGATATCAGTGCTGTACTTGGTGGTTCAGAATAACTAACCACTTTAGGAGTACTGGAGGCATGGTTAAAAGCATCTTGTTCTGCAACCACTCTCTGAGCTTGATTTTCTTCAGATGATACCTTAGCCTTTCCAGTCAAAGGCTTTGGTAAGGGTTTGGTCTGAGGTAAAGGTCTATTCTGCTTCACCTTTTTAACTGGAGCAGTCATCTGAACAGCTCCAGTCTTAACCTCTGGGGATTGAACTGGGTCTAAATTGGTCTTGGGTGTTTCAGGCATATCATAAACAGTTGTGGGCCTTAACACCTCTGGTAATCGATCGATTACTGGTATTAATGATGCAACATTAGTATTTCCATCTAAATATGCACGTTTTTGAGCAGGAAATTGTTTAACTGAAGCATCATATGGCTTTTTAGTTTCTAGCCATGACTTTATTACCAGTTTTTCTTTCTCTAAAATGATCTCAAGATCTTGCTTTTCTTGAATCAATTGTTCAGTTACCAGAACCTGGGCTTGAAATGCCAGTTCAATGTCTTGAAGCTCTTTTAATTTTGATTTTAATGCATTTATTTCAGAAGAATCTGTTTCTAGACCATTTACACAATCAGATCTAACAGTTTCTACAAAAATTAAATCAGAATTTAAAGCTTCAGCAATGTCCATTTTTAGTTCTTGGTCAGTTGCATTATCATAATCACTAACCTTTTTAATAACAATGTCCACCCATCGTCCAGATGTGACATCTTCCTTCACCAGGTGCTCATCAACTTCCAGAGCCATGTAGCAGCAATCTCTTTCTTCTTCTTCATCAACAGATGAGTCATCAGAAGGAACCCACTTCTCTTCAGTTGTAGCAATCATGCACTTATTATTTGTTTCCATTTGTTGTGCCATGAGAGCAATTTGGGCCTTAAGCTTTTTATATTTCAATTTATAGCTATCATCAGGCTTATTATTAGAAGAGAATGGACCAGGCTTGGATGCAAACTGGTTGGACCTGCACTCTTTCATGAAATGACCCTTTTTGCCACACTTAAAGCATGTCAAATTGGTCTTGTCAGTGGAAGAACTGGATGCAAATTGTCCAGATGGCTTATTTGCTCTTGCTTTGAAACGGTTAAACGTTTTAGCAATCATTGCAATAAGGTCATCATCTTCAGTTTCATCACAACAGTCTGGAGAGATTTGACTGGCCTCTCCAGAATCCATAAGTTCAGACACCATCTTCTTCATAGAAAATACATTCTCAGAAGATATCAGTGCTGTACTTGGTGGTTCAGAATAACTAACCACTTTAGGAGTACTGGAGGCATGGTTAAAAGCATCTTGTTCTGCAACCACTCTCTGAGCTTGATTTTCTTCAGTGTACCTGAAGGCTCCATATAGAGTTGAGAGAGTGTGTGTGTGCAGAGTTTTACCTTGTCGTAAAACAAGTATCATGTGAGACCATTTGGTGGGCAGAATGTCACAAAATTTCTCCAGAAGTATATCCTTGTCCTTCTCAACCCCAAGACCTCTCAATTGGTTTATGATACTCATAAATCTGGTGTAAGTACCAGTGAGAGACTCGTTAGGTTGAGCAAAAAATGACTCATACCTCTTGTTTAAGGAGACCTTTCTGGTGACAATGGTGTCATCTCCTCCTTCATGTTGGTTAAGAAGCTCATCCCACATGGTTTTGGCACTAGGAAAAAGAACTAGTGTGGGAATTAGGGTTTCTGGAACGGCCCCGAGGATCATGTTTTTAAGGAGGGTGTCAAGATTCACCAATCTCCTCTCCTCTTCTGACCAATGTTCCTCCCTCTTTTCCCTTCCCCTTCTAGATCCAGAAGGATCAAGAAGTGGATTGAGAGGTGATGTAGGTACATATGGACCTTCGTTTAAGATCTTCATCATGTTCCTCTCAATACCAGTGACATGCAAAATCATCCTAGCTTTCCACGTACCAAATTCATCACTGTTCCCACTGAATTTAGGAACAGGATTATTCGAGTAGTGCACATGCACGTGTGGAGAAGCAGGAGTAGGAGGAGGAGGTGGAGGATTAGTGTTATTAACGTTTTGTGGTTCATTTTGATCATGAATATTTACATTAGGATCGGGACCAAGACTAAAACCTTGTGTATTTTCTTGGTTAGCCATCAAGAACAGATCTAGGCAATGATTAGCCTTCTGCTCTGATACCAAATGTGAGTCCCTTAAATAACGAGATGGTTAACCAATAGAAAGTGTAAAATACAACAAGTCTAATAATCACTAGATATGGACTAGTATTACTTGTAAATAAAGATGCAAGATATATAAACAAAGTAATACAAGACTTAAAGCAATAAACAAATAAAGTGGACCATTATGTATGTTTCATGGGTATTTTATTTATTGATGTGTAAATAAAATACAAGGTTGTTGCGGAATCAAGATAACACAATTAAGTGAGTATCCTAACAACCTATGATTACAATATGATCTATGTTGTCAAATAACTCTTTGGGATCGAGATACTTAAAGTTGTGAAGTATCCCTGTTTAAGATCGAGAGTATTTAAACAAATTCACTTAAAAGTAATGCTTAAAAGTATTTTTGTTCAAGGAATGACTTAGTATTTATAGGCAACAAATTCACCAGTGAATTTGTGCCGTACAAATATGTTTTCTGGTCAGATCTTCAGTGAGCTCCAGTAGTCGGGTCTGGAGCGAGACCAGCAAAACAAGTTTCTTAACAAACCTAAATAAGGTTCCAGTAGTCCAGTCTGGAGCCAGTCCAGTAAGTCTGGACTAAATCTGGACCTAACATTGAGCATTTTGTGGAAGATCAACCAAGCTCCAGACTTGATTATCTTTCATGGATTTCATTTCCACCTTCGTAGCTTCAAGCCATTGATTATCTATCAGTAGGACGTCTTGTCCTTTCGGACCTACGAAGTGGAATCGCTTCATCATCATCGACTTGAGGTTCATCACTTTGAACATTCCCCCCCCCCCCCCACCCCCCCCCCCCCCCCCCCCCCCCCCCCCCCCCCCCCCCCCCCCCCCCCCCCCCCCCCCCCCCCCCCCCCCCCCCCCCCCCCCCCCCCCCCCCCCCCCCCCCCCCCCCCCCCCCCCCCCCCCCCCCCCCCCCCCCCCCCCCCCCCCCCCCCCCCCCCCCCCCCCCCCCCCCCCCCCCCCCCCCCCCCCCCCCCCCCCCCCCCCCCCCCCCCCCCCCCCCCCCCCCCCCCCCCCCCCCCCCCCCCCCCCCCCCCCCCCCCCCCCCCCCCCCCCCCCCCCCCCCCCCCCCCCCCCCCCCCCCCCCCCCCCCCCCCCCCCCCCCCCCCCCCCCCCCCCCCCCCCCCCCCCCCCCCCCCCCCCCCCCCCCCCCCCCCCCCCCCCCCCCCCCCCCCCCCCCCCCCCCCCCCCCCCCCCCCCCCCCCCCCCCCCCCCCCCCCCCCCCTCTTGGCTTAAGTATTCACCACCTCGATCCGAACGAAGAATCTTGATGGTTTTTCCGAGTTGGTTTTCTACTTTATTTTTAAATTCTTTGAATGTTTCAAACATTTCATGTTTATGTTTAAGCAAGTAAACATAACCACAACGACTGAAATCATTCATAAAAATGATAAAGTAGTTAGCATCTTTCCTTAACTCATGTCTAAATCGGCTACATACATCCGAATGTATTAGTCGAAGTAGTTCCTTAGCCTTTTCCGATTTTATGCGAAAAAGGTATTCTTGTCATCTTGCCTAAAACACAAGACATGCATTTTCAAATGATTCATCATTTGATTGTAAGATCCCTTTACGTTGAAGTCTTTCAATGCTTTTCTTGCTAACGACAATTCAAAAGACACGCATTTATCAAACGATTCATCATTTGATTTGTAAGATATCTTCACATTGAAGACTTTTAATGCGTTTCTTGCCAAAACCACGCATTTATCAAACGATTCATCATTTGATTTGTAAGATATCTTCACATTGAAGTCTTTAAATGCGTTTCTTGACAAAAATTAAACAAGATGACAATGTCAAAGATAGATAGAGTCCAAGTTAACTTGACTCTTTTGCTATTGAATTATTATTTGAATCTCATCAACACTAATAATTCAGTTAAGAAGATATTTGAAGAACTGGTTAAACCAACTTGCTTCTTCTTCTTGTTCAACTCAGCTAGATACTTAGGACAATTCCTCTTCCAGTGTCTCACTTTAGCATAGTGATGACAAACCTGGTCATTAGCCGTATGCTCCATTTGCCAAAGGGTCTTTTAAGGTTTTGAGACTAAACACTTTGTTTTATCTTACCAAAGTTCTTGCCCTTGGCTTTACGGTTGTTTTGCTTTCTAAACCATTCCCCCCTTGATCATAAGAACTTGGGGTATCTCAGATTTCCTAGGAAGGTTTTCCTCATACTCAATCAACTTGATATGAAGTCCAACTATGCCATGCAAATTGCAAATGTCTCTTATGCCAATAACAATCGGCAGAAGATATGCATAGTTTAACCTTTCCAAAATGCTCAAAGTAACTCTTCATTTTGAGTACATGAACAATCACCGGTTTCCCATACTCGTGTTTAAGTTATGGAGTGACTATTCAACTCCGACTTGTATGAATTGAATGAAAAACCCTTGAATTAAGCCCTCTATATATAAGGTATTATTAGGGTTTAATTATCTTGGAAAACAAGTTAAATCAAGGCTCAAAATGCCTTGACAAAACCGGCCCCCCTACTAGTCCAATTAGAGTCACCCTAATTATCTTATTTCACAATTAAACCTCCTTATAATTAATTTAAATACAATTAACCCTTTAACTTATTTAAATTAATCATTTCGTGATCAAACTAATTAATATATTACTTTAATATATTAATTAATAATAATATAGAGTTACCGTGTCATTTCGTGTGACCCCGTAGGCTTAAATCATTTCCGGACATACGTTCATTTTACGTGATCATATACTAACACAAAATACATGGGATACCCATGATGCCATGTTTCCTAAAATTAAGTATGAGAGATACCCATGTAGCATGTATCTATACGTGTGAATGTGGGATAGAAATAGCAGGTCTTTCATGTTCACTTTCTTTAATATATAAAGGGGTGGTATAGAAAGAGAATAGGAGGAAAAAGCCTCAAAGTAGAAGTAGATATCTTGTATTTTGAGAGAAAAACAAAACAAAGAATCAATTACGAAAACAAAGAGTTTCCTATTTCTCATATTGTCATTTTTTTTATATTGTCAAGTTCATTATATCGTATCTTTTTATTCCGCTCGTTTCACTCTAAAACAACAAATCACCATATACAAATTATTAACTGATCACAAACGATCACAAACGCAATCCACCGGTATTGGTTCAACAAGTACGACAATGGTGGCGGCTATATTACCAACTAATAGAAAGGCGGATGTGTTTCAACACTAGGATATAGTCAAATTGTCGAATGACGAAATTAAGGCTTGGTGTAAATATTGTCAACATCTTTTGGCGAAAGGTGCAAACTCAACATTGGGAAAACATGTAAAAAATCATTTTCCAGCGAAAAAAGCACAAACATCATCATCACAAGGTCAACAAACCATGGCAAATGATGGAACGAATTTTCATCGGTGGAGGCGGTTTGTGAGACGTTATCCAACCTTGTAATTCAAGAAGCTTTGCCATTCAACCATTTTGACAATGCTCGCAGCACTAGTGCGATTCAAAACACTCTCCAACCTAACTGGGGGATTAGTGGGTACCAAATAGTACATGGGATCAAGGGGTTTCCGTCTAATTACTCCCCCCACCCCCCCCCCCCCCCCCCCCCCCAAAAAAAAAACACTCTCCAACCGAGGTAACTACGTTTATTCGTTTTACTCTTAAAACGTACATGTATAAAAATGTGGAAAACCGCTAAAAACTAAGTTGTAACGGAATTTCATAATTTAAATGGTAGTATAAATATAACAACCGATGTTTGGCTGGCTCCTCATGGTGTGCCCGGTTCTTACATTTGCATTACGACACATTAGATTGATCCTAGTTCTTGGCAAATGATGAAGCGCATTGTGTTACGGGTCCTCATTGCTTTTGAAAATTTTGAGAAACCTCGTACGGGTGAAAGTGTACACTATAAATTAAGAGATGTGTTGCCATACTATAAAATTGAACAAACAGTTTTTTCAATATAATTTGATAATGCAAGTTATAGTAAAAAAGCGGTTGACCATTTAAAATTAAAATATACTCTGATTTTTATAGTATTTTTTTTATCATCGTTGATGTCTTGCACATATTCTTAACTTGGTTGTGCAAAACGGTTTGGGGGTTGAGGGGGCATTGAGGATATTAGAAAACACTTTAGAAAGATGTTATTTGTTTGAAGACTACTTTTATTTAAAAACTATTTTATTTGTTTGAAGACTTTGTATTATTTGAAGAATGAGATGATCTACAATAAAAATATGTATTATAATGAACTATAATCTATTTTGGTGAGTTTTTTACTTAATTTTAAGTGTTTTTTGTGAAATATTTTGGAGTTTTTTTTGTGTCAGTTCACTAGCAATCATTTGGGTGATATCTTGGGTCCTATTCTTGAACAATTTGCAATCATGTGGCCAAGTGACTTTTTAGTGAATTATAGTCTACTTTAGTGAGTTTTTAACTTATTTTTAAGTGTTTTTTTGTTAAATAACTTTGAGTATTCTATGTCAATTCACTAGATATTATCATTTGGGAGGTATCTTGGGTCCTAGTATTGATCCATTAGCAATCATGTGGCTGAATATCGATTTACGACGAAAAAAGTGAATTATAGTATATTTTAGTGAATTTTTACTTAATTTTAAGTGTTTTTTGTGAAATATTTTGGAGTTTTTTTTGTGTCAGTTCACTAGCAATCATTTGGGTGATATCTTGGGTCCTATTCTTGAACAATTTGCAATCATGTGGCCAAGTGACTTTTTAGTGAATTATAGTCTACTTTAGTGAGTTTTTACTTATTTTTAAGTGTTTTTTTTGTTAAATAACTTTGAGTATTCTATGTCAATTCACTAGATATTATCATTTGGGAGGTATCTTGGGTCCTAGTATTGATCCATTAGCAATCATGTGGCTGAATATCGATTTACGACGAAAAAAGTGAATTATAGTATATTTTAGTGAATTTTTACTTAATTTTAAGTGTTTTTTTTGTGAAATAACTTGAAGTTTTTTTATGTCAAGTCACTAGCTATTATCATTTGGGAGGTATCTTGGGTCCTAGTATTGATCCATTAGCAATCATGTGGCTGAATATCGATTTACGACGAAAAAAGTGAATTATAGTATATTTTAGTGAATTTTTACTTAATTTTAAGTGTTTTTTGTGAAATATTTTGGAGTTTTTTTTGTGTCAGTTCACTAGCAATCATTTGGGTGATATCTTGGGTCCTATTCTTGAACAATTTGCAATCATGTGGCCAAGTGACTTTTTAGTGAATTATAGTCTACTTTAGTGAGTTTTTACTTATTTTTAAGTGTTTTTTGTGAAATATTTTGGAGTTTTTTTTGTGTCAGTTCACTAGCAATCATTTGGGAGGTATCTTGGGTCCTAGTATTGATCCATTAGCAATCATGTGGCTGAATATCGATTTACGACGAAAAAAGTGAATTATAGTATATTTTAGTGAATTTTTACTTATTTTAAGTGTTTTTTGTGAAATATCTTTGAGTATTCTATGTCAATTCACTAGCTATTATCATTTGGGAGGTATCTTGGGTCCTAGTATTGATCCATTAGCAATCATGTGGCCGAAAATCTATTTACAACAAAAAAAACTAATCTTAACAGGCATTAAAGGTGATCCTAATGACTGTTAAAACTGCAAGGAAATTGCATGCACTCACTGATAGTCGTTAGAATCACCTTTAATGGTCGTTAAGCACCAGACTAATTTTGCCAAAAAAAAACGAAGAATCGATTTTGGAACCGGTTTGGAACTAAATCGATTTGGAACCTATAGGGTCGGTTCTTGTAACATCCTAAATATTTTTTATATTTGACTTTGGCTTTGACCGTTAGTTGACTTTGACGGCGTGAGTTGCTTAAATGTTTAGGTAATTAACTATTGAAGCTTGGATAAATAATGTGATGCTTTAATTAGTTATTAAAGATCATAATATGTTATTTTAGTTGTTGTTTAAATATTAGAGTGCTCGCTCGGTCGTTTGAGTTCTCGGTTTGTTAATTTGAGTCTTAACGGTCGTTAGATTTAAGTTAGGGGTACTTTGGTAATTGTGAAAGGGGGTGGACGGTTTTGAGGGGGATTAGGCAGCCCTAATACCTAACTAGATTAATACCCGGTCGGTGACCGGGTAAAAATTAAATTGATATA
Source organism: Erigeron breviscapus (assembly GCA_034093135.1). Lineage (NCBI taxonomy): Eukaryota > Viridiplantae > Streptophyta > Magnoliopsida > Asterales > Asteraceae > Erigeron > Erigeron breviscapus. Next base: position 43,869,390 of record CM067172.1, read on the forward strand.
TGCATCAAACATTGCAAAAAATATACGTCAAATTATTAGAAAATGTATCGTGAAAGAGAGAAAAAAAAAGCATATAGTTTAATTGTAAAAATGAATTTTTAGTTTTGTTCATTGATATTTTTATGATTCTCATGATATTAGTATTTTCTTGGCATGTTTACTAATATGAAGTTTAATATCATAGATTGAATATAAAGTTCAGATAAATTTTACACACGTGTAATTTTGGGTATATCATGTTAAGGTTGTCAATAGTTGACCAGTCTAACCCGATACTCAATTTGAAGAAATACAATTTTATGTCAGGTATCTCAACCTGCCAACCTAGCAACTTGAGTTTTTTCAGGTTAGTTTAGGTTGGGCCGTCCTTGGGTTGTGAGGTCTACTTAGTGGTGTACAAAACCGGTTTTTATCTCAATCCGACCCGGTTTTTTGGTCAACGGAATCAAAACTGGGTTTGAACCAACCCGACCCGATTTGAAACCCTTTTTTGGTCAAACTTTGTTAGATCCAGATTTACTGGACTCACTCCAGACAAGAAGATTGGAGTCCTCTGAAGATTTGTCCAGAAATTATGAGAAGGCCAGTGAACCTTTTACTTGTACACGAATCTGGATTTCACCAGATTGGTTCACTGGACTTCACTCTAGTCAAGATCGTCCCACTGAAGAACATTCTCACTAAAGTCAAAGACTGAAGTCTGAAGAAAGAAGTCTGGCAAATAGCGGAGCTCACTGGCAGACTTACCAGATCTCGTGACTGGAGACCTTATCTGTGTTCTAGACCTTACTAGTCTGAACACGGATTACGAGGAATTTGACTTTTGCCTTTACACGCTTTTATCCGGACAATCCTTTTGTCCTTTGTTAAAATCCTTACACACGTGTAAAGGTGGTTGGTTAATACATGACAAGTCACTATCAAGTGACTTTATTCTTGTACTTTAACAAATGCATTTAAGGAATTAATTTGGTTTCCTTAAATGCATCCAACCATATTTGTACGGCAAAGGAATTAAATAATAATTCCTTTGCCTATAAATACCAAGCCAAAATACCTCGTCCAAATTAGCTTTTTGCAATTTGGTGCCTTTGTCTAAATACTCTCGATCCAAACGGTTATACTTCACATCTTTAAGTATTTCGATCAAAGAGTTTATTTAGCAAAACATTAGATCACTTGTAATTCATAAGGTTGTTTAGATACTTACTTTGTAATATCTTGTTCCGCAACAACCTTGTATTTTATTTAACATCAATAAATAAAATACACTTGAAAACTACATTGTGTCTCACCAATTTACTTACTTGTTTATTTATTGCTTAAAGTTCATTATTGCTTTATTTATATTCTTGCAATACTAGTCCATATTCTAGTGCTTACTTGTCTTGATGTTATTCTACACTTGTGGGTTAAACCATCAAGTGAGGGGACTCACAATTGGTATCAGAGCGGAAGGCTAACACATTTGCCTAGATCCGTATTTCTTGATGGCCGACCCAGAGAATACTCAAGAAACTGAACCTATAAATAATGAAACACCTCCCATTCCTAATAATAATCCCCCACGACCTCCTCCTACTCCTGCTTCTCCCCATGTACACGTACATTATTCCAATACTCCCACTCCCAAATTCAGTGGGAATGGTGATGAGTTTGGTACTTGGAAAGCTAGGATGTTACTTCATATTACTGGTATTGAGAGGAATATGATTAAAATTCTAAATGAAGGACCCTATATTCCCAGAAGTCCTCTCAACCAACTTCTTGATCCAACTGGAGCAAGAAATGGAAGGGAAAAGAGAGAGGAACACTGGTCTGAAGAAGACAAAAGGCTTGTAAATATTGATACAATTTTAAAAGTTATGATTCTTGGTGCCGTTCCTGAAACTCTTATTTCCACACTGGTTCTCTATTCCAGTGCTAAAGGCATGTGGGGTGAACTGGTCAACCAGTATGAAACTATTGTTACCAAAAAAGTGTCTTTGAACAAGAAATATGAAACTTTCTTTGCCCTTCCCAATGAGTCTCTAACTGGTACCTATACCAGATTTATGAGCATTATTAACCAGTTAAAGGGGTTGGGTATTGAAAAAGACAAAGACATTTTATTGGAAAAAATTTATGATATTCTTCTATCTAAATGGTCTCATATGATCGTGGTCTTGAGACAAGGTAAAACCTTGCATTCTCACACTCTGTCAACTTTGTATGGAGCCTTCAGATACACTGAAGAGAATCAAGCCCAGAGAATTGAGGCAGAAAAAGATGCCATTAATCATGCCTCCAGTAATTCCACTGTGGTCAGTCCTACTGAACCACCATGTGCAGCACTGATGTCTTCCGAGAATGTATTTTCTATGAAGAAGATGGTGTCTGAATTAATGGATTCTGGAGTCACTAATAATATCTCTCCAGACTATGATGAAGCTGATAGTGATGATCTGGTTGCAATGATTGCTAAAATGTTTAACCGTTTCAAAGCAAGAGCAAACAGACCCACTGGACAACATGCACCCAGTTCCTTTACTGACAAGGCCAATCTGACATGCTTTAAGTGTGGCAGAAAAGGTCATTTCATGAAGGAGTACAAGTCTAATCATTTTGTCAACCAGTCTGGTCCATCCACTTCTTATAACAAGCCTAATGATAGCTACAAGTTGAAATACAAGAAGCTTAAGGCTCAAATTGCTCTCTTGACTGCAGAAAAAGAAAAGAATCAATGTATGGTAGCTGAAGAGAAGTGGGTTCCCTCTGATGATTCATCAGTCGATGAAGAAGAGGAAAGAGATTGTTGTTATATGGCTCTGGCTGATGAAGAGCATCTGGTGAAGGAAGATGTCACATCTGGAAGATGGGTGGATATCGTCATTAAAAAGGTAATTGATAATGATAAAGAATCTGATCCTGAATTAAAATTGGACATTGCTGAAGCTCTTAATTCTGATTTATTATTTGTTGAAACAGTTCGATCTGATATGTCAAACAATTTTGAAACTGATTATTCTGAAATATCAATTTTAAAATCAAAATTAAAGGAACTTCAAGATACTGAACTGGATTTTAAAGCACAAGTTTTGGTGACTGAACAACTGGTCAATGAAAAACAAGAACTTGAATCTGTTTTACAAAAAGAAAAACAAGTCATTCAAACATGGCTTGAGACCAGAAAACCGTATGATGCTGCCAGAAATCAATACCCCTCTAAAAAACGAGCATATCTGGGGGGTGATACCAATGCTGCAGCATTAATACCTGTTGTTGACCGACTGCCAGAAGTGCTAAAACCAAGCACTATTTATGATGAACCAACAACTCCCAAAGCAAGTGTTATTCCACCAGTGATTTTATCAGAGGTGAAGACTGGAGCATCCCAGATGACTGCTCCAGTCAAAAAGGTTAAGCAGAATAAACCTTTTCCCCAGACTGCTTCAAAACAACCCCAGGTTCAAAAGAAGATAACCAGTCCTCAATCTACTATCCAGTCAACTGGAAAGGCTAAAATGTCATCTGAAGAAACCATTTTGTTAAGGATGGAGAGCCAGTTTCAACTACTGGCTTGTCAGGTTCAAAGTTGCAATGCAAGACTAAACAATTTTGAGGGTACTTCATCTGGCCCTAAACAAAATGCAAAACCTTTTTCCAAGAAAGATAAAATTGTGACACCAATTGAGAAAAAGAAAAAGGTCTCAAAACTGTCATCACCAGTGGTATTTTCAACTAATTCCACTGTTTCCGAAAGTAAATTAAATCACATTCCACCAGGAACCTATCCAGGAGGATCCAGTGAACCCATCAGTTGATGGGTTCCCAAAAATTACTAATGAATCTGGTGGGTGTGCAGGGCGATCGAAAGAAATATATTTGGTATCTTGACAGTGCAGCTGGCAGGACAATGACCGGATGTAAGACCCTGCTGGAGGAGTACGTCATTTCTGACGGACCCTCTATTACTTTTGGAAATGATGGTTATGGAAAGACTGAAGGGTATGATGTTCTGAATAATGGTCAAGTCAAATTCAGACGGGTGACTTATGTAAATGGTTTGAAATATAACCTTATCAGTGTGAGCCAACTGTGTGATGATGGGTACCAGGTATTGTTTAATATCTCTCAGGGCATCGTATTTAATAAGGATTGGAAGGTAGTTTTGATTGCTCCCAGAAGAGGGAATGTGTACGTGATGGATCTGGAAGCCTCTCCTTCTGAGCAGTGCTTCTACTCAAAGGCTGATGAAAATACAAACTGGTTATGGCATAAAAGGTTATCCCATTTAAATTTCAAAAATATCAATAATTGTCATAAAAGTGTTAAATAACAATAAGAATATATATATATATATATATTAAAATAAATACAAGTTTATAAATAAAGGTTTATGTAACAAATTAAAAACACAAAAATATATACATATATATATATATATATATATATATATATATATATATATATATATATATATATATATATATATATATATATATATATATATATATATATATATATATATATATATATATATATATATATATATATATATATATATATATATATATATATATATATATATATATATATATATATATATATATATATATATATATATATATATATATATATATATATATATATATATATATATATATATATATATATATATATATATATATATATATATATATATATATATATATATATATATATATATATATATATATATATATATATATATATATATATATATATATATATATATATATATATATATATATATATATATATATATATATATATATATATATATATATATATATATATATATATATATATATATATATATATATATATATATATATATATATATATATATATATATATATATATATATATATATATATATATATATATATATATATATATATATATATATATATATATATATATATATATATATATATATATATATATATATATATATATATATATATATATATATATATATATATATATATATATATATATATATATATATATATATATATATATATATATATATATATATATATATATATATATATATATATATATATATATATATATATATATATATATATATATATATATATATATATATATATATATATATATATATATATATATATATATATATATATATATATATATATATATATATATATATATATATATATATATATATATATATATATATATATATATATATATATATATATATATATATATATATATATATATATATATATATATATATATATATATATATATATATATATATATATATATATATATATATATATATATATATATATATATATATATATATATATATATATATATATATATATATATATATATATATATATATATATATATATATATATATATATATATATATATATATATATATATATATATATATATATATATATATATATATATATATATATATATATATATATATATATATATATATATATATATATATATATATATATATATATATATATATATATATATATATATATATATATATATATATATATATATATATATATATATATATATATATATATATATATATATATATATATATATATATATATATATATATATATATATATATATATATATATATATATATATATATATATATATATATATATATATATATATATATATATATATATATATATATATATATATATATATATATATATATATATATATATATATATATATATATATATATATATATATATATATATATATATATATATATATATATATATATATATATATATATATATATATATATATATATATATATATATATATATATATATATATATATATATATATATATATATATATATATATATATATATATATATATATATATATATATATATATATATATATATATATATATATATATATATATATATATATATATATATATATATATATATATATATATATATATATATATATATATATATATATATATATATATATATATATATATATATATATATATATATATATATATATATATATATATATATATATATATATATATATATATATATATATATATATATATATATATATATATATATATATATATATATATATATATATATATATATATATATATATATATATATATATATATATATATATATATATATATATATATATATATATATATATATATATATATATATATATATATATATATATATATATATATATATATATATATATATATATATATATATATATATATATATATATATATATATATATATATATATATATATATATATATATATATATATATATATATATATATATATATATATATATATATATATATATATATATATATATATATATATATATATATATATATATATATATATATATATATATATATATATATATATATATATATATATATATATATATATATATATATATATATATATATATATATATATATATATATATATATATATATATATATATATATATATATATATATATATATATATATATATATATATATATATATATATATATATATATATATATATATATATATATATATATATATATATATATATATATATATATATATATATATATATATATATATATATATATATATATATATATATATATATATATATATATATATATATATATATATATATATATATATATATATATATATATATATATATATATATATATATATATATATATATATATATATATATATATATATATATATATATATATATATATATATATATATATATATATATATATATATATATATATATATATATATATATATATATATATATATATATATATATATATATATATATATATATATATATATATATATATATATATATATATATATATATATATATATATATATATATATATATATATATATATATATATATATATATATATATATATATATATATATATATATATATATATATATATATATATATATATATATATATATATATATATATATATATATATATATATATATATATATATATATATATATATATATATATATATATATATATATATATATATATATATATATATATATATATATATATATATATATATATATATATATATATATATATATATATATATATATATATATATATATATATATATATATATATATATATATATATATATATATATATATATATATATATATATATATATATATATATATATATATATATATATATATATATATATATATATATATATATATATATATATATATATATATATATATATATATATATATATATATATATATATATATATATATATATATATATATATATATATATATATATATATATATATATATATATATATATATATATATATATATATATATATATATATATATATATATATATATATATATATATATATATATATATATATATATATATATATATATATATATATATATATATATATATATATATATATATATATATATATATATATATATATATATATATATATATATATATATATATATATATATATATATATATATATATATATATATATATATATATATATATATATATATATATATATATATATATATATATATATATATATATATATATATATATATATATATATATATATATATATATATATATATATATATATATATATATATATATATATATATATATATATATATATATATATATATATATATATATATATATATATATATATATATATATATATATATATATATATATATATATATATATATATATATATATATATATATATATATATATATATATATATATATATATATATATATATATATATATATATATATATATATATATATATATATATATATATATATATATATATATATATATATATATATATATATATATATATATATATATATATATATATATATATATATATATATTTATAGTATTTGAATGGTGATAAATGAATTATGTATTTATATATATATATACATATATGGACTTGTTATAAGTGAAAAATATGTTAATATTAGTGTTAATATTCTGGAAAAATTGATAAAATATCAAGGATATAAAGCTTGAATCAAAACATGTTAAAATAAGCTAGAAATCACAAACCGAAAACACGCAAAAATGCATTTTGAGCACACACATGCACCATAATCTTATGACCAAGAAAATATGATAAACCTACTGGAAATAAGTTGAAATAAAAGTATAAATCATGAAATTATAAATTAAGGAGCATATATATCAGAAGATAATTCAAATGAAATTATTCATAATTTATAAAGACAATTATGACACTTAAAAGTATTTTTAAGGAATTATTTAATTAATAAATCAATAAAATGAATAAATAATTAATTAAATATATAATTACAAATAAGTGGTAAAATAAAAGTATAAAACTCAGATCTATTGGTTCATGACAACAATAAGCTCAAAAATCACCTTTTCGGGTCAAATAATCACTAACCGAAAGCACTAAATTGCACATATCACACCACCACCACTATCACGATTTTGGACACCAAAATATGATGAACTTTCTGGAAATAATGAAACAAGAATGAAAATCCATTTTGAAGCACTTTAATTGCTTAAGAAATGAGGCTAAAATCACTATTTCGGTAAACGATTTTTAATCATAAAACCCTCAAAATGAGCAAGACACAAGAGAGGTTGAATTGATATGATTTTGTATGGATAAAAGTTGCCTAAAAGGCCTGAGATTTTTGACCAAAATGTTTAGTGATGATTTCTAAGAATTTCCATGAATTATTGAATTTAAATGGTAATTAAAAGACATAAAAATCAATAAATAAATTATGTAAATCAAGAATGAAGTTAAATCATCTTAACCATTGATAAAAATAACTAAAACCTACTGGAGAAAAATAGTTAAAAGGCAAGAGACATGTGTTACATAATTTAAAGATAAATAATTAAGTAAAAATAATTAATTAAATATTATTATTAAAATAAATGGAAAATACACAAATAAAAGTATAAAACTCAGATCTATTGGTTCATGACAACAATAAGCTCAAAAATCACCTTTTCGGGTCAAATAATCACTAACCGAAAGCACTAAATTGCACATATCACACCACCACCACTATCACGATTTTGGACACCAAAATATGATGAACTTTCTGGAAATAATGAAACAAGAATGAAAATCCATTTTGAAGCACTTTAATTGCTTAAGAAATGAGGCTAAAATCACTATTTCGGTAAACGATTTTTAATCATAAAACCCTCAAAATGAGCAAGACACAAGAGAGGTTGAATTGATATGATTTTGTATGGATAAAAGTTGCCTAAAAGGCCTGAGATTTTTGACCAAAATGTTTAGTGATGATTTCTAAGAATTTCCATGAATTATTGAATTTAAATGGTAATTAAAAGACATAAAAATCAATAAATAAATTATGTAAATCAAGAATGAAGTTAAATCATCTTAACCATTGATAAAAATAACTAAAACCTACTGGAGAAAAATAGTTAAAAGGCAAGAGACATGTGTTACATAATTTAAAGATAAATAATTAAGTAAAAATAATTAATTAAATATTATTATTAAAATAAATGGAAAATACACAAATAAAAGTATAAAACTCAGATCTATTGGTTCATGACAACAATAAGCTCAAAAATCACCTTTTCGGGTCAAATAATCACTAACCGAAAGCACTAAATTGCACATATCACACCACCACCACTATCACGATTTTGGACACCAAAATATGATGAACTTTCTGGAAATAATGAAACAAGAATGAAAATCCATTTTGAAGCACTTTAATTGCTTAAGAAATGAGGCTAAAATCACTATTTCGGTAAACGATTTTTAATCATAAAACCCTCAAAATGAGCAAGACACAAGAGAGGTTGAATTGATATGATTTTGTATTATGAAATGATTCTTTGAAATAATGATAATGATATGGGAATTATATTGTATGTTCAACGTGTTATATGTTATATGATGAGCTTGAGTACTGTCAAACGGTGGTCCCCTGTACACTACTATTAACTCATTTGAGGCCTGTAGTTAGAGGGTTGCGCAACTAGGACTTGTCCCCTCATCCACTATTATAGGTAACGGTGGGATGTTTGGTCTGCCTTGGTGGCCACCTTCATCGCCAGTCTGGCCTCGCGGTGCTCTAACTACTATATATTTATGGGCGTCTCCATGGCACGACCCTTGGTTATCTTTATGCACGTGATTGACAGCATGTGCTTATCATTATCTTATCATTTGGGACATTATATCTGATTATTGGGACATAACCGGTCTTAGTAGTGGCTCAAGAACAATCTCATCAAATTATGTCATGGTAGTCTTACCATTGACCCAGAGGTATTGATATTATATTATGGATGGAAATTATTGATTGAACATACGGTTTGGGTATGGACAGTATGATGGAATTCTTGGAAATTTTATGACATATTCTTTCTTGAATTGGATTAAATATATGTGTGTTGTTAGCATAATCCTATGAACTCACTCAACTCTCGTAGTTGACACTTTTTCTTCATGCTTTTCAGGTCTAGGGCAGTAAGTTAGCTTTTGGACCGCTCCTTGGACGATGTGTTTATTTGTTGCATGTTGGACTAGTAACGCAAACATTTGATCTTTTGATTATGAATTTGGTTATGTAATGTTTATTAAACGTCAACTTGAACTTGTAACCTTTTGAATTTGAATGGCATTTGAAACTTTATGTTGATGTTTATTACTTAAATCTTTTGTACCATGTCGTTCTGTGGCATCTCGTGTTTCCGCTATAGTCGGGGTGTTACAGAAAAATGGTATCAGAGATCAAGGTTATAGAGAATTTTTGCTATAACCTACGTATTTTCAAAACGAGTCGAATATTTCTTAAACCATTGAGTCGATCATAAAGTATTCTTGTTTTACTTATGCATAGCCTGATCAACTATGCCTAACTAAAAATTTAATATGGAATGATCGAAATGATTGTCTAAGGGATATTCAAAATGAGTCTTTTGAAAATAAGCTTTAAAAACGATTCTTGGTGCAAAAGATACATAACCAAATCCAATGTTTGCATTACCTATTAGAACCCTTAGTTAATACCCCCACTTGGCTAGCATTACTTTGTCCATTTAGATATAATACATGAGAGCTATGCACAAGTTGAATTCTAGTCATTACTTTAATTATAAATGGTTATGTCGGTCGTGCGAGTCGAGTTGGTCGTCGGTTGTGAATGGTCATGTCGTTGTTTGGTTGTTAAGCTTGTGAGTCGTTGGTCGAGTTGGTTGGTTGCTTGTCAAATGGTTAAGGTCGTCTCATGGTCCGTCGAGTCGTCTTGCTGTCCGTAAGTTGCCATATGGGTCGTCAATGGTCAAGTCGGTCGTCCATGGTCGTCTAAGCGTCGAGTCAAGTCGTCATCTCACGCCTTTGTGAAACTTGTGTAGGAACATCATGTCACAAGCAAGTGGAGCTTCCGGATCAGCCCCTAGACCAAGGAACTTGTACGGATTTGTGGACTACTTGGAAGAGGAAGAAAGGAGACGCCTAGAGCAAGAGCAACCTCCCCAACCACTCCAAGAAGAAGAAGAAGAAGAGACCGATCCAATGGAAGACCCATCGGAAGACGATAATGCTAGAAGTGTTGCCTCTAGCCAACCTGGACGCCGCTCACCCTCGCCACCACCATCACCACCAGCCCCTAGAGCACCTACTCCGCCGAGGCAAGATGCACCCATGAACCTAAGTGATGGGCGATTTCCAGCCCAAGACCCATACTTTCAGCCGCGTCTTCCTCGTGATCATCCCTGGTACCATCTCGGACATAGGCGTCAAGGAGAGGAGCCACACCGCCCAGTCTATGGGGTACCCCCTCCACCTCCCATTGGTATGACTCGTGAAGAAAGGGAGAGGGTGTGGGGAATAGCAAACGGATTAAGGGATGCTAGAGTAAGGGTAAGGACTCAAGAGGTGATGATGGAAAGGGCCTTAGGAGTTATGGATCGAACGGGGGATTATGCGAGTTTGGCGATATCAGAAGTTCGACGAGTTAATGAGGTGATATTTATGATGGGATGTGTGCTTACGGCTGTTTGCACTCTCGTGGTAGCTCTCATGCTTAGGAAGTAAACCTAAGAGCTACTTTATTTATGAACTTATTCGATGTATGAACGTTTGTACTTTGTTTCACTTTCTTGAACTTTCTAGCTTTTGTGTGACGATGATCACATAGTATTTGGCATGTAGCAATTTTGTGAACTCATATTGAATGATATATATGTATGCTTAATGCCTCTCTATGGTTACATGATGTGCTATCCTTGTTGTGATATAGTTATCTCTATTATAAAAGTTATAGTTACAGCAGGAAATCAGTTCTGACCACTTTTAGTAGAACGGCCATATCTGGAGTTCTATTTCGTCTTTTGACCTGATTCCAATTGGAGGTGAAACTTAACTCATAGGGCTACGTTTCATATTTTATGAGTTTTTCCCAGATCGTCCATCTTAAGCCACTTTTACGTGCTCCAAGTTCGTACACAGATTCTGTATTTCTCTTAATTAACCTAGAAAGCATGGTTGATTAATTTTAGAAATTTCCTAACCATTATTTACTCATAATGACAAGTGCGTCGTGATTATAAAAAGGAATATGAATCGGGATATACATATACATATGTGTGCAAACGAGCCCTCTATGCACTAAATAACTTTAGATGTACTCGTGTGAGATCAAGAAGTCGTGAGTCGAGCTTATGTCATATGATTCAATACACGAATAACTAAACTATATTATCCTTTGTAGAAACATGGCACCACGAAGGACCGGCGGAGAAACAAGTGAAGAGGCCCAGCGAAGAGCCGAGTTAGCTGAGCTTATCTCCCAACAGATCAATGCCGCCATGCCAAACATTGCCACCCAAATAGCGGAGAATGTAACCGCTACACTCAACACGGCTAGAAGACAAGATGGAGGAGAGAATGCTATTGACAGGAATGCCTACAAGGCTTCACGTCTTGCAATTCCAAGGAGTTTCATGGGACAGAAGGTCCTGTTGGATTGCTTACTTGGTTCCAAAGCATGGAAGCCAACTTGAACATCATTACCTGTGCGCCGGCTGACCGTGTTAAGTTTGCTGCTAGTAAGCTTCAAGGAAGAGCTCTTACTTGGTGGAATCTCCAAGCGACTACTAGAGGTCCTGCAGCAGTCAATGCTTTGACTTGGGAGCAGTTTAAGGAAGAGTTGAAGCGTGAGTATTGTCCACGAGAAGAGGTACAAAAACTAGAGATGGAATTCTGGAACCACGCCATGAGAGGACTGGAATTGGAGGCCTATGTGATCCGCTTCCACGAGTTGAGCGTGTTGGTGCCGGAGATGGTAACCCCTGTGGCTAAGAAGGTTGAGAGGTTTATCTATGGATTGGCACCTGAAGTTAGGTTGATGGTCACTGCAGCAAGTCCTACCACTCTTGAGCAGGCTATAAGTTTGGCAACCAGGCTAGTAAACGATTTGGTTAGGCGTGGGAAGTATACAAGAGGTGAATCAAGTTCGAGACAAGGTGGAGGAAATCGGTTTGGCGATCGAAAAGGGAATGGGCCGGATAAGAGGCAAAAGATTGTGAGAAACTATGGGGTTGTGGATGCTAACCCCAATCCATATCGTGGCATGCCCCCAAGGTGCAACCGATGTGGTTATAGTCACTTGGGTGAATGCAAGCGTTGCACAACTTGCAACCGCATGGGTCACCTTGCTACTCACTGCCGAAGCGGGCCAAGGAATGAAGGACCACGAGGGGGATGTCACGAATGTGGAAGTACAGATCATTGGAGAAATGCTTGTCCTAGGTTGAGAAGAGCGCAAGGCAACCGTGGAAATGGAAATGGTAACCGTGGTAACTTTAGGAATGTTGGGAATCGCGGGAACCAAGCAAACCGAGGAAACAATGGAAATCAAGTTAACCGAGGAAATGTTGGGAATCAAGCTAATATGGGGAATCAAGGCAACAACGTTAACCAAGGAAATCGTGGAAATCAAGGAGGTCAAGCCCGAGGAAGGGTGTATGCCATGGGAGCGAATGAGGCACGTGATGACCCTAATGTCATCGTAGGTACGTTTCCAATAATAATGTTTATGCATCTATGTTGTTTGATTCTGGAGCTGAAAGAAGTTTTATTTCCTTCGAATTTAAAGAATTGATTGATAAGAAACCTAGTGAACTAGAGGAAACTTATTATGTTGAATATGCTAATGGAAACGAGTATAAGACTAAGGAAATTATTGCTGATTGTAAGTTAACTTTAGATGAGAAGGACTATAGTATAGACTTGATTCCATAGAAATAGGAAGTTTTGATGTGATAGTAGGAATGGATTGGTTGTCGAAAATGCGTGCTGAAATACTTTGCCATGAAAGGATCATTAAGATTCCTTCAGATAACGGTGAGGTGCTAATAGTTCAAGGCCATAAGGCGGGAGTCCAACCTAAGTTGGTGTCGTCCATGAAGGTGAGGAAGTACCTACGGAAGGAATACCACACATACTTGGCACAAGTAGTGGATAAGCGAGTGAAAGATAAGGATCCTCTCAAGGTAACAGTGGTTAGAGATTTTCTAGATGTGTTTCCGGACGAACTACCTGGACTTCCCCCAGCGAGACAAGTAGAGTTTACTATCGATTTAGTTCCCGGGGCAGCCCCCGTGGCTAAAGCACCGTACAGGCTAGCGCCCTCCGAAATGCGAGAACTCTCGGAGCAATTGCAAGAATTGCTTGATAAAGGTTTAATCCAACCTAGTTCTTCGCCCTGGGGTGCGCCAATTCTCTTTGTCAAGAAGAAGGATGGATCTTTGAGAATGTGCATCGACTATAGAGAGTTGAATAAATTGACGATCAAGAATAGATACCCGCTGCCGCGAATAGACGATTTGTTCGATCAACTGCAAGGAGCGTCGCATTTCTCGAAAATTGACCTTAGGTCCGGCTATCATCAGTTGAGGGTACGAGAAGAAGATGTACCTAAAACGGCCTTTAGAACTCGCTATGGGCATTATGAGTTTCTAGTGATGCCATTTGGTCTCACAAATGCGCCAGCCGTTTTCATGGACCTAATGAATAGGATTTGTAGGCCATACTTGGATAAGTTCGTCATAGTGTTCATCGATGACATTTTGATATACTCTAGAAGTAAGGAGGAGCACGAGAAGCACCTGAGGATAATCTTGCAGTTACTTAGAGACGAGAAGCTATATGCTAAGTTTTCTAAGTGTGAATTTTGGCTCCGTCAAGTCCAATTTCTGGGACACGTTGTGAACGAAGAAGGAATCCATGTAGATCCGTCTAAGATAGAAGCGATCAAGAAATGGGAGACACCCAAGACACCAACGGAAGTGCGTAGCTTCCTAGGTTTGGCGGGTTATTATAGGAGGTTCATTCAAGGATTCTCTAAGATTGCGGTACCTTTAACCCAATTGACCCAAAAGTCAAGAGAGTTCGAATGGGGTGAAGAACAAGAGCAAGCGTTTCAAACGCTTAAGGACATGTTGTGTGAAGCACCAATACTAGCATTGCCGGATGGAATGGAAGGATTTGTAGTATATTGTGATGCGTCAAATAAAGGGCTAGGGTGCGTACTAATGCAAAGAGACAAGGTTATTGCATACGCATCTAGGCAATTGAAGCCACATGAGAAGAATTATTCAACACACGATTTGGAGCTAGGAGCCGTAGTGTTTGCCTTGAAGATATGGCGACATTATCTTTATGGCACCAAGTGCACCATATTTACTGATCACAAGAGCTTGCAACACATCTTTGATCAGAAGATGTTGAACATGAGGCAAAGAAGGTGGATGGAGCTGCTTAACGATTACGAGTGTGAAATTAAGTACCACCCAGGAAAGGCAAATGTTGTTGCTGACGCCCTTAGTAGGAAGGTGAGCACTAGGGTGTCGAAGACAAGAATTTATCACTTACAGGTGAAAATGTCTCTAAGGGACAGATTCTTAGAAGATCAAGCAAAAGCTTTTGAAGGAAAGAACATTGAAGAAGAGGCATTGAGTGGAGTAGAAACAAGGTTCGATAGGGATGATGAAGGCATCTTGTATTTCAAGGGAAGAGCTTGGGTCCCAAATATCAACGGGCTGAGAGAGGTGTTAATGAATGAAGCTCACAATTCAAAATACTCGATTCATCCAGGAGCAGATAAGATGTACCAAGGTCTAAAAAGGGACTTTTGGTGGCCTGGGATGAAAGGTGATGTAGCACTATATGTGAGCCGATGCATGACTTGTGCGATGGTTAAAGCTGAGCACCAAAAGCCAGCTGGACTTTTAAAGCAGCCGGAAATACCCGAGTGGAAGTGGGAGCAAATAGCAATGGACCTAGTGACGAAATTGCCTCGGACAAAGAAAGGTCATGATGCTATATGGGTGATTGTTGATCGTCTTACGAAATCAGCCCATTTCATCCCCATCAAAGAAGATTGGAACACTGAGCGTTTAGCACGTTTGTACGTTGAAAAGATTGTGACATTGCATGGTGTACCTCTGTCCATAATATCCGATAGGGATGGTAGGTTTACCTCACGTTTCTGGGGTCTTGTGCAAGAAGCAATGGGCACTACGTTAGCATTAAGCACGGCTTACCACCCACAAACGGATGGGCAAAGTGAGCGTACAATACAAACATTGGAGGATATGCTAAGAGCTTGCGCATTAGAATTTAGTGGAAGTTGGGATGAACACTTGCCATACGCGGAATTTACTTACAACAATAGTTATCACTCTAGCATACAATGTGCGCCGTTTGAAGCTCTATACGGGCGTAAATGTAGATCACCCATGTGTTGGATAGAGGCGGGCGAGAGAAGCCTAGCTACCGTTGATTTTGTCCAAGAGACAACGGACAAGGTGGCGATCATTAAAGAAAAGCTTAAAGCCGCGAGAGATCGGCAAAAGAGTTATGCGGATAAAAGGAGGAAGCCCCTAGAATTTGAGGTTGGCGACAAAGTACTATTAAAGGTGTCGCCATGGAAGGGAACCGTAAGGTTCGGCAAAAGAGGAAAGTTGAGCCCCCGATACATTGGGCCATTTGAAATTGTTGCTAGAATAGGCCCCGTAGCCTATAAGTTGAAATTACCCCAAGAATTGGGAGATGTTCATGACACATTCCATGTGTCGAACTTGAAGAAATGTGTGGCGGATGATTCGAAAGTGGTCCCACTTGAAGAACTACGTGTGGAGGATAAGCTCCAATTTCGTGAGGAGCCAATAGAAGTTCTCGATCGCGATGAGAAACGCCTAAAGAGGAGCAAGATCCCTATTGTTAAAGTTAGATGGGATACGAAACGCGGACCAGAGTTTACATGGGAGCGCGAGGACTTTATACGCGAGAAATATCCGCACTTACTCCCTAAGCAAATTCAAATTCCGAGACGGAATTCTTCTAAGGGGGTAAGGATGTAACAACCCTACTTTTTAAATATTATATATGAGCTAGTTATGTTGCCTATGATCTCGCAAGCCATAGTTATACTTAAAGCTAGTAGATAATGCCCCTAAATTAGCAATCTAAAGCTATTGTTCAATTCTAAATGTGAATTATAAAGTACCATTGAACAAAATTTTATTGATGATTAATCAAGTTATAAATGATAAAATGAGCCTCACAAGTTGAGATATCAATCAAAATTCTTATAAATGTCCAACAAATCAATCACCAAACCAATTTAAGTAAATATGACATGAGAATAAAGATTTCTATCTCAAAGTATATTTATAAATTAATATGTACATAAAAGTGTTTAAATAACAATAAGTATAATATATATATATATATGCTTAAAATAAATACAAGTTTATAAATAAAGGCTTATGTAACAAATCAAAAATACAAAAATATATACATACACACACCTATACATGACATATATACATATGCACATATTAGAACAAACATCAACTTATAACTACAAACTAACACATTTAACCTTACAAAATATATACACACTTACACCTAACATACATACACATACATACACCTAACAAATATATACACCTTATATACACAATTTTTATAAAAAAAAAAAAACAAAAAAAAAAAAAAAAAAAAAAAAAAAAAAAAAAAAAAAAAAAAAAAAAAAAAAAAAAAAAAAAAAAAAAAAAAAAAAAAAAAAAAAAAAAAAAAAAAAAAAAAAAAAAAAAAAAAAAAAAAAAAAAAAAAAAAAAAAAAAAAAAAAAAAAAAAAAAAAAAAAAAAAAAAAAAAAAAAAAAAAAAAAAAAAAAAAAAAAAAAAAAAAAAAAAAAAAAAAAAAAAAAAAAAAAAAAAAAAAAAAAAAAAAAAAAAAAAAAAAAAAAAAAAAAAAAAAAAAAAAAAAAAAAAAAAAAAAAAAAAAAAAAAAAAAAAAAAAAAAAAAAAAAAAAAAAAAAAAAAAAAAAAAAAAAAAAAAAAAAAAAAAAAAAAAAAAAAAAAAAAAAAAAAAAAAAAAAAAAAAAAAAAAAAAAAAAAAAAAAAAAAAAAAAAAAAAAAAAAAAAAAAAAAAAAAAAAAAAAAAAAAAAAAAAAAAAAAAAAAAAAAAAAAAAAAAAAAAAAAAAAAAAAAAAAAAAAAAAAAAAAAAAAAAAAAAAAAAAAAAAAAAAAAAAAAAAAAAAAAAAAAAAAAAAAAAAAAAAAAAAAAAAAAAAAAAAAAAAAAAAAAAAAAAAAAAAAAAAAAAAAAAAAAAAAAAAAAAAAAAAAAAAAAAAAAAAAAAAAAAAAAAAAAAAAAAAAAAAAAAAAAAAAAAAAAAAAAAAAAAAAAAAAAAAAAAAAAAAAAAAAAAAAAAAAAAAAAAAAAAAAAAAAAAAAAAAAAAAAAAAAAAAAAAAAAAAAAAAAAAAAAAAAAAAAAAAAAAAAAAAAAAAAAAAAAAAAAAAAAAAAAAAAAAAAAAAAAAAAAAAAAAAAAAAAAAAAAAAAAAAAAAAAAAAAAAAAAAAAAAAAAAAAAAAAAAAAAAAAAAAAAAAAAAAAAAAAAAAAAAAAAAAAAAAAAAAAAAAAAAAAAAAAAAAAAAAAAAAAAAAAAAAAAAAAAAAAAAAAAAAAAAAAAAAAAAAAAAAAAAAAAAAAAAAAAAAAAAAAAAAAAAAAAAAAAAAAAAAAAAAAAAAAAAAAAAAAAAAAAAAAAAAAAAAAAAAAAAAAAAAAAAAAAAAAAAAAAAAAAAAAAAAAAAAAAAAAAAAAAAAAAAAAAAAAAAAAAAAAAAAAAAAAAAAAAAAAAAAAAAAAAAAAAAAAAAAAAAAAAAAAAAAAAAAAAAAAAAAAAAAAAAAAAAAAAAAAAAAAAAAAAAAAAAAAAAAAAAAAAAAAAAAAAAAAAAAAAAAAAAAAAAAAAAAAAAAAAAAAAAAAAAAAAAAAAAAAAAAAAAAAAAAAAAAAAAAAAAAAAAAAAAAAAAAAAAAAAACAAAAAAGTTCAAGAGGGTATAATCTTCATCCTTTTTACTAGATCTAATCTTGTTTTTGTTTATATTCAAAGGTTTTATCAAAAACTCATACTTTCTTCTTGTTTTCTTTGTAATATACACTTAATGAGGGCAAAGTTGATAGGATCTTTCTTTCCATGCTCATGCATGTCGAATCTAAGAAGAAAGATCCAAGGATTCAACAAGTTTAAGACCCAAAAGTGTGGTTATAGATTAGTAGCTTTTAAAGTGACTTTCTTGTTGATAGATCTATATGTTTTTGTATATTTTTGAAGAGTATATTCTGAGATTTTTCATATAAAAGATGTTTTTATATTGTTGAAAGTTAGATCTATAAAAGTTGATAGTAAAAAGTGTTGATTTGAATGCATATATGCTAGATTTAAGAAAGTTGGATCTTTTGTTGGATTATGAGATGGATATGGACTTGTTATAAGTGAAAAATATGTTAATATTAATGTTAATATTCTGGAAAAATTGATAAAATATCAAGGATATAAAGCTTGAATCAAAACATGTTAAAATAAGCTAGAAATCATAAACCGAAAACACGCAAAAATGCATTTTGAGCACACACATGCACCATAATCTTATGACCAAGAAAATATGATAAACCTACTGGAAATAAGTTGAAATAAAAGTATAAAACTCAGATCTATTGGTTCATGACAACAATAAGCTCAAAAATCACCTTTTCGGGTCAAATAATCACTAACCGAAAGCACTAAATTGCACATATCACACCACCACCACTATCACGATTTTGGACACCAAAATATGATGAACTTTCTGGAAATAATGAAACAAGAATGAAAATCCATTTTGAAGCACTTTAATTGCTTAAGAAATGAGGCTAAAATCACTATTTCGGTAAACGATTTTTAATCATAAAACCCTCAAAATGAGCAAGACACAAGAGAGGTTGAATTGATATGATTTTGTATGGATAAAAGTTGCCTAAAAGGCCTGAGATTTTTGACCAAAATGTTTAGTGATGATTTCTAAGAATTTCCATGAATTATTGAATTTAAATGGTAATTAAAAGACATAAAAATCAATAAATAAATTATGTAAATCAAGAATGAAGTTAAATCATCTTAACCATTGATAAAAATAACTAAAACCTACTGGAGAAAAATAGTTAAAAGGCAAGAGACATGTGTTACATAATTTAAAGATAAATAATTAAGTAAAAATAATTAATTAAATATTATTAAATTAAATATATAATTACAAATCAGAAAATATACATAAATATTAATATTATAAGACCACTAATGTCAAATATTATTACTAAGCAAAGTGTGCAATGGAAATCATATAAATCAAAGCCAAACTACCGAAATTCCAATAAACGTACAAAAACGTATAATGAGAAAACGACTCTTACCACCAAATCTCTTATACCCAAACAATGAGAACATCATAATGCACTTAAATTCCATAATCTAATAACAACCAAAGATGGGCAAGTCTACTAGTATACATCTCATGATCTAGCTCACTAGTTCATGTCACGCGAACTTACGCCGTGAATATATACGTTATGGTTTAGGCTTGCTTGAGGCGCAACAAATCTAAGCGAAGGAATCACGTTTGATCAGCCCCTTTCACTCTCTAATCAAGTGAGTCATAGCCCCCTTTCAAACTCTTTTATATGTTTTACTTGCGGGGTGAAAAGCATGATTAATTAAAATGACTTTCTCTTATGAAATGATTCTTTGAAATAATGATAATGATATGGGAATTATATTGTATGTTCAACGTGTTATATGTTATATGATGAGCTTGAGTACTGTCAAACGGTGGTCCCCTGTACACTACTATTAACTCATTTGAGGCCTGTAGTTAGAGGGTTGCGCAACTAGGACTTGTCCCCTCATCCACTATTATAGGTAACGGTGGGATGTTTGGTCTGCCTTTGTGGCCACCTTCATCGCCAGTCTGGCCTCGCGGTGCTCTAACTACTATATATTTATGGGCGTCTCCATGGCACGACCCTTGGTTATCTTTATGCACGTGATTGACAGCATGTGCTTATCATTATCTTATCATTTGGGACATTATATCTGATTATTGGGACATAACCGGTCTTAGTAGTGGCTCAAGAACAATCTCATCAAATTATGTCATGGTAGTCTTACCATTGACCCAGAGGTATTGATATTATATTATGGATGGAAATTATTGATTGAACATACGGTTTGGGTATGGACAGTATGATGGAATTCTTGGAAATTTTATGACATATTCTTTCTTGAATTGGATTAAATATATGTGTGTTGTTAGCATAATCCTATGAACTCACTCAACTCTCGTAGTTGACACTTTTTCTTCATGCTTTTCAGGTCTAGGGCAGTAAGTTAGCTTTTGGACCGCTCCTTGGACGATGTGTTTATTTGTTGCATGTTGGACTAGTAACGCAAACATTTGATCTTTTGATTATGAATTTGGTTATGTAATGTTTATTAAACGTCAACTTGAACTTGTAACCTTTTGAATTTGAATGGCATTTGAAACTTTATGTTGATGTTTTATACTTAAATCTTTTGTACCATGTCGTTCTGTGGCATCTCGTGTTTCCGCTATAGTCGGGGTGTTACATACATATATATATAATATATATATATATATATATATATATCTTTAAACAAAATCACTATATATATATATATATATATATATATACAAAAAATAATATATCTAACTGATAATAACTATATAATATATATATATATATATATATATATATATATATATATATATATATATATATATATATATATATATATATATATATATATATATATATATATATATATATATATATATATATATATATATATATATATATATATATATATATATATATATATATATATATATATATATATATATATATATATATATATATATATATATATATATATATATATATATATATATATATATATATATATATATATATATATATATATATATATATATATATATATATATATATATATATATATATATATATATATATATATATATATATATATATATATATATATATATATATATATATATATATATATATATATATATATATATATATATATATATATATATATATATATATATATATATATATATATATATATATATATATATATATATATATATATATATATATATATATATATATATATATATATATATATATATATATATATATATATATATATATATATATATATATATATATATATATATATATATATATATATATATATATATATATATATATATATATATATATATATATATATATATATATATATATATATATATATATATATATATATATATATATATATATATATATATATATATATATATATATATATATATATATATATATATATATATATATATATATATATATATATATATATATATATATATATATATATATATATATATATATATATATATATATATATATATATATATATATATATATATATATATATATATATATATATATATATATATATATATATATATATATATATATATATATATATATATATATATATATATATATATATATATATATATATATATATATATATATATATATATATATATATATATATATATATATATATATATATATATATATATATATATATATATATATATATATATATATATATATATATATATATATATATATATATATATATATATATATATATATATATATATATATATATATATATATATATATATATATATATATATATATATATATATATATATATATATATATATATATATATATATATATATATATATATATATATATATATATATATATATATATATATATATATATATATATATATATATATATATATATATATATATATATATATATATATATATATATATATATATATATATATATATATATATATATATATATATATATATATATATATATATATATATATATATATATATATATATATATATATATATATATATATATATATATATATATATATATATATATATATATATATATATATATATATATATATATATATATATATATATATATATATATATATATATATATATATATATATATATATATATATATATATATATATATATATATATATATATATATATATATATATATATATATATATATATATATATATATATATATATATATATATATATATATATATATATATATATATATA